>VZTI01004746.1:1229151-1503737 GCA_013397865.1 Struthidea cinerea
TTTTTTTTTGGTTGATGTTTGAGACTGAAGTAAAATTTATCCACATCCAGGAGGAATGTGAATTAGGCCTATTGCTCCAAAGCAATCTGAGCTCTTTAAAAGTGGAAAAATAAACACAAAAAAAGATAGAATTCCTCCCAGAAGTGTCTGTGCCACGAAAAACATTTTCGTATTTGCTCAGTCACTTGCTGCTTCAGAGTGTAACACCAGGGTCTAAAGAGTGTTTACATGGCCCCTGTGGAAGGTGCCACAGGAACCAGCACCTGCTGATGAATTAATCACCCTGAGATACCCCAAAAGCAAATCTTCTTCTTGGGTTGTCTGGCATGGTTGTGTTACCTGCAGCAGTCCTTTCGCAGCACAGCCATGCCTTGCTCTTTTATGTTCTTCTGCTCTCTGCTCTTGTATTTATTGAGCTTTTCTTAATGACAAAATTGAATAAATTTGTGAGTATTGTTCAAAAACTGACTCTTACTTTCAGGCTCTGGTCTCTGTTGTTCAGTAAGTCACGTAGATTGTTTGACTGGGTATTTGTTTTCTGTAAATCATATGAATGATCTAAAACTGAACAGAAAAACCCAACCAGTTGAAGAATAACCACAGCAGTTCCTGTTACAGTTCTTGGACTTTTAAAAATACACCTATTCTGGATAAAAGTCACACAGACTTGTTTTCAAGGTGGATTTTCTGTAAGCTCTATTTCTGCTGGCTCTGAAAAAGTTTTTTCTGAATAGAATGACTCAAAGGGAACGTTCAGTTTTGGTGTGAGGTTTGTTTTTCTCCCTCTGAAATCTAGATGGATTGCAGAGCTATTTATTAAGACAGAATGTAGTTCATGTGCAGTGAAATCTATTTTAAATATTTTGAGATACTATAAAATAAACTCTGGACAGCTGAGGAGAGGAAAGTCTGCTGCTGCTGGGTTTTTTGGCGGGGGTTTGTGTGTGTAGTTCTATTTCAAATCAATCTCTGCTTTAAGGCATTTTTTTCATTTTGAAAAGCTGCTGTAGAGAGATAATAGTTCACTCAGAGCAATGATTTTTCCTAGCAAATAGGTTAGTTGAAAAAATAAACCAGTTAGTAGATTGTATGCAGGCAGACTGTTGCATCCTCCTAGCTGTTTCAGGTTTATTACTGAAACTAAAAGCAGAGAAAATTTCTACCTGTTTTCTGGAAAGCATGGAGGAAACAACCCCACCAAAACGCCAAGTAAGCAGCTTCTTTAGCTACAATGCTGAGGTCAGGAGCCTGGGTTTTATGAAGTCCTATTCTGCCCTAAAATTTCCATCCATAACCAACTTTGCATTCAGAGCTGAAACTTCTCTTTAGACAATGAGTAAGTGCAGGCCCTGAAACTCATGGGTCTGCAAAAGATATGTGACAGTCTGTGGTGGAAGATGTTTGGACGCTGCAGCTATCCTGTTCTTGCTTTTGCAGAAAAAAAAAATCCTATCCTACCTACTTACTTCTTTTTTGCTTTATGTGGGTGTTTCCCTCAGTTAGGTGAGACTTTTTTCTGATGAAAAACCTTGTGCCCGAAGCCAGGGTCCAACCTGACCTCTTTGCTTGGCCCCTCCTGTTCTTATGCCCCCCATTGTCTCCCAACCTTTCCTGCATCTTGTGCCCTTTTTTGCAAACCTGTCCCAGATGGTTTCAGGATCCTGCAGCAGTGATGTGTCGTCAGGAGATGAGCTGCTCTCTTGGCTGTTTTTCAGCCCCAGTGGCATTATTAAAAGTCATTTGTCTCCACATTGACTTGTCCTTGTCTAGGAAGTGCTCAGCTGCTTTTGGGTTGGAGCTATGCTTTCTGTTCCAAGCTTGTTGCCTCCTGTGCTGCACTGCTAGCCAGGCTGCCATTTCACTGTGTCCCCTCTTGTATCCTGAAAGGCTTATCTGTCCCTGTTATTATTCTTTCTTTCATCATGCTTTGCCTGCATTTTCAGCACCTTGTATCAACCTCCCTCATCTGCCCGCTCTGAGTCTGGCCTCAAACCCCCATTAACCCTTGCACCACTAACCCCCTCCTTGTTTGTCCCCCCATTGCTCAGAGCACCCCTGGGGTGACCCCAGAGAGCAGATTTCTGAACCTCCCAGAGCACACAGTCATGGCAGGTGCAGGCACCAGCAGAGAGAGCACCGAGGACCCCCCTCGCCTTTGCCCAGCGGTGCCTCCAAACATGGGCACTCCACCTCAGAGGGCCATCGGAGGTCTCCTCAACTGAGAGAGGCCAGCAGTGGCCATCAGCAGGAGCGGAAGACAGCCAGCACAGGAAGGTCCAGGAGACATCCCAGCCTTGACCTGGAAAGAGAGATTGAGCACCGTGCCTATGATCACAGCAATAGCTGGGAGCTGCGGGAGAGGAGGACAGCTGGCAGGGAGAAGGAGAGGAGACCTCTCAGTCTTGACCTGGAGTCAGAGCATGGACTCGCCGAGGAAGCACAGCACAGCAGAAAGCCACCAAGGCAAGACAGAGAAAAGCACCTTCCCCTTCTTGAGATGGAACTGGAGGCGGAGCAGGAGACCTGGCATCGGGGTGGCAGGCAGCACCCTGAGAAACAGAAATCTCGCCATCAGGGCCACTCGTCACACAGGATGGCACGTGACGAGAAGCTCTGTGATGATGAATCTAGAGATGACTGTAGGAGGGGTGAGACAAGAGCCTACAAAAGGGCAGGACACAGGAGACACTCCCCCTCCCCTCATGCTGTGAGCCAGGGGAAGGTTGGAGACTGCCAGCGGGACTCAGGTAACCAAGTGATGGGGAAGGTGTGCGTATGTGTGGGGATGGACCTTTGCGTGCCCCATACTGGTGTCTGAGATATGTTTGGCCTCCTTTGGAAGATGCTTCTCTCCAGTATCTACCTGCAACGTGTACACAGGGAATCTTGCCCACATTTCTTCCTGATTTAGCAGGATTCTTCTTATCCATTAATGTTCTTGCTCTATTTATTCCAAGGCATTGGAAAGGATGATTAAGAAGGTATTGTTGGAAATGGTGCCTTTGGTATCCTGTGTTTTAAGAAAACAAATTCCTCCCCTCAGCAAAAAAAACCACACCACCCCCAAAGAATGACCTCCAAAAAAGCCTAACCAACAACCAACACCCAGCTTTTGTTTTCGTGATACTTTTTATGCAGTGGTCTCCTTGCACAGGAGGGAAAAAAGTAACAAATCCCTGAATGTTAGGATTGAGGTTGTATTTTGTGGGGTTGAGATGCAGGACTGTAAGTGTGAGGACACTTTGCTTAAGCACTAAAACCCCAGCAATTTTCATCCATTTCTTATTGAAAACATTGCTGGCAACTTAATTAATTCACTTTGGGCAAAGTTCACTAGTGGCACTGGGCATGCAGCTGGGTTCTATCTGTAAAATGGGGTTCTTACCAAATTCTGTACAAGTGGAATTTTCTGGGAAATATGTACCTGTGTAGTTCTTCCTCAACAGCACTTTAGGGGTTGGGGGCTTTAAAGATCCAGATCCATCCCTTTACTTTTAAAGCCACAGTGGAAGTAGGGGTGACCTAGTGAAAGTAGAGACTTGGATCTATGTCTGTCAAAGCATGAGGCAGC
The DNA here is from genome assembly GCA_013397865.1 of Struthidea cinerea. Taxonomy (NCBI): domain Eukaryota; kingdom Metazoa; phylum Chordata; class Aves; order Passeriformes; family Corcoracidae; genus Struthidea; species Struthidea cinerea. The sequence goes on from VZTI01004746.1 coordinate 1,232,723, forward strand.
TTATGCTTTAAGCCATCTAACTGATCTTCACATGGATAAGGTGAGGATGATAACGTGTGTCTGTCTCTGGAGATACTGGGACAATTATCCTTCTTCCTTATGGTAAGAACTCTTTCCTTAGGGAAATAGAAGGTGTTAATCAGGTTTGGCTTTAAAATAACAAAACTCTATACTCAAAGCAAGAACTGAACATTATATGAATTTCAAAAATGCTTCCTTGTCTTCTCATTGAATTGTAAGATTCATGGGTCATCCCAAGGAAGAAATGGTCTGAAAACTCACATGAACCCGTTGCAGGTCACCCTTGCAGCCCATGCTGCTCCAGCAGTGTGTTCAGACTCTGCTGTGCTCCTATCAAATGTTGGGCTGCTCTCTGCTGCCCAGTTTTACCAGTGTATCTGTATCAATGCAGAGAGTGACAAATTACAATTCCTTTGCTAGCATTGCTGTCACCACAGACTGCTTCAAGGGACACAGCCTGTTCTGCCGTGCATTTGTTATCTAAGACATGGTGTGTCGGATATTGCTGTGTATGCTGCGCCTCAGCTAAAGGTGCTCTCAAACCAGCAGTGTGGCAGGTACACTGTGGTGAACTCTGGTTCTCTTCAGTGGGGGGTTTGCAGGTGGCTGAGGAGATGGTAGGGATCTCCTTACCAAAGCATTTGCAGAATGTTTGAGTTGATTGTTTTCTCTCAATTCCGTAGGCAGTAATTTGAGGGGGATGAAACAAGCCATGTATGATGGACCCCGGATGGAACAGGAGTTGTCTGATGCAGAGATTGCTCGGAAGCTGCAGGAGGAAGAGCTCCTGGTAAGTAGAGAGGATGCATTGGTCAACTTGAAGGGACTAAGGCAGCCAGCAATGACAACTTTAATTTGTAAATCTTTGGTATATGAGAGTGACTATAAGACCTAAGGTCTTGCTCCTGTGCATTCTGCTAATTACCTTTGTCTTCCATACACACGAATACGGAGTGACAGCTGCCTTCCAGCTAGTAAAGCCCCATTTTTTGAAATAAACACCCCAAAATTGAAGTATTGAAGCAGAGTGATACTAAATGAATGTTTCCAGGCAGGTAAAGATGGCCTGTAGTCAGTGTGATCAGCTCACAAGTGAGACAGGCCAGTGCGTATCTTTGAGAGAGAGGGCAGCAGAGTGGGAAATGCATTGTGGTGTGGCCTGGCAGATACATGGAGGGCAAAATTCAGATGAAAAGCTCAAATGGCAGTTTGGTGTTGGGTTGTAAGGTAAGTACTGAGGTAGCTAAAAATATTTAGATAGCATGGTAGTGTGTTTGTATGGGCACCTACTTGCCCTGCCCAGTAGGTTAATAATTACAAATAATTCAGAGATATTACTCTTTTATCTCTTTTTTTTTATTCTCCCACCTTTTCCCCCCTCCCCACAGGCTAACGAGGCAGATCGGAAGGCAGCTCAAGTAGCGCAGGATGAGGTGAGCAACAAGTCAAATACTTGTGGAATTCCTTTACTTGAAGAAGCTGCTAAACACCCTTTGTCCCCTCTGATCCTCTAGTTGTTAATTGCTCTCCTTGTAGGGGAAGCTTGGGGCTCCAGTGGGATTTTCTCCCAGGTGGGTTTCATGTATATGCTCAGGCTGGCCAAGCAGGGAGCACTGTCCATTGCAACCAAGACAAAGAAAGGAAGTTCATGGTTCTGTAGGAGTATTTCTTGTAACTGAGCCTCATGGGAGACTATCCAAGATGCTGTGAGGTGAGCCACCAACCCCTTTAAGGAAAAGGGACAGAGGGCAGAAAGACTCTGCAAATGCAGTTCTGGCAAATCAGGGAGCTACTGGGCGTGCTGCATGTCACCAGTCTTAATTTTGTCCTGTCCCTTGATTTCTGATCACAGATGGATGAAAGCCTGGATTTGCACCCTTTCCATTCAGCAGCTGTCCATGGGAAAGGGTTTGAGTAACTCAAATCCACGAGAGCAGTAAAATTGTCTGACAGAGTCTGTGTTTCCCTTCTAGGAAATTGCTCGGCTCTTGATGGCTGAGGAGAAAAAGGCTTTAAGAAAAGGGAAAGAAAGAGAAAAGTCTTCCTTTGAAAAGAGGAGGCATGATCAAGATTGGAAGGTATGCCAAGCTTCAGGAGGCACCACAGATAAGGTGCTATAACATTATTCCCATTTCCAGAGGGAGGTGAGTGTGTGCGGTGAGAGCAAAAGGTGGTGATGCATCTGAAAGGTCTTGCTGTCTGTTATTCAGCTGCTTCCCAAGCCTCTTGGAGCCACCTCCTTGGTTGGATGCTTTTGGCTTCAGCCTCAAGCAAGGTAATCCTTGGGGTCTGGCCTTGGAGGATGGCACTGGCTGTCACAGCACCTCGTGGCCTCCCTGAAGCACTGTTAGTCCCTGGTGCAGGACCTTCCCTCTGCTGAAATCCTGACTGCAGGAATAAAAGCAGTAGTTGGTTCTGTTTGTGTAAGGGCAATGCAGCTGCTTCAGTTGTCACTCTGCCTCATAACTGGCTGTGTAATGAAAGTTCAGAGTCTATTGTGCCTGTGTTTTTGTAGGACTAATATCAGAGAGGCTTGGCTGGCCAGCATGGAAAGGGATAGCAAACAGATTTTATGGTCAGCACTGCTAAGGGAATGTGGTGTTAATCTTGGAAGCAGCTCTGGTGTTTTCAGCCTCCTTGCTGAGTTTCAGTGGTTGTGGGAGCACAGCTGCCTGCAGCTGGTCCTTCCTGCTCAGCCCAGCCATGTGCACAGTCATTACACACAGACTGTGTTCAGCCCCAGCTTCGGAACAGTCCCTTAATGCTGTCACGTATTTAGCGCAAAAATTGAGTTTGGCTCAGCAAGGCTGGGTTTTGTTTACTGGAAACTAGTCCCGATGCTGCCATTTGCATGTCTGGCTGTAGTTAATTGTGTGTGTAAACCAAGCACGAAAGGACTGCGTGGAGTTGTGGCAGTCCTGGTGTACTGGCTGGAGTCTTGCAAGGCACACAGACAAGCTGATTTCCTTTCTTCCCATCAGCCTGATGCAGACGAGTCCACACGCTCAAGGTCAAGAGAAGGGCCCGAAACTCAGCGACACAGAAGTGACAGGTCTTCAAGGTGAGCTTAAACTGGCTGGCAAGAATGGGGAATGCAGTTGGGAAGCTGCTGAGAAGCTGGGTCTTAGGGAGGCATTGTGGGATGAACAGCCTGACCCACACACAAGGGACTCAGTGGAGAGCAGAGCGATGGAGGACACGGAGCTCATGAGGTGTTTGGTGACGTGCGTCACTCTCTGTGCTCGTGGCACTTGTCCATGTTGGTCTCCATGCCCAGTACTGACAGAGATTGATGAGCTTGTCCAGTGACATTTGTTAAATGGCAGAGAAACACTGAGATGGTTAAACAGCTTTTGGGGATGTGAAACAAAATGTCATCTCTGAGCAGGAAGGAGTAACCACCATGCATTTGCACAGCTGCTCCCTTGGTCCTTGCTCCCAGTTAAGCTCTCTACACAGCTCCCACTGCTGCATATGAACGCCCCCCTGCAAGCAAGAGCGTTGTGCTTTGGGGTGCCTCATCCCTGTAGCCATGCTGTAGCCCACTGCTGCTTCTCAATCACTTGGTACTCTGGCTCAATGCTCTTTATGAGGGACTAAACCCTGGAAGTGACCCCAGTGGCTTTGATTTCCATTCGAGAAAGGAACCTAGAAATTCTTGTTGAATTTACAAAAGAAACAACAAATGGGGTGTGCAGGTGAAGACAGAGATACCGTATTAAAATACTCTGGGGGTAAAACTGTGCAAGTACTAACCACTTTAAAATGCTGCCCTTTTAAGTGAGGTTTGCAGCAAACTTCATAATGGAAATTCTTTATTTCCTGACAACTTAAACCATTATTAAATGAAAGAGGTCCATGAGAAGCGGTTTCTCTGCTTTTCTAACTGCAGAAACAGGCTGTGCTCAGAGGAGCTGTTCTTCAGGCAGAAGGTCTGGGCCAGGCAAGGTTTGCATCAAACTGACAGTAACAAACCAGACATGAGATGTTGCTCTTGCTACACTGTTGTGCCTTTGAGTTATTTCCCAACACTCCTTTTACACTGTGCTTGGCAGGTCACAGCCTCTCCTCGATGACTTTGAACACTCTCGGTATTACACGAGCCAGCCCAGCCCCTTGCGCCAGATCCCCAAACCTGAGCACTCTCCTAAAGGTAGGATCAACCCCAGGGCTGCCAAGCGCTTGGGTTATTGTCAGCTGTTCTCCTCACACAAGCAGCCCGCAGGTGACAGAGTGTTTGAAAGTGCAGCAGATAGAGAAGGGGAATGGGAGTTAATGCCCCAGCAGGCAGGTGATGCTGGGCAGTGTTTGGGTTGCACTTGCTGAGCACGTTGCAGGCTGAGAGACTAAAAAACTGAATTGGTTTGCCTGGAATTTGTCAAGGTGCTGTCTGCATGTCCTCCATGATCTCTTAATGATGAATGACTGTGAACCCAGGTAGCAAATGGCAGAGAAATGACATGAAGACAATGTTATGATGGATTTTAGGTGACTCACTAGTATCAAACAATCCAATACCAGACAGAACCTCACAGTATCACCTGTCTGGCGAGCAGATGGGATGATCAGAGAGAAACTTGTCCTGAGAGCAGGCTTGTCCTGTAGCATCTCAGCACTGCTCTGTTGGTTTGTTTCCTGAAATCACTTGGCACAGAGCAGTGTAGGTAGGGTCACCCCTGCAGTTGTTTTAAATCTGAATGCCCGTTGTCTGAGTTAACCTACAGAGCCTCTGGGGAAGGAAGGAGGTGGTCTGAGTTTAACTCAATCTCAGATTTCTTCCAGCTCTACTATTGAGACTTAAATGTGGACACTTTCCTTTCCAAAATTTACAGTTTGGTAAACTGATGTTCTGTCTTCATCAAGCGAGCTGGAAAGTTGATGGCACTTTATAGGGTCTGTTTGCTTTAGTGAGATTGTGCAATGGGGCTGCAGCACCACTCATACCCTAGAAGAAATGCACGTCTGCCTGTCTTGTGGATCTGTCCTTCCTTTTGCTTGAGTCATGTAACATATTGTTCCCATTTTGGCCTTTGACTTTACCAGTACCCTAGAAGTCAGACTGACAGACAAGAGGGCAGGACAGGTAAAATATGACTGCAAGTAGTAATTTTTCACCAGGATCTAGCCTCACAGGTTGTTTCGTTTCTGTTCTGTTTTCCAGGTTCCCGTAGGAAGCAGTAAACTGTGCTAGCCTTTGCTTTGGTACTGACTCTTCTGTAGCAAACATTACTGGAATTGCCAGGCAACTTTCTCAATACCTGACCTGATGGGAGGCCCACCCTCCACTCCCAGGATCATCTCTATAACTGTCATCATATTAAGGAAAATTGTTTGTTTCAATTTCTTTCTCATCTGTGATGACTTGAGCAGTGCAGTATAACCTAGCTGCCACTGAGCTGTGCAAATCAACCAGCTGGCTCAACAGCTCCCTCATACATTCTTTTGAAGCTTTCTTTTTATTTTTAAGCTTTGGCTGGAGCTTTGACAAATAGGATAAATTAAGATGCTTGTACAATGGAGGAAAATTGAAGAAATGAGTTGGGTTATGGCAATGCAGCAGAACATCAGAAGTACAAGTCCTTTCTGCATAAGGGTAACCTAGCAAAGAGAGTCGTAAGAGGAAATTTGTTTCTTCCTGTGTTGGATAGGACAGCTGAGCCAACCTGATAGTCATATGAGCTTGCAGGAAGGAGAGAGCATTGTCAAACATACACCAGCAAAAGCCAAACCCTGAGACTGCTGAGGAAGAAATTGCCTATGAAACAGAATTTTTTAACTGCTGTATTTCTTTCTAAGGTTTCCAACAACCTGAATAGAGTATGTATAGGCATTTAGCTCCAGAATATAGGATAGAACAGTTAAAAGGAAAGACAATTTCAACTGAAGTTAGACTTTGTGTGCATGACTTTTAAGATTTGCCAGGGAGTTCAAGAAGCTGTGAGTTGTGGTTTGGGAAGACTCATAGAAAGAAATCTATGTGTCTGAAGGGACATCTGTGGTCACCTGCTTTGAGCTTCAGTGTGATAGAAGCCAAGGATTTTCACTGAAGCCAAGTAGGATCCTCTGTAACTCCTAGCTCAGTTGTTGATGCACTTGAGTAGAGTAACTTGTTTCTGAACTTGGATATGTCTTGTAAACATGGGGCTGAAGGAGGGAGGGCCATGTGGGCATTGAGCATCGAATTCAAAATCTACAGTTACAGCCTGAGCCAGACACGGAGTGCTGAACAGTCCACGCGATGTCTGTGCTGACTGCTTTCCCTCCCCACTGCTCCATCCAGCACCCCAGGCAAGCTCCAGTCAGGAATAAAAAAATCATTGCTCTCTAGGGCACAGCAGGGTCTGCTGGTTTGTTGTCTGTATATATTTTCCCATGCAGTGATTCCCTCCTGGCTTGGTTTCCCTCCACTCTTTGAAAATAATTTTTCTCTTGCACATAAAAGTAGCCTTTTCCCTTGGCTTCCTCTCATTTCAATTCTTTCATCTTTTTAATATTTTTTTTTTGCCATTATATTCAGGTATATTTTTAAACTATAATGCTGAACATCTGGACACTGGCTTTGAGTCTGTTCAGCCAGGGCAGGCTGGTTATTCATGGGCCAGCCCTGTCCATGGCAGTGAGCTTGGCTGCCTTGCTCCTGCAGCCCAACTTCCTTAGTGCCAGCACTGAGTCTGTCTCACCACGCTCTCTGTTGTCTCTGGCAGCTGTGGTTCTGCCTCTGGCTCTGCAGAGGAGGGGAGACAGCTGTGCCTGGGCATGGAAACATGGACTTGCCCTCACCACTGATCTGCCTGGGAAAGGGGCCTTGGCAGCTCTCTGGAGCTTTGTGGGGAGGGAGCACTTCTAGGAAATAGGAAGAGAGCATGGCTGTTTGCTGTTCCTCTAGTGCACAACTCAACCCCAAGGCAGCTGTAAGGCTTTAACCTTGGCTGTTGTCCTTGGTCAGAACAGTTACTGGGCCAAATCACTGGGAAGACAGGGCAACTCCTTTTTCACATAAGTTGCAGGGGCAAGTTTAATACCACATCGCAAGCCCATGTCTTGCCTTGACCAACAACTCAAGAAACTTCCATCTCCTACCCCCACTGGCCTGTTGGCAGCAGTTCAGTACCTGTGAAGAACCACATAAGCCCGGGTGGATCTCTGCTCCAGGGATACACTAACCAAAAACCTTGCCATGTAGGACTTTGTGTATGGGCAGAATCCTGCTACCTGCATACCCTTGCTTCCAGACTGTGAGCTTCCCTGCCCGCATGGGCCCCTAAGTGACTTGCAAGATCTTGCTTGCTGCTGCTTCTCAGGAAATAGCCCAGTCAGCAGCTAGATTTTACTGTCCTTGGCTTGTTTGCTCGTCTCGTTGTGTCTCTGTCCATTCAGAAGTGTTGATGTTGTTTAAAAGGATCCAGAAAAAAACCAACATAGAAGCTATTTTTTCCTTTTTCCTTCTTATTTGATAACTTGGCCCAGTGTGGCAACCTCATCTACCAAGGTTTTATTTTGTAAGAATTTATTTTTGTATTTCATGTAACAGTCAAAATTTCTACTGCTGAAAATGCCATTTTTTTTTTCTGTCGGCTTTTTCCTTCCATTGCCATCAGAGTAATTATTGTTGTGAAATGGATGCCTGGTGGGGTTTTAAGAATTAACACTTCCTACAAATACCCTAGTCCAGGCATTGCTGCTTGTACCACCTGGTGCACTTGTGAAAACTGGATGGAGAAAAGTCCTGCCAAATCAGAAAGAGGTTGAACTTTGTAGTGGCTGTGCTTGTGGAAACCCAGTGACTCTGTAAAAGGCAAGGAGAAATCACCAACTTGGAAGTGAGCCCTCCATGGGCCTCTGTATCTGGCTGTGATGGACTTCCTTGCATTGCAGTTGGCTGGTGTAACTTTTGTCTTAACCTAATCAGAGAAGTTATGAAAACCCTGAGCCCTCTGACATTTGAAGAACCTATTAAATCAGGAGGGACGCTTGGGAGTATCCAAGTTGGTGTCAATGGTAGTGAGCAGAAATGTGAGAGAAAACTGGTTGATTTAGTTTGGAAGCTGGGTAGAGTCTGAAGAACACCTCAGTGCCTCCTCTGTGGAGATGTAGGATTTCCCTAGTGGACTCCTCTGGCCAGTCAAGCTCTCCAGCCATGGCACCAAGAGACAAGAGCCCAAAAGGAGGATCCCAGGAGCAGTTGCTGCTTCCTTGGAAGCCTTTGGGGGGTGCTGAATGCTTTATGGACTGTTTTGCACTGTATCCTCCCTTAGTCCTTATCTTTTTATTCTTTCTCCCGACCTTTATTAATTTGCTGTCCCTTTAAAGTGTTTCTGCTGTTTTATTACTCCATAGTCCGTGTGAAGAGGGGGTTCCTAAGGTTTTGCTACAAGGGGGAGAGAAATGCTAGGAATGGTGGCTGAGGAAAGCAGGTAGTAAATGGGATAAGTACAGAGCAGCTGTTCATCTGATACAGATTGGAGTCCTCATGCAGCCATACAGGTTAGAGACCTCCTGAGGCAAAGGTGTCAACTGGACTTGCATATTTAGTGACCACTTTTGGAAAGGGATTCCATGGTCCCACTGAAGTCAACAAGAGTTAAGATCATGGATGAACAAGGAGCCACTTCCCTTGGGGCTCAGCAGCCACAGTTCTGCTGAGAGTCAAGAAGATGCAGCTTGTGTAGGTGGGATGCAAAATCAGCACCTTGTACGTGTGTCCCTGGAAAGGGGCACAATGAAGCTGATCTTTTAAAAAGAAACACTCAGAGCAATATTTCTTTCCTATGACAGAAAAATGTTTAAGTATCTTTTTTAAAGTATTTTTTTTTACTTGTTTACTCTTGCCAAGTTTCAGTAGCTTTGCCTTTGGGTTTGCTCTGGATTTAGTAGCAGGTTGGAGCCCTTGCTGGGACCCCTGCCCAGGGCGTTCGGGTCCTGCATCCCTTTCTGACTCTGTGCATTAACAAGGCATCCGGCGCTATGTGGAAAACACACCTCCTTGAAATCCTGGCACTTCCTAACCTTCCCAGTAGGCACATCTCAGCAGCAAGAGCTCTCACCACCTCCTCGCCTCCATCCAAAGCACAATGGTCTGCAGAAGAGAGGTCGGGTGACCTGGAGGGATCGTGCCTTACACGCAGGGATACTCGATGTCTTCAGCAGGCTGACCTGAGTCACCTTGCTATGAAACTGTCTTAATGTGGACTGTGCAGCTTCCTGCAGCAAGAAGCAGTTGTCATCACAGGGATAGATCCAACTGGTTGATTTCATCTTTTTTTAGAGAACTTCATGGGTTTGAACTGGGTGGGGTGAGGAAATGTCAGCTGTTAAGGGATAGATGAATTCTCATCATTGAATTTCTCCTCTTGGGGAAGAAGGATACAAGTTACAGATGCTGCAATCTGCTTCTCTCTCTAAAAGGGATCTTGTATGTACAGTATTTTTATATCTCTGCATTCCCACCTGTCAGGATTTGAATCAGGATTGATAACATTCTCTACTTATGGAAAAAAATGGATTGTTATTTTTACAGTGCTAGACCTCTGTGTGTTCATTTTGTGCCAAATTACAGCCACTGTTGCATTCTAGTGTTTTCATTCGGTTTATTGCTGTTCATCAATGTGTATATTATATATTTTTATTATCAAGGTTTTTATTTTAATTCATATTATCCTGTATGCAAACTAACTGTGGATTGCTAATTTATATATATATAAAGGGGAGCACTTGGAGACAGTGAGGATTCCCCTACTTAGTTTACACTCTTGTAATTGAGCACAGCCAGTCCATGAAACTTGTTGCTTCCTTCACAGAGCCATCTCCTGTGTGTCTGTCCCCCTGAGCAGGTGGCTCCTGCTGTCCCTCCTGGCAGCACTGACACTGCAGGACTGGGTGAGATGCAGAAGGAACTGGAGCACAGCTCCCAGCATGGCCTGACAGGCGACAGCTCGGTGCTGTCCTGTGCCTGGCAGTGGTACCAGGGCAGGTGCTGCAGCAGGAATGCCCAGCAGGGTGGTGGTGTCTTTGAGGTTTGCTCTTTATCTGTCCCCAGTCCATGGACAGTTGGTTTTGCCCCACGCTCCCAAGGTGTTCAGGGCTTAGTTTTGCAGTTGCTTTGGGAGGTGGGTGTGGGACATAGTCCCTTACATGGAGCACACCATGGGCAGCTTGTCTTCTTTTTATTGCAGAGAACAGACATAAACCTGCAGAGATCCCAGTTTGCTGCACTCCAGCACATTTGTGGCTGTGCAGCACTGCTGGGGAGGTACTGGCTGTGCTGCACACAGGTGCTGCTTGCACTGCCCTGCCCAGGACAGGCTGTGGGACATGGGTTTCATGTCCAGGAGCTGCCCAAACCTCAGCTTCTGGGCTAGAGATAGTATCAGCCATCTCCTCCCCATCAGTAGCACAGGGCAAGGCTTAACTGTGCAGTTAGGGCAGTGGCACACACAATTGAGTATTTTCTACTTCATGGTAAACAAGTTCCACTGTATCAGTGTTCACTCTAAGTAGACTCTGTGGTCTGTCTCCAGCTGCATCTGTGCACTGCAATATAGTTCATTGCCTCAGATAAATAACTGCAGTTGTCTCATTTAGCTCTTCAGGGTAAACTTTCAGCCTGTTGAATCTAAATACTAGCCATGCGATGAGGTGGATTAGTCAGAAGGCTTAAATTCCTCAGAGCTGCAAGTGTATCCTGCATTGTAACAGCTAATCCTTAAATATGAATTGCACACTGACAATAATTTGTCTATGCAAGCCTACTCTTGGTTTTATTTCGACTGTTCACTCTATAATTTTACCAGGTTTGGCATAGAACTTCTGAATGACATTTAACCAAAGTATCATGTCTGTGTGTGTGTATAGCATGTTTTGCTTCATACTCCTGAATTGTCATTGAATGTAAAGGGAACATTGCCTTGCCCCACATTGTTCAATAAACCGCTGTATTTTGTTACCCACCACGTCCTCCTGTCCCTCCGTGTGCTTTTCTGGAAACCTTAGTGGGTTACACGAAAGCAGGGGAAAATAAGACTTTGTTCCACCCTTTGTTCCTGAAGCTTAGCTGCTTCTACCAACGATTATGTTCTTCCACTGTAATAGATGTAGCAAACAAACAAATTTGTATTTAATTTGATTATTTTGTGGACAGACAGATGGAAAAAAAGGCTGTGTAATATCTTGGAAAAGATCTGGACTGTTTCATTTCCTGAGACTGTGATACTGAAAAATAAAGCAGTATGTTTATTTGCAAGGATAGGATGCTCTTTCTTATTTCATTAACGTAACTTTAAAGTTTGCAAAAAGCCTGCTTGAAGATTCCCTCCAACAGCATGTACCTACAGTGGTGTGGGACAGAATGCAAGAAGGGAAAAGGGCAAATGCCTGGGCCCTGACTGCCATCTTCAAAGGCATCAGCTGAGGATGCAGCCACATGCAGCTCAAACATGAGCAGACCTGATCCCATTGTCATGTCACAAATTGAATTTGTGACTGAGCATGCTAAAATAAAGAGGAGGTTACAAAATATAAATTCTGGATATCACATCCAGACTGTAAACCTTTCTTAAAGGCTTATTTACTCATTTCTCTCTGCTTGCCAAGTCTAAGCATCGCACAGGGGAGCAGAGAGCCCTTTGGCACCCCACCACAGGGTGCACCAGGCTTTCCCTCCATGGGCCAGGGGCTTGGGCTGCACAAGTGAGTGCTCTGACTCCAACAGAGTTCAGGTTTGGGCTGGATTAGGGTCTGTGTCACACCACTACCCCAGTGCTTCCAAGTGCCTTGATGTCATCTTTACCTCCCACCAGCTGCATCTGAGAGTCCCTTGGGTATTAGCAGTGAGTGGAAGTAGAAGTCAGCAAAACAGACGTGACTGGCAGGAGAAGAGTCTGGTTGTATAAACAGGGCTCTTGGGAGTGCCAAGAGCTCTGCCAGCTTACAACCTATTGCAGCCTCTTGTCTGGAGTGACTGGGTCGGTCTGTTTTCTCTGAAAGGATTCTTTCATGCAAGCCCTGGCACTTGCTGAAGCATTAGGCTGTGGTGGGAGCAGGCCCAGCTGAAGCCCTGAGAAATGTCTTCCACCTGATGCAGTGATGTGCACACAGAACTGGATGTGGGGACCACAAAAAGAATGCTGAGGAGCCCCTGGGGACTTCTTTCTGTACCAGAAAACTTTGGTCTCTGAGTTTCCAAGTTGCATGCAGCTCTCAGACTGTGGGTTTGGCATTGTGGGTGGATCTATTGTGCCACTGGTGGCGGATCGAGGTTTCCCATGTATCCTCCATCTGTGAAAAAAGTTAAGCCAGTGGAGATTGCTAAAAGTCACCATTGCTGGGTACCCAGCAGCCTGCCTGCCCCTTTGGCTGCTTCATCCTGCCCTGTGAGGGGGGAGTTGCAGGTGGCAGCTGCACTCTCCTGCTTGTGGGCATGTCCAGATCCTCATCTCCCACCCAGGTCCATGCTGGTAGGGGTTCCCTACCTGGAACTGATGCTCCTTTTGTTCAGAAGGCAAATCATGGCTGCAGAGACCCAGAACCTAAACCAGGTGAGGTATGTGAGGTACAAATGATTTGCTGTTGTACACATGGTACGTACCATTCCCAATTCATTTTCCAGAGATCTGGTGGGTCACAATGTGGCTGGAGGTGTAGAACCTCCCCTCTGCCATGTGAAACCCTGGTTTATTCCTGAAACTGTTCCTTCTCAATTTCAATATTGAGCAAAGCTAGCCCTTGTATGCTAATTCTTTGCACCATCCTGCTAGCAAACAAGTGACAGCTCCTGGCACCAGACATCTCAGGTCTGAGGTACACATGTCCATCACCCTGATTTCTTCTTTCAGAGACAGTGATCCTTGAACAGTGCCCTGAGTTGATCCTGAATCACTCTGGCCACTATTCCTGACACAGTTAATGGCAAAAATTAGATTTACTAAATGAGACCTGGGATCAAGCTGCAAACCTAGTTTAAAACAAGCACAGAACTTGAGTCTGGCAGCTGGGTATTTGTTGAATGTCTGTGCTTCCCTGACCCCAGAGAGCCCCAGACAAGCACCCAAGCAGCTCTGCCAAAACCTGCTCCGGTTTCATGTTGTTGCTGGTGAACAGCAGCTCTGAGTACTGACACCAGTTTTCACAGTCTCCTCTCCCCTGGCACTACTTTTGCTTAGTAACAGTTCCCATCCTGCTCTTTTACCCCCACACATCCCAACTCCACCTCGGTGACTCACCTCCTGGTCTTTTGAGGCCAGGCTTCAGACACAGGCACAGCAAGCCCCCGGCTGCTGCTGAGGGCTCTAAGTCATGCTACACATGATTTCTATTTATGTGTAAACAGCGTAATGCCACGTCACAGGACAAGTTTTTCCTGGCTAGTTTAGATTTGGATGGTTTCTCATTTTACTGAAAGCATGGTTGACATGTGCAGGGTTTAATCATGAGCCAGAGGAACCCATACATGTCTCACTAGTGGGGTTTATACCCACGTGAGCAGAAGTGCACCAGCATCCCCTTCCCTGGGCTGAGCTTGGAGCTGGGACAGGTTCTGACCCAAGAGTGCTCTACACCACTGCCTTCCTCCCCTCTTCACCCTCCCCAGGTGCAGGCAGTGTCCAGAGAGCAATGGCACAGCCATGCATGTGCACGACACCAGAGGGTGCTTGGGGACTGTGAGCTGTGTCCCAGCGAAACTGAAAAAGAGCTGTACCAGGTGCTGGTACAGCAGTAGGAGGTTTACCAAGGGGAGGTGGAGTTTGGGAAGAGGATGAGATGCCTACATACTCAAGGTTTATTCCCACCACTGGCACTGGCCACCAGCTGCCACACAGCACATTATCCCAAGAAGTTCTGCTCAGCCTGCCAAGGGACACATAAACCCCACTCAAGCACCTCACTTACATGTTTTTATTTACTTGTTAATTGCTCACAACTGATGAAACACCGAAGGCCAGCTTGAAGGTGCCTGTTGATGTTCAGGAACATCCCTCCCATCAAGTGTGCAAACAGGTCTGGAGGGAGGGATTGCTTGCAGTCCTCTCTCCAAAGGCAAAGGAAGGCACCAAGAACAAGGGGTTCTCAGTGAATTTTCTAGGCTGCTAGCAAACCTAGACACACTGTCCTACTGGAAAAGTCCTCAGCTTAAGGCAGTAAGTCCTGTGCACAGACAGGACTGTCAGTGTTGCCTGGGAGAGTCGGTGCAGAGCAGCCCACAGGAGGAGAGGGATGCATTGCTGCCACACGTGAGGCAGAGAGGACCCACAGCTGCTCCAGTGTGGCCATGGCCGCAGATCTGACAGCAGCTGTGTCTCGTTAACATCCCCAGAGGATAACCCCAGAGGGACCAGGAGCAGTAGTACACGCCTCTGGGGGGGGCAGATCTCTGCTAAGAGCAACAGAAAACCAGGTTCTCCTGGTACTTGCTCCACTGGGAAGCTAAGCCAGCTCTCCTGATGTTAGGAGTTAAACCAGCTGTGCAAAGGTGCACATTAATGCCAGCTTGTCTCATCCATAAGGATGCTGAAACAGCCAGCCAAAGCTGACCCCTCCTGGCCCTGCTGTTCTCCGTTTTCTGCTTTTAGCTGTGAAAAGACCAGAGCTCTTGTGGGCCCAGGCTGACAGCGGAGGCTCCTGTTGGAAGTAGGTAAGCCAAGGAGGGGTGGTTTTGTTTTCTGTGGGACACACTGGTAGCTGGTCTTGGGAAGGTGTCTGCTTGAAGTCAGGATGTGCTGCTTGACAGGACCCCAGCACCAGCTGTAATTTAGGAGTCACTTTCTGCTCAGCTGAAAACTTTCTTTTCTCTAAATCTTCTCCTAATTTCATGAACTTCGCTGTGCAAATAGAGCACATGTTCCCTGGGAGAGAACGAGAGAAAGCCCCCAGGACCAAGGGAAAATGTCACCATATGGGGCAGCCAAACCTTGTGACCCAGTCCAGCCCACCTGAATTTTGAGCAGAAAATACTCAAAATGAGCTACTAAACATAAAAATGAGAACACTAGCAGTTCTTGCAGAAGTAAAACGACAGAAGAATTGAGTATGTACAGCCACCATTTTCGTGGGTTACTGGAATATTTATGAACGCAGTACAAACCCAGGCAAGAAGCTGGAGGCCTCGTTCCTTAAATTGTATTCCTTGGTACCACACAGCCCAGACTGAAGTTACTGCTAATCACCTGTGATCTCTAGGTGTGCAGAGCATCTCTCTGTGCAGGTTTTGAGTCAGTCCCAAAGTGGGAGCTGTGTGAGCAGAGCTCAGGGCTGGAGCATTCCAACCCAGCCTGGCAGCAAGGCAAACATCAAAATATTGTGTGGCACTGAAGTGCTTTTGCCCTCAGATAAAACTCCACCAGAGCTTACACTGAGGCCTCTGCACTCCCAACTGCCATGGAAATGTTTTGATACCTCTACCCCACACTTACTGCGTGTATTAACCTTCTCTCTGTTTCTCACACGAGTGAACTTTACTCAGTTGTAGCGCCAGCCGTGGTGTGCAATCCAGTCCTTCCTGGTGAGAACTTTTTTTTCTCCCAAATGTCCTTACTAAGGGATGGGAGAAAACCATGGCAGTTTACCTACCAATCCAGCTCTCCCTTGAGAAATGAAGAGCAAATTAAAAACAAAACAAAAAAAAAATTTGAAAATTAACTTGGATTAATAAAGATAAATTATAATAAATTTTGGGAGAAAAAAAAAAAAGGAGTTAGGAAGGCGGAGAAATGCTTTATTGTTCTTTTGGGTGATTATTTTTGCCCGCGTGCCCGGCCGGGCGCTGTGCCCGGGCCCGGGATGCTCCAGCAGCACGTTCTATCCCAGGGCTCTCTCTAGCGGCCAGAAAGGAAAGGCTGAACAGCCGCTCACCAGCGGCACCCAGGGACACGCACCTGCACCCAGGGGCTGCGATTTAGGGTGCTGACACCCCCTCATCACACAGCAGAGAAGCTGCAGGCTCCTCTCTGATGGATGTGCCTCCTGATCAGGCTACAGCAGCACAGGGAAGTGCAGCCCGCGGCCCTACCTTTGGGGCGTGCAGAGAGAGGGGTACACCCGAGACAGGCGGAGTGATGGTGCTTCAGTCCTGCAAAGTCCGCAGGGTAAAAACCGTGCAGCGGGGCTGTGTTGGATGAAGGCATTTGAAACCCTCCAGAAGTCGAACGCTGCTGGGCTGAGCAACTTTGTACACAGCTGGATGGGGGCAATTATTCCCTACGGAGCTGTGTCAGGCTGGTCACAGACAGAGCTCAGTTGGAGAGCTGTCACTCTGCCTTGCTCCTTCCAGCACACTGCAGCTGGGAACTGACGGCAGAGAGGATTCCTCCTCCAGGCTGACCAGCAGACTTTGGAGCCCTACATACCTTAAAATTTTTACACATGTATCATTTGGCAGCATAGGTGGTAGCATTGGCACCTCAACTATTGAGAGCTTGAAGGGTAGCATTTGGGCAATTTTCTTATTTACAGTATTGCACATCTTCTGTTTATTTCATTACAGAAGTTGTGCAGCAAAAATGTGGATTTTAATAATGTTGAATATGCGGCAAAGCCAAACACCTCAAAACTTGAAAAAAATAGCTGAACTGAAATAATAGAAGCCCCTTTGCCAGTACACAGTGTAATCCAGGGAAGCTCAGGGGCAGTACTTTTCCCTGGGCTGTTGCCTCAGGCCCAGGGAAGCTCACTGTGTGATGAGCTGTGAATAGAGATGCTGTGACCTCAGACTTGGGGTGGCAGCCACAGGAATGCTGTTCACTACCAATACAACACGTCAGCTACTAGGAGATTGGAGAAAAAAAAAAAAAAAGGAAAATTTGACAAGTTTTAAAGCATTACATAAAGCCAAAACTCCCCAAAGAAGAGGGAGTTCTGCTTGACAAATGACACAACCACTCACACCCAGCTCCAGCCAGGAGCCAGAGTCTCCATCACCTTCTCCTAGAAGCTCTTAATGCCCTGAAGCAAGTGACTCCTCCCTTTTATCACCAGCCCTTCCCAGCTTGCTCTCCTGGGAATAGGCCTTTTCACACTTGGCAAGACTCTTTTCCCCATCCTTCTGATGGATTTAAGCTTTTATCTCCTTTTGTTGTGAAGTGTTTTGGTTTACTCTTTGGAGGATTAAAAATTGACTCTTACATGCTAAAATTAATTCCCTAGCTTACCTCCCCCATGTTTGTTGTGACTTTTGGTGTGAAATACTTCAGCCTATGGTTCAAAGGCAGTAAATGGTCTTCTTGGGCTTGCAGTGCTTTCTGTTTTGAAGAATCTTGTCATACTGTGGTGTGAATCCCAGAGAAACCTGTGGCTGTTGCTTTGAAGCTTGCAGTGACTTTTGGATATGCGTCACGTTTGTAAGGCTGTACTGGATGCTCATGTGTCAAGCAACCTGCCTGAAAACTTGGCCTGGCAGCCTCCCCTCCAAAGGGGATGGGAGTGGGCAGCTTCTGCAGTGCAGGAGGGTCTGGATGGGGTATGGGCTGGTACAGAGCTGCTGTAGTAACCTCCTAGTAAGTATTTTAAATGCCTTACTGAGCTACCATAACCTGTGGAAGAGAGATTTTCTGTATCAAAACTACCACTTAGTGTTGTGAACAATAGGAAAAAGCCCTGAAGGAAACATTTTCCTTGCTATCCCATTCCCTTTTTGCTGAGCATGAAGGCAGGAAAAGCATCACTGCTGTGCAGAACACTGGGAAATTCCCTTCAGGAGTTATCCCCATCCCACTGTATTGATGCTGCACAAACCTGAAACAGAAAAGCAATCCTTACCCCAGATTGCTTGAGGTGCACATGTAAGGGAGAGGCAATCTAGCTATAGAATAGCATCCTAATAACCCCAGATTTTTCTTCTGTTCTGATCTCATTTGTTGTCTGTAATGGCTCTTCAGGAGCACAGCTGTATCTATTTGCCAGGATCCTGTGGACTTAGGCACATCACTATTTCTGCATCTAGTCCTTCTTTGGGTTTTTTTGTCTGTCAGTCTTCATCCTTTACAGCTTAATTGGGTTCTGTGTTACTGAAAGCTGCTTACTACTTAAAGAGCATTGGAGAGTTGCATTGAAATATTTATGTCCAGTGCATTACTTCATTAAGGAAATGATCTAAAATGAATGGAGATTGAATTATGCCCAAAATGCCTATAAAACTGGATGCTGACTGATTACTTAATGGTTCTCCTGATACGTGATGCATTAGAGGTCTCTGTTGCCTTTAATTTTTCATGGGCTGAGCTCAGTCTTGCAGCAACCCCAGACTGCTGGTTAATGGCATTTCCTTGTAACTTAGCACATTGCTCCTTTTTTTTTTTACCTTGACATACATGGTGTTTTCATGATATATGAATTGAAGTGTCAAAGTATGTTTTGTACTTGAGAATATATTTGGGGTCACTAAAGGAATTACTCCCATTGCAGTGCTCGGCAGCCGACCTGTGCTGAAAATGCTGCAGCAGCTCAGGAGAGTCCTTGTGATGTGCTTTGCCTTTAGATATGCAGAGGAAACTGTCTCAAAAGTACACTGGCTGTGGTAAGAAAATGGTTCTGCGGTTAAAAGTGAAAGAGCTTAATCTGGTGCTAATCATTCAAAAGCGTATTTGAACGGCAGAGAGCTTTTACCAAACCTTTGTTTTCAGGGCTTTTAGAAAGCTCAGTTTGGTCTTCAGTAACAGAGACTGAGTTCTTCCAGCTGTGATCAGCTAATGCAAACAGCAATACAAACGTTGCAGGACGCAAAGGAACACTGTGATAGGTCTTTCAGACACTGCTGTCCTCACTTCCAAGCATGTGGTGCATATTCCTTTCTCCTCCTGAGCCTTCCTTCTATTTGTTTCATTCCTCAGGATAATCACTGTGTGCTTCCACAGTTGAGATGCTCCAGCCTGTGTGGACAGGACAGGGCTCAGCGTGAATCTGGGGACAGCAGAGTCTGCAGTAGTGAGCTGGGACCTGGCTGCCTTGCTTGTAACACTCCTGTAGCATCATTCCTGCTTCTCAGGGCCTGCAGGACCAGCCTGGATAAGCCTGGCTTTTCAGGACCTGTGCAGTGCCTGTTTCAATACTTGGGAGCGATTTAATCACCCACAGACAGTGTTGTCCTGGTCTTCTATGGGGTAGGAGTCCTCTGAACCTTCACCTGCACAAAGGAAAATGTCCAGCATTTTACAGAAATGCTTTTTTATTACAGAAATTTCAGCTCTGTTTCCTTTTTGGCCTGTCCCTTAATCTGCCTCATGCACTAGGGAAATCCAATCCTTGCAAAGTTAATTTTATTAATTGATGCTTATTGGATTATCTTTCAAATCAAATGAGCTTTAGCTGGGTGAGCTGGAAATAAGGAACATGCAGGGACTTAAAGGCAATTCAATTCATTAGTATCCCTCTGCTAGCAAAAAGTAGCTCCTAAAGAGCCCAATTTCCTGGAACAATGGGAATTCCTCTACAGGGAGGGCAGTTGTAGCAGAAAATGGGAGATCTGGGGCCATCTTCCAGGTCAGTGGAAGTGCAGCGTTGGCAGGGTTGAGGGTACCAGTGAGAGGTGCCTGGTGCCCAGCAAGGTATATGAAACACATTGCCAGCACCAGGCCTCTCCTGGGGAAATCTGGGATTTCAGAAACATGACTTAGAAGATGGGTACTTTGACACACTTTGGACTATTCACCAGGAAATGTGTGTGGGATGTGCCTGGCTCAGGCTGACATCAGCTCCCCTGGCTTGAGGAGATCTAGACACCCTCCAGGCAGCACCCTCTGCATGAGCACAGCAGCGTTCTGCATCCAAAAAGTAGGTGGTTGGCAAGCTGAAAGCCTGGGGTTTCTTCTGGCTGCTCACTGAGCTGCAAAGCCATGTCTCCACTGAGCCAGGAGGGTGTGCTGGCTACACAGGTTTGCTCCAATAACACTGCTCTCCAGGCCCTGCTGCTCAAGCTGTGCGGCTCTTTGATGAACTGAGCTCCCAGACCAAGGGAAGTGGTGCAAGGGGGAGCCTTAGTGTCCCTCAGAGACAGGGGAGCCCTGGATCAGTCCTGCTTCTGCAGTAATTCAGCCATCTGACAGTGTCACTGGATTAAATCCTGAAATATCCGTGCTGTGGGGAGCCAAGCTCGGCACTTACAGGATGCGTAGTCCTGGGGCAGCCTCACCTCCAGCACATGGATGGAGTTGATGTTTATGTGGCTTCCAAGGATCTTCTGGGAGCTGTGTCCCTCTGGATTATGGCAAGCGAGCCTGAGGGCCAAATGCAGCAGCCGGACAGCAAACAACTGTGTGGATAAATAATCGGGGAGAGGTGTAGGGAAGTCAGGATTACCGTGGAGTGGGTCATGGGGGAAAAGGCCACAAATGCAAGGAAGGAAAAATAGCATTTTTATTGTGTTTCTTCTAGAATAAACTGGGGGTTTGCTTTGCCTTCCTGGGGAAAAGGGAATATCTTACTTAAAATACTCCCTGTCTCACAATGCAATGAAAATGCAAAGCAAATCTTCTGACTCCTGACAGCTCGAGGTTTTTAACATAGTAAATAAAACAACATGTTTTCTCAAAGTCAAAAAAAAGACCTGTGGTTTGTGACAAAAGCTATTAATTAGAAGTGCTCTCTTGGGCAGTGAATTCAGAGGCTGCCTCATCAGATAGTTATTACCAGCCCAGCACCACCATTCCTGAGACAATTGAAATTTAGCCTCCTGACAAAAAATTGATTTTGAAGATTAATTGTCCCCTGTAGCACAGTTTTAGACCGATCTGAAATACAGAGAGGACAATTGTCCTTTGGGTTTAATAGAGCTGTCTGTTTGATACCCACAGAGCTGGAGCAGCTCTATGCATTTCTGTTCTGACTTACAGACAATAGGGGGCAGTTTCAGAGAGGTGCCACTGCCAGAAGAGGGAACACCCATGGGTGATGTCTATCCCAGCTGCACTCCTGGAACCTGTGCTGGACTGAGAGTAATGGCAAACAAACTTTGTATTTTAAAAGTGGAATTTCCTTGTGCAGCTCTGACTGCAGCAATGTCAGTTCGTACTGACTGCGCAGCTTTTAAACCTGGATTGGAAAGACAAATCCTGCTGGAAAGAGTTTATCTGGATGTTATTTTCAAACGTGTATGAAAGGGCACTGCTGGGAGCCCTGGGGAGCTCTGGTCTCCCCAGAGAGGACATTTGAAGTGCAGTAAAACAAGCTTTGCTCTGTCAAACACAGTTACTGTATAGCTACTGTGGAGGTGTTGGTTTGAGCTGGAGAAACTCTCCTGTGTGGAAATTCTTTTGGGATATACCTTTTTCCTTGCCTGGCTTCCTGTGGTGTGAGCTGAAACTCTGGCAGTGCTCCTCTACCCTTTGAACCTACAACAGATGAGCTTTAGTGAAACTGGGCAGAGGCATCTTAGGTATTGCTGTGGGTGCTCAATGAGAGAATCCACACTGGTGCTTGTGAAGGAAAATAGGTTTGGCACGTTCTGCTGCTCAGGAAGCCATGCATATTTGATTCTCCCCAGAGCCAGGCAGCTTAGTTTGAGTTGGGTATTAAACCTCCACAGGCAACAGTGGGAGAAGGAAAGGTGAAGGTGTGTCTTAGGGGAAAATTTGTCATTATTTAATGTTTTGGGACTGCAAGGGCTGCTGGTTCAAATGAGTGGCTGAACCTCAGTGTGAAACACTGGTCTCTTGGCAGGTTTGATCCAGGTTTTCTGTAACAATCCCATCACACATGCTTTCCTTTTACACTGGCAAGCTTACAGCAGCAGGGAGACTGAGAGCTGACCCAGCCATGTCCTTGGTGGGTCCTGGTGCACGGTTTCCTCTCTGCTCTGTGGCTGGGGAAAGATTTCCTCATGCCTTCAGCCTGGCCTCTCTATTCAAGTGTCCATGGTCTCTGTCCCAGGACTCTTTCTCCTTGTTCCTTCTAAGGAATTCAAAACTTGCAGAGTTACTTGTTCCAAGCAGGAGGGACCGATTGTGCATCTAATTAAGATGATTCCTGGGGAAGCTGAAGACCTGGAGGCATGAGCATGTTCTCAGCTCTTGTGCAGACTGTGATGGGAATTGCTTGGGAGTGGGAAAGCAAAAGTCTCTTCTGAAATCACACTGCAGGGAGCAGAGACGTTTGGGACTGCCCACTGCCATGGTGTTTAAGAGTTGAAGCACAGGAAACCTGTAAGGCTGGCTTGCAAAAGCTGTGACTGTCCTTCACCTCTTACACCTGCACACAACACCTGTCCCATAATTCCTCGTCCCCTTAGCTTCTGGTGTGAGAGAAACCCCCTCTGAATCAACTGATTTAATACAAGATTTAGTAATTATCAGCTGGGGATGGTATCTACCAGCACCTCTGAGGTTCCTGGAGTTGCTGCCCAGGTCCCCAGCCACAGTCTGTCATTTATCAGAGGGGAAAGGTGTAGAAAGGAGCAAGTGATCTGAGTTTTGGTCTAGCATTAGCTTTGAAATGTTGTTTTCCCAGCTCTCTGAGAGAAAGACATCTCTCCTCTATTCTGTTCTGCTTTGCGTTGCTGATAACATCACAGCAGGGATTCAGGGGAAAAAACCAACCAAAACCAAACTAATAATAATAGTAATAAAAGCTAGTTTACTTTATACAGGGAGAAGGAGAGAGAGGGCAGACTCCAGGAAATAAACTTCCACAACCTGTTTCCTCTGATGTCTTTCTTGCCTGAGCACAGGCCCCAGTGCCAGGGTCTCCTTTAACAGATTGTTGTGTTGAGGGGCTTTGTCACGCACCCTGCAGGGGCAGCGTCTGTGTGGACTGGTGACTGTGTGCGTTCAGTCTTCAGGGATCATCCAGTTTCTTTACTGTTTGTATTTCTTTTTGGCTTGTTTTTACTAGGCTTATAATCAAAAGAAGAAAGGAAGATTAAAATTAAATAACGTTGAGTAAAAACATGGAGAAAATAATCCTTGCTGCGTTGTGAATTACCCAGCTTTGCTTGAGATCAGATGTTCCACTCTCCTCCCAAACCTTCCTCAGCAAGTCTGCAGTCTGCTCTGTATGTGCAACTGGATTCTTCGGCCACTTGATGTCTCTGTGGGTTGTGGAGAGTGGTGGGTAAATAGATGGAGGTCACACTGGAGCTGGATGGAAGCAGCAGCGGTGATGGGGTTGGTCCTCAGAGATGAACCTTTGATAGAGCTCTGTGCCATTCCCCTTCCCTGTTCCTGTTAATGAACTTCAGATTTTCAAGCCAATTGGCAGAACAGGAAGATTTGGTTAGCCAGTTTCCACAGGGAGCTGATGACGCTCTGCACCCATCAGTGCTGCAGGTCTGGAAACTGCGACAGAAATTCGGGACAGGGGGTCTTGGCCAGCCCCATCCCTGTCTGCTTAACCCTGAGAAATGCAGTGGGAGAAGGAGGACAAGATGCCAGACTGTGGCAGTGACTCCCTACAGGAGAAGATGAGGCTTAGCACATATGAGGCCAAAATCCTCACCATTGCCTGCTGGGGTCTTGCATGGGGGACGTCTTGCATGCTGTGTGCTGCCACAAACATGAAACCCAGCTCTGTGGGGGAGTGGGTCATAAGGAGACCCGGGGTGTTCCTGTGGCTTTGCAGGTGCGCCAGTCTGCCCTCTGGGACTGATCACCCTGTAACACTGGCACAGACTGAGAATTCAGGTGGGACAGAAATGCTCCGCCCAGTCTGACACCATCACAGTCCTAAAAATAACATTTGCCATGAGTCTTTTGTTTATGCATTATTAACATCTAGATTAGCCTTTGCTGGAGCCAGACTGTGTTACCTCTGTGCCTTTGGCTGTGGAGACATGGTTGGGCCTGAGATTGCTCTGGGCACTGCATAGATAAACTGAATGTGATTACAGCCACGGTTTCACATGGAAATGCCTCAGGAAAAGAAGTTTCCCATATTCACTTCTGCCCATGGTGATAAACTTAACTGTGATAGTAGCTGGAGGACCCAGCTCTCCTGTGTTAAATGCTGTTAAATGTGTGCACAGCTGGCTTTCCTTTCAAATCTTTCTAGTCCGAAGGAATTTGAAGCTTGTCTGCAAAGCCAGATCTGCCTAGATACAGGCTTTTCCTCATGGTGATTCAGCAGGGCTGTAGCTGTTCCCTAGGAATGTACAGAACCTTTTAGGCACAATTAAAAGAAGTCCAATGACCATTTTTTTCCAACACAATAAAAAGTTCTGCAGTGGTTTTCCTCAGACAAGCAGTTTTAGCTCACCGTATGGGCTTTCAGTTTGGGCCATTTATAAAGCTTCTGCCTGCAGTGTATCCATCACTTTTCCCAGAGCCACTTCAGAGAGAGGAGAGCTCTGTGTTGGAAAGACGGTGGCTGGGAAAGTGCTCATCTCCAGCGAAACAGCTTCCCCAAGCCACTTCCCAGCCTCAGGGCATTTGAGCAAAATTGCACACAGGGCTCACGCTACAATTTGCTGTTACTTGTGTGGGAAGATAAACTTGAAACATCTCAATCTATCTGCTAAACTGCAATTTATGAGCTACAAATGGCTGAGTCTTAGAGGGGAATAACAGATTAGAACCAAAACTCTGCTATTCTGTCCCCAGAGGCAGAGAGAGACCGGTCAAAAAAACTGCCTTGAGTGGAGTATATGGATTTATAGAGGTGACAAACCCTCTCAGGAGGTGTCAGCAGTGCCATGGGCTCTGCGCTGCAGATCAAAGCAGTTGGGGCTTAGAAGTGATGGGCTTAAAGCAGAGCAGCAAAGGCTTGACGAGGAAACGGTCTGGGAAATACACAGAAATAGCAAAGGCTTCTCTGTTCACATACTCTGTTCCTGTACAGTTCACATGAGAAAAAGGGGGAGTTTGTTTATTAAACAGCTTTCTGTGACTTATTAATTCCATTCATCTGAGGATAGAGCAGCTCCCTCCAGAGTGCTTGTTATTGCTTGCCTGGAAATCAGTCAGGGTCTGTCCATGAAATGATGTTCTGGTTGAAACTCCTTGTTCAGTCAGTGATTTATGCAATTGCTAGGAGACTGCTCAGATGGCTAAATGACTCCTATTAACATAACTTTAATTCTGCACTTTTAACAGAAATAATTTATGCTTCCTGTTTCTTCAGGACCCATTATTAGACTTCAAGTCCAACTTCTGGGGAGAGATCAAGGCTTTGTCTTTTCACCAGTGATTGCCTCAAGTTTTCTTTGAGGCTTGAAGCTGCTAAAATTTTCTCAGTAGCCAGACTGGGAATATGGAACAGGTCTTGGCAGGCATCAGTTCCTAAAGCCTCTTATCTTTTCCCAGGGAAGTGTTTGTTGGGACTTAGTTACACAGATAATTATGGTCAGGTTGGCTTCCCTGAGTGGGTGCTGGTGCTTGCAAACTTAATCAATGCTTCTAGCAAATGTTAGAGGTTTTGACTGCACTTATCTACTGAAGAATAAAGAAATTCTACTGATGTTTGGTGCAACAGTTTCTCTGACGGTTGCTGTGGTCTCTCTCATTAAGTCTGGTAGCTGTGATTTCCTGCAATAGCTGCACCAGCTGGTGCCCTGCCATGTCTCCATTTTTTTCCCAATTAGAAGCTGAGCCAGTTCCCCATGGTAGATTATGGTCTGCCAGTGGGATCTAGATAGGAAGAGAAAGTGCTTTGAGAATTTAGGACAGAAAGTACCATAGAGGAGATATAGCAAGAGGTGCCTATTAATTATAAAAGGTGGTACAAACTCCTAATCTACAAAGTGTTTTGTTAATGGTGACCATCATTAATACAAAACACTCAGCTAAATGTTGCGTGAGCCGTGGAGCAGCAGATGAGGGATCCAGTTCTTGCTTTGTGTTAAACAAAACCACATGAGCACGCAACTGACAGTATGGGGAAATTCCTGAAAAAGTGCTTCTTCCATAGTCTCAGAGGAGATAGTTTTATTTGAAAATCGGCACCGTATGTGGAAGAATCCAGTTGGAGACCTTCAGCTGGATTACTTTGTAATGCAAAAGGGGGAAAAGTCTATCTCCAATTATGACAATATATTTTGCCAGCCTGCACTGATGGAGTGTTGCCAGGGAAACTCTCTAATCATCAAAGAACATGTTAGTGTTAATGTGATTTTTGTAGGTCTCCTAAAAGAACGGCTTATGTCCTTCCAGGAGAAAGGCACTGCTGAATAAATCATCCAGCATTCCTTACCAGTGAGACCCTCCTAAGTCTACTGAACAAATGAGGATTATTCTCCTGAAAGGAGACATGCTTCTCTTCTGAACAGCACACCAGGCATGCTGGCAGCAGCTGCTTGGAGCATGTGCTTACATGGATTTTTTCTTGGGAGATGCTGCCCAGAGAGTGCCTCAGATCAGCAGGGTGGCTGGTGGGACAGCAGAAACATCATGCAAGCAGGTCATTAGCCCTTTTGGGGGGATAATGAAGCCCAGTGGCAGACAATTCTGGAAATGAAGCTGTTCTGTGATGCTGTGTTCTCCAGGCATCCTTGCACCTGGCTATTGAGCTTTCTGCTTTCTCTGCCCCTGCCAACCAAGGGCTTTCCTCTTTCTTGGTACTGCTGCAGAACAGTATCCAGACAAGCTGCAGAAGCTTCTCCTAACCTTTTGGGAGCTGTGCCTGGGCAGCAGCCACAATCTCTCCCTAAGACTGCAGTGAGCTGCCTTTCTCTGCGGCAGGCAGGAGGCACCTATGGAAGTGAGGTTGCCATTTGTTGGAGTATATAACTAACCAAATCTTTTCAGGGATATGTTGCTTTGGATCTGGGCTTTCAAGGTAGATCACAGCAGCCCAGAAACTGTTTAAATAGACTGTTCTGCCTTGTGGGATTTAGAGCTGAGAGGTTTCCCCTGACTTCAGGGGTTAATAGGTACATGATTGGTTCAGGATTTTGGGTGCTGGTTATGGAGCTCACCTGCATGGGACACAGAGTGCCACCTAAGCCCCAGCAGCACCCACCATGGCAGGACCCCTCACAGATACTGTGCTGGTTTTCCCTCTTATTCACCGCCTCACGTGAAGGTGGGGAAAAATTTGGGCTCCTGCACATTCAGTCCTTGGGTCTGCTGAGGATGCAGCACAGCCCAGGTGCTGAGCAGCCTGTTACAGGTAGGCTCACTTGCTTCATCACATTTTATTAAGTTTTCAGGACGTGAAGGGGGAAGCACATTCCTTGCCCTGTTTTGGTTGAAAGACTCACCTTGAGGTCAGGCAGACTGTTTTATTCTGTGTTTGCAGACAGCCAAATTAATTTCTAGGGCTGTTTAGCAGGAGCATAAGGTTTACCAGTGTGTTGTCCTGGAAAGCTCTTCTAATACACAGCCTACATCAATTATACTGCCCTACATCAATTACACTGTCTGAGGAAGTCTTCCCTGGGTGACTTATTTTGTTCTGCCCCTTCTCTCCAGCTTTGTATAAAATGAACTACCTTGGCAAAAGTCAAAGAAACACACTAAAATCTTCCTGGCTGTCTGCCCACGAATATTCCCTTCTTATCCCTTGAGTGTTGGGGAGGGCTGTGAAAGCACGTGCAGCAATTTTGGCTGTGTCTGGCTCAAGGGTCCATCATTCCCCTGAGATGGTGCCTGCAGAGCAGACTCTCAGCCCTGGGGCTATGTGGATGTGGGTGGGTTTGGGGCTGTGGGGGCTGAGCTGTCACAGCGCAGCCCAGGGAGCAGTGGAGGTAACTCTGACCAAGCTGCCTTCTCCCTGACAGTGGCAGACTGCTAGAAAGCTCAAAGTGCTCTTTTCCTTCATTCGTGCTGCCAGGCAGGTCTCCAAGTATACAGACAGTGCCCAGGAGTCAAAATCATTAAGAGAAGGAAGGAGGAGAGGGAAGATGTATATAGGGGCTGCAGCCAGAAGGCTTGAGCGTTGGTGATTTCTGCCCTGAGCTCAGAGAGGAGCTGGCAGCTCCAGTGCTGAGCTCAGGGATTTGTTGGGTGCCATAGAAATGGGTGGGAACATTAGAAAAGTCTGGCTTCTACATTTAGCTGGAGACCACTGGGACTCAGCAAGCCAGCACTGGGGACTCTTCAAACACTGCTCCTGCCCTTGGGCCATGCTGTCCCCTCTTGGTGTTTATCCAGTAACTCTGGATAACTTTGTCTAGACATTTTATGTGACACTGTCCCAGTGGAGACAGAACTGGAGAATTTGGCCCATTTTACTTTTAACAGAAAAGTATTGGCTGATTAACCAGATTTTAACTAATGTGTGGCTAGTTTCTCATTGCAGAT
This sequence comes from Struthidea cinerea, assembly GCA_013397865.1. Lineage (NCBI taxonomy): Eukaryota > Metazoa > Chordata > Aves > Passeriformes > Corcoracidae > Struthidea > Struthidea cinerea. The sequence continues at coordinate 1,260,895 of VZTI01004746.1, forward strand.
AACACTGATGACAAACCGTGCATGATTTTAAGAGGTGTTCATTAAGGGCTAGATATAATGTTCTGCATCTCTTCATCCACTCACTCTCCTTCCTTCTTCCAAAGCACAGTTCATGTTTAGGTCGTTTTTTTACATTTTTTAGAGCTCTCTGCAAATATTAACTAATTAATCCTCTCAGCCCACTCTACATATGCTTTAATTAATGAGCACTCATTTACTTAACGCACACTGTCTCATTAAATATAAATTGAATATATGTTTGGGAACTTTAACTGGAAACATTAGTGGAGATTTATTCAAAGGATGAATGCAAAATATGTTAATAGTAGCTGGAGGCAGCAAAATTCAAATACTAAGGTATTTAGTGAAAAATATGTTGTGGTATCAGTGAGTGTCAGGGAGCAGAGTCAGACAATTAGCTGTTCCTACAAGATGCATATGTTGTCGTGACCTTGAAGTCATCATTCACTCCGTGTTGTTACCATAGTAATCCTGATAATTTGCTTCCCATAATGTCTGTCTATACACTTTGCTCTGTTAGTCAAATTTTTCAGGCTTGCAGGAGCTGGGCTGGCAGCTTGCTGTACGTTACTCAGAGCTGGAGTGTGCTGACACAGACACGTAAATGTTAATGCTTAGACTTGCTGTGGACACTGGGGTGCCTTCTGCATTATCGTCCATCCTAGCAGCCTTGAAACTGATAACTATCATGATCGCCTCAACAGCTCTGTCTGGAGGCTGCTGTTGGCAGGAGGAGTAAAACAGAATGTGTCTCAACTTCCCATTACCCAGCATCACTCCTGGAGAGGACAGGGCATTTACTGCTGCACGCTGACCAAACTCTGTCTGGAGTAACTGCATTGTCACAGCTCCCCGCAGTTATTTAGGGCCCCGCTGCCACGGGTGTCAGTGAGAGTTAGAGCCAAAGTGCTCCTGGGGATTTGGGCTGTTTTGCCCAGGTGTAATTCTCTTGGCTGTGTCTCATCTTGTTGCATCCTCAAGCACTGAGCAGTTTAAGTGCTGCCTGCCACCCAAGAGGCAATCACAGCTCAGTGATGACTGAAGTGTTTTCCTATGAATAAATTTGTAAATCAGAAGAGGAAGAGTTGAGGGTTTTTACAGGGTTGTGAGTGTCATTTATGTTGCAGACATGTGGTAGAAATGAAGCATTATTTAGACACCTAAGATGTGGGTTAAGTCTTCCAAATCCCATAGTAGTTATAGAAAACTATCATTTGAAGTCTCACGGATTATTTTACTTTTTCTATCTTCCCATACCTTGGAGAAATAGTGGGTCAGAGTTTTGACTTGTTGCCAAGAGGCATCTCCAAACGTAACTGAACCTTTCCTTGATTCGAAATTGAGAGATTTTTCTCCTAAGTTTTGTTGCCAAATGGTAGAAGTGTTTTATTTCCCTTTGTATTTAATGCCTCATGAAGAGCTCACTCTTTGTGTGTGAGACTCAGTGATGAATGGTGAGGGATGGAGTTCCTGCTCATCCCACAGAGACCTGTTCTTGTAGGAACAGTAGCGTCAAGGTTTGTATGTGCCATTGCAAATCCGAATCTGCTTTTAAATAAGAACTTTCCACGCACAAAAAAACTCTTAGTGATGCCTGATCTTGTAACTAGAAATATGTTTCCTTACAAGTTACGTGTTAGCTTGTTATCCCAAAGACATATCAGGGATCTGGGAGCTGTCCTGGGTCTCCTCCTTCTTGTGACTATTCTGTATCAATAAAATCCTTGCAAGATGAATGTAAACTCCTCATGCAACCCCTGACACCTTCAGGAAGGCTTTCCCTGGCTACTTGACTGAGTCTTTGCAATCAGTGTCCTTGGTGACACACAGAAGAGGGAACAGCTCTTCAGTTTTAGGGCAAGCAGGAATTAGGGGGAGCAGAAACGTGTTTTGTTGCTCAAGCCAGCAGATTTGTGTGAGAACACACATAAAGAGCAAGTGCATATTGTATGGCACAGTAACACTTCAAAGCAAGCTTCACTCTAAACTGTAATGAGGAGCATGTGGCACGACACCAAGAAGCATGATTACATTTTGGAAAAAAACATTGTGAGCACTGTTTTCCATTGAAGTTTCTGGAAAAGAAATACTTCTTTCTCCTCTTTTTTTATCAGAATACTGAAAGCATTCCATAACATTATTTCCTAACCTTGTTTTTCCTCCCAGAAATTTTTGTCTCATTCAAAAAAATCTTATAAGGATGTAAGAATAAACATGCTGGATCTAGCCCAGTGTCTCATTTACAGCAGCATACAGGCAAGTGTAGTGATAGTTTTTTTAACAGTCTTGCTTCCAGCAGTTTGTAGCGCAGGGCTTTCGTAAAGCAAAGGCAGTGTCTGTCTTTGTACTTTATTCTTCAGTGTTCCAATTTTTGGCCTGTGTCAACTTCTGTCATCCACAACATTCAGAACAATGAGTTCCTTGGCTGCAATACACATTTATGTAGAACCACCTCCTTTAGACTGTTTTGAAGCTGTCCTTAAGGTTTGGTCTGATAGCCCTTAGCTCTGATTTGGAGAGTGCATGTGCAGCCTGTACCTGTTCCCTGTCTCCATGCCACTCCTGATTTTATGGATATTTTTATACTTCCCTTAGCTGTTTCTTTTCGGGATTGACGAAACCTAATCTTTTTAGACTGGAACCATTTTAACTATCTCTGACTGCTTTCTCAGGATGAAGGCACGGGTATGTGGAGCTGTCATTCAAATAAACTCACTGGCTTGTCCTTAACTTGTGGGAATAGGTTTACTGAAATCAGTGCCAATCTCAAAAAATGAGGCTTTGGATAACAGGGAGTCAGACTGTTCAGACCAGTCTGAGGGCACATGAATAAGGTGACCTTGCAGGATTGGTTTTCGGTGCTGTTTTTGTGCCTGATGAGTATGGGGGAAAGAGCAAAAAGAGTTTCCCTATTCTAAAATTTTTCTGGTAGATTTCAAGTGTGCATCACCACAGCTATAAGTAAAGGGAAAGGCTACTTAGAACAGTGAAAAGAATGTGGGAGGGGATTGATTACACTGTCCTGTTCAGAACGATAATATGGGTTTGGAAGAGATTTGGAATGTGTTAAGATGTTAGTCAAGTCTTACTGATGCTTTTTAATTTTCATTTGGATAGCTAAGCGTAATTTATTTTGCTCCAGCAGGGAACATGTCTAGAGAAAAGGATAAAAAGTTGAATTAAAAATCTCTTGAGGCATTTGCAAAGAGAATAAGCATTGCCTGAGAGCACATACATTGTTGGCCATCTATAAGACAGTTGCTGCCTGATCCTTTCTCCCATGATCCTAGAATCCTAGAATTGTTTGGATTGAAAGGGACCTGAAAGAACATCTTGTTCCAAACCCCCTGCCTAGGGCAAGGACTTCTTCCACTAGACTGGGTTGGTCTAAGCCCCACCCGACCTGGCCCTGCAAGGGATGGGGCATCTACAACTTCTCTGGGCAACCTGTGCCAGCGTCTCACTCCCTTCACACTAAAGAAAACCTTGGATATTCTGTTTTGAACTCCTTCCTTGTGATTCATCATTTCATCACAGAATTTCCTGTATCTGACATTATTCAATTCTCTTGAATAAAACTCCTCTAGTGCTGCCCTGAGGACTCTTGTCTCTTTCTGCAGGGTGTCATTCATCCTGAGCAGCTGTGACTGCTCAGAGGCCCCAGGAGAACCTGCAAAGGGATTTCTTGGAGTCTTGGCTCTTAATAACTTATTTCTTAAGTGGCAGCATTTTTTTCCCCCCATTACCTTTATTAGAAAACAGTGAGGGGGAAACAAGAGGAGTACTTAAGTGTGCTCTGGTCCTTGGAGTTCTCCGGGGTTCTGCTCTCTGGGACGCTCTGAGATCCTGACTGCACAAGTCAGGCTGCCTCTGTGTGTGTGTGTGTGTGTGTCTATAAAGCACCAGTGACAAGGCCTACTGAGCACTTGTACCAAAAGCCTCTGGAAAGAGGGACTCGGTGAACGTGAAATCCTCTGGATGTGTCCGGACAAAGGCAGGTTCTATTTTGTGATTGACTTCCCTGATCACTGGTGCTTTTTTTTGGGCTTTGCCAGGGCGTGAGAAGACCAGGTGAAGTTTGATAGCTTCACCAGTCATTGAAAACATGGGTGGGAGGAGAAAAATGTTACAGCCCAAGCCTCTGCCTAGCACAGAAAACAGTGGGATTGATGACTGTAGACTGTGCTTGCATGTGAGTTTTCAGTATCTTCCAGAGCCATGAATTTTGTTGGGAGCAGTTTAAAAGAGCGATGGCGGACAAAATTTCATGTGGCTTTGGCTCCAGTTCTATTCCTATCTTCTTTCCTGTTATAGTTCCATTTGCCTCATTTAGTGCTTTTGTTTCTTGCCAGAATTCTCAGATCAATATTTGCAAAAACGATTTTATGTGGGATCAGCTAGAAAAAAATGCACAGTCATTTGTGTGCATGTGTGTATGCAAAAGTTTCAGACCATTCTTCTTGGCCAGCTGCAGAATTGAGACACGAAGTCAATGTCTGCAAAGAGTTTGCATGATTAGATTTCAGAATTACTTCAGTATGGTCCCACAGAAAAGCCGCATCTCTTGGTTTCCTTTAGGAAAATCTGGCCCCCAATTTGAATTTGGCAACTCCCTTCTCAGAATTAAGACACACAATATTAAACCCCCTTAGTTGTTGCAAACTGTAGTATAAATGTAAAATGCTTGAATAATCCATTTGAAGCTGCTACTTATGAGATTTTTTTTTCTGGAGCCAATTTCTGTAGCCTTCAGAAATACCTGGGCTGAATTTACCTGAGAAGGAAATTACTTTCTGCTTACCTAAATCCACCCCCACACCCACGCCAGAGTTTTCACTGGCTACAGGAGTCTGCTGTACTTCAAAGCCTTCCCCAGTTTGCAGTGTTGCTCTGGGTTGTTAAGCACACAGGACCTTGTCCTTCTCCAATGTTAGCACCACCGGTATCTTGATGAGTTCAGAGATAAACACCTCCATAAAGCCTGTCTGCTGCTTCTCCATTCACTTCTTTATTTTTCAGTGGGGAAAAGAACTATTTTAGTTCTTTTCATTTCAATAAAAAGAAGCAATATTGCTTTTTTAATGGATCTGGGTTTTTTCCTCTCTGCAAAAACCTCATGGGAGAATGTGGTTAGGAGGAGATGACTTAACTGTTTTTCTGTTTTGTGGGAGATGTACCAGAGGTGAATGGAGAAGATTCCAATTAAAATGCCTTTTTTTCCTTGCTCTGTCTTTGCCAAAGTATGTTCGAGGAAGATGAGAAACTGTTCCGTTTTAGCAAGGCAAGTACTAACAATAGAAGTCACAGGAGTAAGAGAAAATTGGGTTGGAAAGGCCATAAGTTTCTGCCTTTCTTTCTGTTTAAAGACAGGATTGACTCACCTTCTGAAAGATCCTTTTCTAAACTGTTCATGGAAGATTTTTATGTCTGGAGCATCCTGATCTCTCATGCACAAGAATTTCCAGTCCTTCTCCATTTTTTTTCCTTTGGCTAAATATTAAGACTACTTTTGTAATTTCCCCTACTGCAGTCCAAGCCCATCCCTTCTTGCCCAGACCACCACAGAAGAACTTATAACTTCTTTTCTGTAGTAGCCTTTTGTTTGCAGAGCACTGAGTGCTTCCCCTCCACTTTTTCTAAGCCAAACACTTCCTGTTTCACCCTTTTCTAGCTTACTGAATTTTCTGTACCTCTGAATTTTTCAGTCTGCATTTCATCCACGTTTCTGAGCTGTGATTCCAGGCCTGGACACAGCTCTGGCAGAGCTGGGTAAAGAGGAAGACTTTCTAACTGTGTCTTCTGGGAAGCATAGGGAGTTCTTAGCCCCGGAGAGTTTCTGTCTTTTGGCTTTCCAGCAGCTGTCTGACCTCCCTTCTGTGCTGGCAGTCTCCAAAAGTAGCAGATCAGGGCTGCTGCCTGCTGCCTTGTGGTCTGTCAGCAAGACAATGGAAATGGCTCCTGGAGTCTGCTTTTTTCCTAGCCCCTTCTGCTCATCACAGCTCTGCCTGTTCGTGTTTCCACAGCTTGCCTATGGCAACACCTCAGGGGCACCTCAGGAAGTCAGGATTCACTGGTATTTGTGCTTCTTTACCCATGAGATAGTATTATTCCTTTAGAAAGAAATTAGAATGTGATTCAGAATCACATTCTGAATCACAATCAGAATGTGATTTAAGTGATTTAGTTTTGACAATTGTCAAATTAGTCTAGAGTGTTACCCATCTCACAGAATCAAGGAATATTCTGAGTTGGAAGGGACCCACAAGGATCAAGTTCTACTCAAGTGAATGGCCTGGATCAACCTCCTGACTTTGCCGTTATTAGCAGCATGCTCTGACCAACTGAGCTAATCTCCTATGGCTCTGTGATTTTTAGGTGGTCTGGTGAAAGCTGGCACATCTCTAACACCACAGCTCCTCCTTCATCTCTCTCAAAAGCCTCTCAAAAGACCCTTCATCCTCCGCTGATACACTTGAAGGTAGTCACATGAGGGGTGGCTTCCCCAGGATCTGGAAACAATGAAAAAAATTTTAAAATAATTTCAAATATAGAAGGAAAGGCTGAAGAGTTTCAAACCAAGACCTCTTTGTTTTCCTCTTGTCTTTCCTCCTCTTCTCACAGCCCTGCCAAGAAATAAAGCTTTTTTCCTTCTGACCTGCTCCAGGCTCAGATGGAGCTGAGGCAGGAGTGATAAGGGCTTGGCTGAGGGATTCAGGGAGGTCAGAAAAATAAGGACAGAAAAGTCAGCAGGGTTGAATTAATACCTGGTGCTCTGAGCTGTTCTTTGTGAGCTGCTGTTGCATAGTGTGCTGAAGGCTATTAACTGTGATCTGAGCTCCTTACTGTCATATATCCTTGGGGACGTTAATGCCGTGCCTCAGTTTCTCTCTCTTTTACAATGAAATCCATGATCCTGAAGACCTCTGCAGAGAGTTTGGAAAGCCAGGGATGAGGAAAGCCAAGGATTTAGTACACCTGCTCTCAGTGGAGGTTACAGCCTGAGGACCAAGGACAACTCACCTGAATTGGCCAGTTTAGACCTTTGGGATGGCATTTGTGCTCAGACACATCTGTCTGGGGCTGACAGGGGGCTGCCTCTGGGGTTTGAGAGAAGGAATGAACTGTCTCTGTTTGCTACACAAATCAGAGGGTGTAACTGGGTCAGAATTAGCCCCTAAAGGTGCACATGTGTCCACATATGCCTCTGTGGGAGTCCTCTTGAAGGTCAGAACAGTGATACACAGCCAAAGGGCTTTGGTTACCTAGAATATAACCATTTTCTACCAGAATGACTTAATTTGACTTGCCTTTCAGGAGTGGCAGACTAACCTTACTAATCCATGGAAATATTTCCTATTCTTTCACAATCCCATACAGCTGCCCTTTTTTCCTAGGCAGCTGTTTCTGTGCATGTGTCAGAGGGATTTGTCCTGCTTTATTAGTTGAATTTATTTTCTTTCCAAAGCAAAACTGCAACTGATGTAAACGAGCACCTCATATTTTTTTTGGGCTAGAGCCATCTCAGAGCTGGGGCTGAGCAGCTGCTGCCGTGCCACGTCAAAGAAATCACAGCCCTGTGCTTGCAGCTACCCAGATGAAATCTCTGACAAATTAAATCAGCCCCAAACTCTTTATACTGCTGCTGCACAGCCAGGGACCATTAGATAATGAAATGGGGAGAATAATGGACTTGATCAGAGGTATTCCTCACCCCATCAAAATCACACTGCTGAGACATGCCTGGGAGTACAAGTGTGCAGCTTGCAGCTCTCCCCCTGTGTGTCAGAAGATCCCTGTGAGCTGTGAGGAAGGGTGTTCCTGAAGGCAGCAGCAACTCCTCTGCTTGTCCTTTACCATTATTTCCCCCCGGTGTGCCATGGGGATCACGCGGAGCTGCCCTGTGGTCTGGAGGGAGTACTGGACTGGTCTGGACAGGTGCCTACATCTGCATTGCCATCTTAAAGGTCTTGTCTCTCCCGGGAGGGAGGTGCAGCTGTCACTGATGGTGGCACTCATGTCCTGGCTGGGAGATGGAGCTGAACAGGATCGATGGCTCTCAGGTAGATCCTGTAAAACCCAGTGTTGGACTCAACTGTTGTTTCAATCAGTAACATAAATGCATTGCTTGCTTGGCGCTGAGAAGGTGGGAACTCTGTGGAAGAATAGGCATTAAGGTTATTTGTTGTCACATTGCACAGAGATAAAATATTGGGCTTCCCCAGCAGCTTGGAGGCTTAAAGCATATTTAAACCTACTTTTGAAAACTAAGTAAACTGGGATAAATATATTTTAACACTTTGCTTTGCAGTAAAAAGGACTCATCTTTCACCAAGGAATTTATAGTGCTTTGGTTACCTTAATACCAACCAAATTTGCTTGGTAATCAGGCATGCATTATATAGCAAAACCATAACACATCTTCTCATTTCTGCACCGTGTTATTGAGATGCCCAGGGAAGGGAGGAGTCCTGCAGCAGCAGCGTTGAGTGCAGTGGGACAACTGTGCAAACAAAGCCTTGCCTCGGTCACCGATCACACCTGCCTGAAGAGGATTCTGGAATTTAAATCACAGCAGATGACAGTGGCAGCTTTCACTGGGGAAGCCTCACACTTTACTTGCAGAACTTGCAGCAAGAATAAATCCTGAGGTGTGTTTGGATGAGCCTCCCCAGCAGCTTGGAATGCAGTGCTTGTTCACCTAACGCTCCAGTGGTGCTGCTTCTCTACTTGCCTCATGCTGATCTTTTCCAGCTGGGCTGGAAAAGGGAATTTCCACTGCTACTTAACTCTGGTTTTTTTCCTGTTTTCCTTCAATGTCATCATTTTCCTACTGCTTACCCTTGCTCACCCTACTCCACTCCTTCCTCTCCAGGCAATCCCAAACATCCAGATTCCTCTCTGAGGTAGCAACTACCATCAAGGATCAAAGCTTTGTAGGGAGGGAGGCAGTTTTACCTTCCCTTGCCTTATTATAAGGACTCGAGGGCTTTCCTTCCTTGGCTGAGACTTGCTGCTGAAATATCTGGTAGTCCAGTTTGTTTATCTGGCTGCTGGTCTTTGAAGGATGTGCTGCCACAGAGTTGTCATGAGAGCTGCTGGCTGGAGCAAATGAGAACAAATGAGAGGCGGAGAGATTATGGCCTGAGCAGCAGCAGCCCTGCCAAAACCTGGCCACACGTCCAATAGCTCTTAAACTAACAATTCAGACTAAAGGAGGTGCCTCACAAGAGGTGCTGGCAAACAGCAGCTCTGCCTGATTCACCTTCCAAGGGCAGCTCCACAGACTGCACTTCCAAGGTGCTGCAGGCTCTGGGCAACAAAGCAGAGCAATGCCCTGCTCCTGCCGTGTGGCACAGCATCACCTGCCTCCGTGGCCGGGGAAAGGTGTGTCACCGCCTGCAGGGGTGTCCTGGCCTAAAAAGATCCCTGGAGATGGGAGCAAGGGCAAAGACGATGGCATCTACGCCCCTCCTGTATGGGGGTTCTGAGCACCTCTCAGTCAGTCTCTTGCCTCAGAGAGAGCTTCAGGCTGAATTGAAGCTTCATGAGAGGTGCTGTTTCCTTTCCTAAGCCCTTTCTGTATGAGAGAAAGGACAGACAAAGCCTAGAGGGGAGGAATGATGATGGGATCAAAGCCTGCGAGCAAGAGCAGGGATCAGCTTCCCAAAGGCAAAGAAAAGTCACAGAGCCAGCCTCTGTGGAGAGGGATGCTTACAAAAGGTGTTTCTGAAGACATCTAAAGGCATTATCAGAAGCTAATGCCAACCTTTTCTATAAATTTATTGTATAGGTATCTTGCTGAAATTGAGAATTACAGTAATCTGGATTAAGCAGATAAAACCAAGGTACAGGAAGGGGGAGGGCTCATCCAGGGCCACGAGGTGTGGCAGTGCTGAGACAGGGTTTGGTTTCCTCCTGGTGCCCTGGGTAACCAAGATGCTGTGGAGCTCTTGTTTTAGTCCATGGAAAGATTCAGTTTACTAATTGTATTTCTGCCACAGGGAGTGAGATTGGCTGTGTCTCTTTGATGTCTTTCACATGTTTTAAAATAAGAAAAAGTATTTATAATGCAACTATAAAACCAGAATTCCCCAAGTGAGACAGGAAGCTCAGGCTTTTATTTGCCATTTTAGAGGCTGTTTCTCCACAAAGTGGGACATAAAGTGAGTTGGCCTCAGAAAATAACTGGTTTTTTTTAAAGTTCTATTGTCTTTCAAATTCACTTCCCCTCCCAGTGAGAGGGGATCAAAGGGACACAGCTAGCTAAGTGTCTGAAATGGATGAGCTCAGGTAGGTTGAAAGTTTTTTAAAATGCCTCATTATTTTAGTATAAGCCCACAAAGCAACTCAAGGAAAGCAGGAGGAAACCTACATCAACCCTCAAAGCTTGATGGAAGAGAACATGGCAGATTATTCATTGGTTTCTTATAGACACAAAGGAAAACAAATCAGGCTGTTCACAGCAAAATTGCCTATTTGGTTAGTAAGTCAAAATATCCTGCTTCTTACCTCTTCCTCAGCCTGGAGGTCACAGCTGTGCCATTGAACATGGGATGTCAGGGAAAGAAAGGATTCAGAAGTGATAGGAAGGTAACAGCCTTTTTTGAGTATGACAGAGACATCCTAGAAGGAAAGAGGAAACAGAGGAATTATCAAACTCGGCTGTATCAGTGACCCAGTTCTTTTTGTTTTCATGGTACATACTGAAAATCACTAAGAAGTTGTTTTAGTTAATTTTCCCACAGCACCCTTCTTCTGTACTTAAGGAAAGAAAAATATTAGAAAATAACAGAATGAGGAATTGTAACTTCACCAGGTCGTCTGATCGTAGATAGGTGGAGGTGATGAAAGATCTGATAAACAGCTCAGGAGACCTCAGCAGGAACCAATGTCCAATAACTTTTAATTCCAATATTTTTGAAAAGCAGATCTGTATTAGTCTTCCCCCACCCTGATTTACTCTCCATATGCCAGTCCAGTCTCCAAGAATTCCGGGAATGGTCAGGAAAAGGAAAGAAATACGGGATTTTTTTGCTGGTCAGTGATCACTTCTAGTTGTCACCCTACAAATGAGCCATCTCTTTAAAGCTAGTTCACTGTTCACTTGCTGGTGTTGCTTAGAAACTAATTTTCTAAAATTCTACATTTTTCAGTGTGCTGGCAGATAAACATTAAGGTAACTGATAACTCTGAGAACACTTTTGGCAAAGAAGGGGTAGATTGCACTAATATATGATGAAGCAATTCCTGATGAGCTGAAATTTTGGGGGTACTTGTTCGATGTGGGATATACAGATACTAATAGCCTTGATGCTTTTCAATATTTGAGTCTCCTCTTCCTGAATGAAGCTGGTCTGCATCAGAAATATATGTGAATTGGGAATGCAGAAGCAATATTAATTTTTGCTGTGCGTTCTTCAGTGTAGCAGGGCAGTGAGGAAGCTGAAGGACAGGTTCTGTAAGGCTGCGTTGTGCCTGGGGTGTGAGCAGGCAGCAACACCAGGGCTGCAGGATGGCTCCAGTGGCCAAGTGACGGATGTGCTCAGCTAAAAGCTGACTTTCCAAATGGTTTGCCACATAAAAATAAATAAAGAAAGAAAGAAACAAAGCAAGCAAGCAAGCAAGCATGTGAGGACAGATGAGGTTCCTGATTTGCTTGAATGGCCAATGTGTGTGTGAAAAATCTGTGTGCAATTTTAGCACCACAGAAGCACCAGAAAAGGCAATCTTTCTACTTTCTGTCTGACTCCTATTGCCTTGGGGACACTAATTCTGTACTTGCCAAGCAAAGCATTTGATTAAGTGCTAAACTTGAAAAAAAGTAAATAGCCTATTTAAACATGTTAAGTACAACCTGTCACCTACTTTGATGCTATCTAAACATAACCTATTTAAATATGCCTTCACCTAATTCTATGTGCATCCTGTTTCATACCACATACCCTGTAAATGAAATGACTTACAATAACAAAAACGAGGTGATAAAATACAAGTACCACCAGCTTTGCTTAAAAAATGCAATGAACAGTCATATGGGATTTCAAATATGTTGTACTGCCAGTCTGTGGCATCCATTAATGTCTGAGAGAAAAGGAAATTCATTAACAGAGCTCCACAGCTGGCACCTGTACTGCGCTCCCATCACTGCTCTTTGTCAGAGTCTTTCAAATGTTTGCACATCTCCTTCATTTCACCAGGCACCTGAATTTGTCTTCCGTATTTTCTGTTGAGTTGAAACTGTGTCTGAAAAAGGAAGCAGGTACTGGATGTAGCTCGTCTTTATCACTTCCCATTTTCTTGTGTTCCTGTACAATCTTTGTGCAGACTAACAGGATAATCCTGTTCTGCACCTCCTTGCAGAGGCAGGGACTGTTCCATACTCCCCCCACACACCTTGTTACAGGTCTAAGTCCAGGAAAGCTGATGAGCTTTGCAGTGTGGGGGGTGGCAGTGTGTCCTGGGGCTGGCCAGCAATGCAGCTGTGGGTTGGTGTGACTGTGTCCAGCTGAGGTGTGGCCTTGCATTGTGATCTCAGACAACCATTCGATGTGGGTTTTTCCACTCCCACCTTGTCCTTTACACTGAGATCATAAGTTCTTTATACTCCTGTTGAGGTCTGTGAGAGTATGGAGTGCAGCGAGTCTGTCCAGAGCAGTGACATACTGCTATGACATAGCCAACAATGTCACACAAAAGAATCCAACAGCATCTCCTCCAGGACAGGAATGAAAGAGGCTTGGACTGTGAGTTTTAGTCATGCCATGGATTAAAAATTGAGGTTTGTGTGAAGAAGATTATTTTTTCCCCTTATCTCATGGCTCTTTGTGGGAGTCCAGACAGGCAGATGGTCTTTGCTCGCTGTAACTGTCTGTATGAGAACATGAAGGGTGATTTATTACCATTTCCATTAACTGCTGCTAATGCAAAGAGGAAATGTTAGAAGTCACTCCTCCCTGGAGGAGAGGTGATGCTTGACCTTCTCTTGGAAGAGGGAAAGGAGGAGGAGAAATGCTAAGAGAGGATGCTCTGCTGGGATGCTGTCACTGGTAACAGCAGTGACCTTTTCCCTGTGGTCAGCAGGTGGCATCATGAAGATAAATTGATTTAACTTGCAAGTTAAATGATCTTTGTGCAGAGCAAGAAAATTTAAAAAAACCTTCCAAAAGTCAAACAGTATTGCAAATTCAGTTCATGTTTTCTAATTCTTTTATGAAAACAGTTGCTGTGCATGGAAATGTACGGCACCTCTTGTAATCCGACAGCTAAAACTGACTGGTGATGGATGTCTTGTAGAAGATTTTACTTGCAAGATTACACCAAACTCCTCTGTCATTCTAGTGAGAATGAGAACTACTGGGAGGATCCAGGCACTCCTGTCCTTAGGGGTCACTGCCACTAAATAAGGAAGATGGTTTTCCCCCATTGAATCTCAGAGTCTCTTTAGGAAGGATAATCAGTGACAGTACATATGGTTCCACTCCATCCATACCCATTTTCACTTCTAGCACTATCCACTCAGTAGCACCTTAAGGTCAATATAAAATAGAGTCTGCAGAATTGCCATGGTGATAGCTGCAATTCCTCCCTTGTGGTTCCAAGTGATCTGGAAGGGCAGCTCTGACAGGTACTTTCTAATTTACTGCTCAACCTCATTTTCTGCCTACAGAGTTTATAGGGAAGGTCACTCGTCACATCTCATTTCTTTAACATTGTCCTTATTCTCTTTATTACAAAGCAAAAGTGGGATCAAATGATCAGGCAATGTATGAAGGGAAAGAAGAGCAAACATTTTTGAGCAGCTATGGACCTTCTGCTGTTTTAGATGTTGATATTCAGTGCCTGTTAGGTTTCTGCAGGAATGTGGACCAAGACATGGGAAGCAGGACACGCTCAAAGAATGTGCACATGGAGTACTCAACCCCGTTGCAAACCAGAGCAGTCCCTGCCATTAGCAGCAGAGCAGCTGCCTTTGGTCTCTGAAGAACAATTTATCTGCTGGTAATTAAACTGTGGGGTGTGCAGGCTATCACTGGAGTGGGGCACATCACAGTGGTGGTCACCAGATCCATCCTAGCTGGGATTGCCTCTGCACTCAGCTCCCTGAATGTGTCTGCAGGGAGCTGAGTGCACAGACCTGCGCCGCCCTCCCTCCCAGTGGGGCCAGCCAAGATCTCAGGGCTTGCCCTGGGCTGCTCAGCACTCACTGTGATGTGGTGGGAGCCTTCAAGGGAATGCCCAGTCTCTGGTGTCTCACACTGTGGGATGATAGTGTTGTGAGTGCATCTCCAAGCTCATTCCCCTCAGGCACTCCCTGTAGAAAGCAGCCTGTTAACTTCACCAGTGGGAATCACGAGCAAGAGTTACCATTCCCAGGCTGGCCAGGTCAGGGGACTGGGATGCGCACTTCAAATACAGTGATGTGTTGGTCTGGGGTCCTGAAAAGAAGGGCCGGACCTTTCTTGGGAAGGAAAGGGATCAATCTTGCTTGGAATAGGTTGCAAAAGAATTCAGGAGGGGTTCCATGATAATTTCCTTACCTCTGTACCCTCCCACATCTTGCCTTCAGCCTTACATACTTTTGCATTTCTGGGCTTATTAGATGAGTTGCCTTAATATTAAAATACTTTCCAGAGCTGAAGGAGTTAACTGCTTACACTGAGGACCCTCCTTTTTATTTTATTTTTTATATTTTAAATGACACAGAATACTCTGAGAGTCACAGAGCTGATATATAGCTGGTCCTAAGTACTGAGGCTTAGAAAGCCTCCAGTGCCAGGGGCAATCAGTGACATTGCAAAGGCTGCAGTGGGAGATGGATTTGGTTCTAAGGTTTGAGGGGAGACACAGGTGATTTGCATCCTAATAGCGCAAAACACAGGGAAAAGGAGCTGCAGTGCTTAAAGGGCTTTTATATGAGGTTGGTCTCGCTGGCCGTGACGAGGATGAGGTGCTCTCCAGACCAGGCACTGGTCAGGAGCACTCCCCATCTCTGTGCTGTGCAAGTATGTCATTTAGGGAACATCCTGAAGCTGAAAAGCAGGCAAAGGTGGATGATGTTAGTCTTCATTCCTGAGTTGCCTCCCGCAGCCCAGGGAATTATTTTTCTTGTAGGTAATAACCAATCATTCCCGAATGCATCACTTGAAAGGTCTGTAGGCAACATGCCAGGATATTGGAGCTAATAGGGAGCCCCAGGATGGGGATGGATGGGGTTGGTTGCAGCCTGGAGATATTTGTGTGTATGTACACACCGTATTTCAGAGGGAGCAAAAGCAGCGTGCTTAGACTCAAATTTACCATGGAAAGGCTCTAAACCCATTTTCAAACCGGCAATATAATTTAAAAGGCCTTGCAGTGCCTGGGATGACTCAAGCAAACGTCCTCCCTCCCCCTTTCCCCGTGTCACTCACATCTCACCTTGACTGCAGGTGGCTGGATGTGAGGATCGGGGAGGAAGGGGACAGCAGGGGATGGCGGCTGTGACAGCGGGGGGACTGCTGGAAAACGTGAGGGCTGCAGCCCCGAGGCTTCTCAGAGCTCGGCACAGCTCAGGGGAGCAGGATGGCTGCACGGGGAGGGAGGCTGGGGACGGGGTGTCCCCGGCCGGGTGGTGCCTCCTGTGCCGGCTGCCATCAGCCGAGGCTGCTCGGCGCTCCCAACTTTCTGTCAATGAGCGCTCGCGCGCCGGTGACGAGAAAAGCAATTTCTGTGCAAACCTGTGAAGCGTCTTGAGGGACTGGTTATATCGAAAGCATCTTCTGGCGCTGCAAAAAGTGGGACAGTCTTCCTTTTCCCGTTAGGTTTTCACTGTGAATGGATTTTGAAGACAAAAGCTGTAAGTCAGCCCTTTTTCTTTCCTGTTTAATATATAAAATCTCTGCTGTGTGCGAGTCTGGTCTGTGCAGGATCCATTCCAGTGAAGGGAACTTGGCATACATACTGCAGTATCATCCCCCTTCTGCAGTAGATGTGCTGTAACAAAATGAAATTCATTGTCTGCTCCCAGCAGGAGCTCGTCCATCCATCTGCTACCTATCATTGTCTGTCTGTCTTAGAAATTTAAGCAGCCACCTTCCTCTGTGCCTGTCACAGGGAGGCAGTAATAATAGCGGCCTTTGACATGTCCAGCCCTTTTCTCTCTCCCTTTTCAAGGCTTTGTTAAAAGCAGATTTTCTGTGGGGAGAAGGAGAATAGACAGAAACAGAGTTCATATTTTAAATTACTTCAGGGAAAAGGTTTTTCCCACAGGAGAAAGACATCCAAGGGAGCTGGTCTTCTCTGGGGGGTCAGTCCCCACTGGGCCCCATGGCTGGATAAACCTTTCTTCCCAGCTGCACTGGGGGCCTCAGGGTCTGCACTGCCCCAGGCAGCACAGCTGCTGTGTGTGCACAGGGTGTGTTTTGCAGGGGAAAATTAAGACATTGATATAGCCACGGCTTGAACTGTGAATTTTTTGGAAAAAATGGACCTCCGTTTCAGAGTGGTGACAGAGAAGGGGCCTTATTCCCAGCTCTGGTGTGCTCAGGGCTGCCCAGTTCATGGAGCTGTCAGACAGCTATGCCTCCCACCAGCTGCTGTTGATGTGTCGCCGTTGCTCTGGGCTGCAGCTACAGCCTGGAGGAGATGGCTGCAGTGACCTGACTGCAAGGGACAGCGTGCAGTTAACTTGAAGTCCCCAAGAAGTTATAGCCCTAATGGGAAAAGGGGTGTTCAGCTGCCATCACCCAAGGCAGGGCTGAACCTGCAGTTTGCCTTTATGCTTTCCTAGACAGGTACCATCTCCCTCTCCACTGCTTGCTGGTAGGATATGGCTGGACTGGACTGCAGGGTTGCAGTGGGGAATATCAGGGGTGCCAGAGCATGAAAAAGAACTGGCAGACCTGAATTTAAAAAAGAGGAAAAGCAAATGTCTTGTTTTCATTCCCCAGTCCCCATGGTGAACCCTCTTCTGGGAATGAATGTTTTTTGGATTCTCATCTAAGGGAACAGGAAGGTGGGGGGTGAAAAGGCACAAGTCAGAAATCAAGGCTTTCAGCTCATTGCCCTCAGTGGGGAGTCCTGTGCCTCAGTGCTCCTTGGTACTCTGAGCCATGTGGGCTGTGAGCTTTGGAGGGGAAAAGGAGAAACTGTCTTGGCTGTGTCTCTGGAATATGACCTACTCTTGAGTGCCATCGCTTCAGCCTTGCAGGGGTTCACCCTCAGCAGCTATACTTGATCTGAAAGTTAATTTCCTGGGTTGTTCTGACATTTCAGAACTGGTTGTGTCACTTGAAAGTGAGTCTTGTTGCTGAATTTCATAGGCACAGAGCTTGCAGCTTGCTGTGCCTCGCTCCGAGCAGAGGCATGCAGGGAGGCAGGGACTGTACTGCTACCCTTGGGAGGGCACAGATGAGCCCTTCCCTCAATGTGTGGCCTGAACTTTCTGAAACCTTGAAGACACCATGCTGGCAAGAAAGCTTGCTAAAAATGTGGCATCCTAGAACAGCTGCCAGCTCCATAGGGAGGCTGATGGCAAGATGAGTCTCTTGGGTTTGACTGCTGTGGTCTTGGAGCTTAAGACAGAGAACAAGACTCAGGACTCCTGGGTTTATACCCTGTAAACTTTTGGCTGCCTGCAGGCCTCATAAGACACATTTAATAACTTTTTGCCAGTTAAAAGTTAAATATATGTATTATAAGAAGTCCTAGTAGAAATTATGATGGTGGCTATTAAGTAAAGAGTTCATCTCAAAATGTGGAGCATGAAGAGGTTAGAGAAACAGTCTGGAAGTGCACATATAATATGCTAAATACTGGCCATATGATAAAAAAAAATCCTGGCCTAAAAATCTTATTAAAACTAAAGACATTTATATGGAGGTTTGTTTCCTTTGTGAGGTGGTTAATCCTTAGGGTTGCTAAATGATGCTACATTGAACTAAAAGGTCTAGGCAGTTTGGAAAGACAATTCCACTCGAAAGAATCCAAGAACAGCATAGAATAATGCCAGTATTTCTCAGCTTGCTTTATAGAAATACATCAGTAATACACTGCATTGTGGCAAAGTGACAGTCAGAATGGGTACGAGAAGGGATAAAAAACACGCTGAGCCCAGCTAATGCTTTTAGCTTGGTGAGGTCTTTCCCAACAGATATCTCACTTAGTCCCTCTGAGGAGCAGCTCCTCAATAAACAGGCTGGCAGCTTGGCTCCGGCTCCAGTTTTCAGAGGGCTCCTGAGATGGTTCAGTAAGAACTGGGCTTGGGGATTTTCCCAGCACAAGCATCTGTGGGCAGGCGCAGTGTAACACCTCATGGCAGGTCAGGCTCTGGTGGAGCTGTGCTGCAGCTGGATGCCCTCCTGGGCATTGCTTCGAGTCCTGGAGAAAAGCTTTGTACTGAGCCAGGCTTGCAGGGAGTAAAGCCCCCTTTGGAGTCTTGGAGCTGAGAATTCCACTGGCTTTGGTGTCTCACACATCAGTGCTCAAGTAGTGTGTGACTTTCTCCCCAACACCTTGATTCATTCGCCACTTCTTACCTTTGGAAGATGCAGTTCCCTCCATGACAGATCCTAGGTCAGCTCTTGGCCTATGCTCAAAACCCTTTTGCAAGACCAAGCCATCCTTCATGAGATCCTTTTGGCATGTTCAGTTCCTAGGCTACTAAATGTGTGCAGTGACCCTCTCCATAGCAACCAGTGAAAACGTCAATAATCTCTGTTATTGAAAACCATGGGAAATTGTGTACCTAGGAGTGAATACAGATTGCACTGGTTTAAGCACTAAGACAAAAGCTTTTCAAGGATCAGCCGTTTCGCCGCCAAATGAAAACAGCTTGGAAAATATATTAAGGACATTTGAAGAGTTTTGGTAATAAAATAAAACATTTAATAGAGAATACTTTGTAGTTCTGTACTGTCTTTCAGCAGCGATTTACCGTCAGGGTACTGCCTGGATATTGCAAAGAAAGGTTTACTAGGAATACAATAGATAATAAATTAAAGAGATTAAATCTCATCCCTGTGTGTATGTGTTAATAAAAGATCCCCATAATACTCGTGAAATACAGGAAGTATAAAAGACAATAGTGAAAGTATAAAGTGGAAATAGAATGTTGTGAGTGACTAAACTAATCAGTGGATTAATGGATGGCCAGTGTGAGCAGAGTCCTGCTGGCAGCTCACACAGATCTCAGCAGAGCTCACCGTTGTATGTGGAGAATAAAACTGACCTTGATATGAAGGGCTGCAAAATTTCTGAATGCACTTCCCTGTGCTGTGCATAAAATTAATTCCATCATTGATAACTGACCCATGTTTTCCATTCTGAGAAATCCAGTTCACCTTCTGGGAACCCACTGACCAAGTAGCTTCCAGAAGGGGAGGGGAAAGTGGAACTGCATTTTGTTGGTGTCTATTCTCTCAATACAGGGAGAGTAGGGATAGATCCCCAGCAATGTTAGTCTTTCAGGGGAATTTGACATCAGAAGTTTGGATACATTAGTACCTGTAGAAACCTGGCTCAAATATATTGTCCAAGTTAGTTATTAGAGGATAGAAAGCTCATGCTTTGGCCTCTGACAGCCTTTAACCCTTGCTTTTTGATTCCTCACCCAGTAAGTCAACTGCAGATTGCTCTGCTTGTCTCTGACCAGCACACACTTTCTTAGCAGCCTGTTTTTCTGGGGCTTTCAGGCATTTGTGAATTGCTTCTATTCTTAACAATGCAATATATAGAACTGGAATGGGTGTCTTCCCAAATGAATCCTTGAAACCACTGCTAGGTTTCTCTTCATTTTCATCTATGTCCTTTTGGATAGATCGCGTCTGAAAAGATGGGCATGTGCACATGTACATGTACACGTATGTACAGACTCACAGACTCGTATTTAACAACCAATCTGTCCAAATGTAAGTTTTGAAAAATATCAAATCTATTACTCAGAGATCATAAGAGGATTGAAATTATACGGCTTTTTTAAACATGTTATTTTGAGTTCAATGTATACTTGCTTCAAGCTGCTCTGTGCAACCATGGAGATGAGAAAAGTGCTTTCAGAAAATGAAAGCCGGAAATTTTTAAACAGGATAATTCTAGTAGCTGGGGCTGTAAGTGGCTTATTAAGAAGTCTTGGAACTTATACTGATGTGGCAAATTTGACAACAGTGAATATGAAATAGATTTGCAGAATGCAGTTGTGTGACCCTGGATACCTGTGAGCTGGCAGGATGTAAATTCTCCTGTACGGCTACAAGCTGTCTTCATTTCTCAGGTCTTGTTCTTCTGTTTATTACCTTCTAGTTCTTACATAATAGAAAAGATGAAAGCTGTCACATTTTCTGCCTTTGAAAGACGCATGTGCAAGGGTAATTCACTGCTGAACGAAGCAGGATAGCCTGGAACAAAACAGGACCAAAGCACTGGTATTTCACTGGCATCTGACTGCAGACACCAAGTGTTATATCAAGGTATATCAAGTATGTAGAGAATCACATCAGTCCAGAGAGCATCCCCACTGCAGCAAGGAAGGCAAAGCACAGGCATTCATGAAGTGTGTCTACCTTGAATCGTTCTTTTTATTTAGTGCCAGGCAATAAAGAATTGTGTTTAGAAACCTGCAAGTTAGAGGTTTCTGTACAGTTATGCTCTGAAGTTCAGGAGGATAATGAGCTAGCAAAAAGTAACCTTCAGCCAGTGGTGAGCTGGAGGAATCAGGGGATGTTATAGGCCATCTAGTCCTGTTTCTGCAAAGCAAGGAGACCAGTCTCCAGAAAACATTCCCAAGAGAACAGGTTGGGTCTTCTCAAGGACGGAAGGGAAACCCATACCCCTACCAAGACCGAGGTGGCATCTTGGGCTCCCAGCCAATGCTAAAGGCTCTGTGGGTGACTTGGTGGCTGTGCCAGCTCCACACCAGCTCTGCTGGCTCAACACTGCTGCTGGGAAGGCTCCTGCAGTCAGAGCGCAACGGTGCTGAAAGCACCAGCTCGCTATGAATATGTAAGTAGCTCGGTGCATTCAATTAGCAGAAAATTTGGTTTGTCTCATTGCTGAACAATTGCCATGTGGAGAAATTTAATTTTATGGTGGCTGAGATCCTTTTGTATGAAATGACAAACTAAAGAAACTCCAGCAGTACAGTTATCTATCATGAAGCTATTTTGCAATTCCTTCTACTATATAAATGACACAGTGAAAAAATCCCTAATTAGTTTAGACAGCAACAGTTCTCTTTCATTAACAGTAAAGGATTGAAATTAGTTGTACAGTCCTTGCACTACCTGGTAATGACGGAAAGTCTCCCTCTCAATTAATAGCAGGTAATTTCATCAAAAGCCATGTTTCCACATGTTGGGATCACCAGGCCACTCTGGCCCCTCTTCAGGGCCAAGAGAAGGATGCAAGTTGCATCCAGTGGGGTGATTTGTTCTCCTGTCTCTGTTTCCATGACATCGACTGGCAGAACTTCAGTTTCCGTGGAAGAATTATGAAGTGAAAGGCCTCAGGTGAGGCAGGTTGGCTGTGGGAGCTGAAGACACTGCAAAATTTTCTCATTCTCCTAGTTCAGCTGCTCTGTCTCTGGAAAGCACTTCGTTTCAGCCCTGTAGCTCTGGAAGAAAAGATACCCTTTTGCCTCAGGGCTTCAGCAAATGTATGAAGAAGCAGCTCTCTTTCTGTGCAGTTCATTCCATTAATGTTTCTTCCGAAGTGATTGGTACTGACTACCTTCCTCAGCACTTACATTTGTTGTTTTTAAAGACCGGATAATATTTCGTGGTTATCTTTTTCAATACTGTTACAGTGAATGTGGTGCACCCAGGCAGGGGGAATGTTCAGGAGACAGGAAGATTTTCCCAGCACCTTGTAAGTTGTTTTTGTAAGTAAGAGGTATTACCCTGGGTACCAGCTTCTGAAAGGAGCAATTTCATTTTTCTTCACTTGTAGCACTGTGTATAGTAAACAGCTCTGATCACCACTAATGGCTTCTCCAGCCTGAAAGTCTTATCTTAAAAAAGAGGTCACTGACATCAATCCAGGCTGAAAAGTTTGGATTTAAAGTCTGCTCTCTGTGTCATAAGTTCTTCTTTTTCTTATCCTCAATGGACCAGACTCAAAGTTTGTCCTCAGAAGCTGTTGCAGAGCTCAGCTTCTCCTGAGAGCAGCAGTCTTGCAGAGCTGGTGTCCATCTACAAGCAGACAAAGGACAGAGGATCAAAAGGCTGTGCCCTGGAGGTCACATTTGCAGGAGAGGGGGAAAGACATCAGAAAAGCTCTGTGGGGTGTATCTGTGTAGGTGGAGTTTGTTCTTGCTCTGATATCCAGCATTTAGAAACACTATTCCAAAGACAGCTTGTGCAGAAATACAAGCAAGAAAAAACCTGCCTCAAGCTTAAACTTTTCAAAAAAAAGAGGTCAGAGGTGATGTTCTCAGAGTTGAAATGGGAAAGAGATTTTTTGAGAACAAAAGCATCACTATCTGAGCAGATGTAATATTTGGTGACTGGAAGCTGAAGACATAAATTCCTGGTTAAATGAAAAATGTAAGCTCATCAGGGAGGCTAATTCAAGATTTATCTAAAGATGAGGCGAGTCTTAACTCTTGGAAGTTTTACATGAGCTCGATTATGAGACACTGTCTGGTCGTGGCTGTTCTGGGTGATTTTCCCTTTTTGCTGGGCTGCACATTGGGGCAGGTGATCACAACAGCTATTTCTGTTGGGAGACTTGTGCTGGTGTTTTTTATGGCACAACAACTCTGTGAAGAGATCTTTGAGTTTCCATGGCTCTTGACAGAGCACTTCTGCCAAGCAGGGAATGTACTTTAAATGTGCACTGAAGAACAATGAAGGTGCCTTGTTGGCAGTGCCTGATACATCAGTCTTTGATAAGGGATGCAGATCTCTTAAATTATTTAGATGAAGAGGGACGTTTAGTTTGTTGAATGTCAGATCTCCTGGGTGAGAGCAGATTCATTTATAAAAAGAACTGCACTTAGTGTGTCTGGAGGGAGTATTGATTAAAGGAAATGTTGGGAAGGAGATACAACACAGGACAGGGTGGGAGATGACCGACAGATTAACACAGGTTAATTCTGAAAGGGAACAAGCGATGTGTTCCAAATAATGAGCAGGGATGGAAGAAATAGGGAAAGCTTGCAGAGCTGCTAAATATGTAATTTATGTCTTAGACCTGTTTTCCTTCAGAGATGTGACAGCACTGAGCAATTAACGGGAAAACTCCAGAATTGTGAGGGCTCTTTGAGGAGAAGCCGTAAGAACTTTCCCAAACTAGGCTTGAGTCCTTATGGGAAAACCTGTTCTTGGGAGGCAAGATGTGGTTAAGTGTGGGGTTGGGCTGTGAAGGAATGCAAGGGATATGAAAATGTGAGGATGCAGAATATATACCATGATATTTTGGAGAAACTGGGCTAGTCTACAAATCTAATTTGCATAATCCTATTAAATGTAGGCTCAAAGGACCTCAAAAGTTCCCTTGTGTTTATCCTTCCCACACCTTCTGGGAAAGGCTGGGAAGTGATGTCAAACTGGGGTGGGGAGCTGTGGTGTAAAGTGGTTTAACCCATGTCATCCAGCTGATAGTTCTCTGAGCTCTGAGTTAGAACCCAGGCAATCCAGGCAGAAGGTGACAGTGGTGCTACTGAGTTCTGAGAAAGGGGAATTGCTGCTGGTTTCAGGTGTACTTTTGGACAACACTGGTTTATCACCTTTTCCCAAACAAGGCCACATGGCTCATCTCTGACATGCAGGATGGGACAACAGGTTTTGGATGTTTGTTTGGTTTTTTCTTTCCAATATTTCATGATTCCTGAAATTTTAGAATTCCAAGGAGTGTGTTTCTTGATAGTTTGATGGAAATCTCTATTTCCAAGCAATGCTACAGATGGTCAAAATAAGAAATTTTAAATAGTTGTAATTTAAAATTTTTAGTGGAGGAGGGACATTTTCCCTCTGGAATTTCCCATTTAGTTTCCCTTTGAGCCATTTCTAGGCATTTCTAAATTTTCATTGCGTGGAAGATATATTTGTAAAAATATTCCTATGTGAATACTCTTTCAGGGAAATAATCTCTTCCCCTCTGAGCGCTCTATACTGTGATGTCATGAAGATGCCAAGGGAATCCTGAACCTTCAGTTCCTGCAGGAATAACTGCAAGGCTGAGGCATTAGTCTTTTAGCCAGCACAAGTTTGATCTCTGTTGTCTTTTCTGTGGATTTGTGGACCTGGACTTTTTTGTGATCCTGTGTATCATTTGTGCAGTTCTACAGTAAGAATGTAATTTACTTCTTCTGCAGAGCAGCACCTGTTCCTGCATGTCAGGAGAGAGTAACCTTTATGTGAATTACTTTGGAGATTTTCAAGCTGTGGTCCATGGAACCCTGTTGATCTAAAGATTAGGTTTTACAAACCCATGGAAATTAACTTGGAAAAACAAAAGCTTCCCATCTGTAGACTCAAATTTGTGGCCCCAGGGGGCCACATTTCCATCTGAACATTTGTAGGAGTTTACAGATGTACAGAATTTGGAAACTTGTCATGCAGAGCGATCAAAATGAAAGTTTGCAGGAGCTGGTTTAGCATTGTAGGAGACTTGCTAGAAAACCCCAAAGCCCCAGGCTCTGAAAAGTTCTGGTTTACTTGTTTGGTGAAACCAGGATGGCTGTTGTGTACCAGTGGCCTAATGAGTAAAAGCATGATTAATCAAAATGCTCTTCTAAGGGCTATTCAAGGAATTAAAGAAAGACCTCTTGATAAATATGAATGATGGATTAAAGCGCTTCTGAGAGCAAGGTCTGATTGAGCAGAACATGTGGCCATTTCTAAATCCCTTCTGTTAAAAAAGTCAAACAATTTGCTTCAGAAAAAAGAGAAAACTTGCAACATTTTGTTGCTACTGGAATCATTTACTCAACTGGGTTATTGGTTATAGTGAGGATGCTACTGTGGGTAAAGTTAGATAGAAGATCATTGATCCACATTTAAGGGACTGGATCTTAAAATTAAAAAAACAAAACAAAACAAAACAAAACAAACTGTCCTAGTTTGGACAAATTTGGAGGAGAATACCCTCTGATAGAAGTCAGGTCACAACCACCCCTCCCCCCCAGGTTCGGGAAAAAATTTCCTCAAAGGAAAGTGAAAGAGATAACAAGCTATTTATTTAACAAACACACAGGTGGGGAATAATAATGCTAAATAATGAGATCTNTGAGCCTTAAAATAAAAAAAAAAAACAAAACAAAACAAAACAAACCAAAACCCACAGCAGAGCTGAAATAATCTTCCAGAACTTTTTTCACCTTCCAAAACTGCAGCTCCTGAGGAAGGTCATGTCACCAGTGTTCATGCATGATGGAGAAGATGTATTCTGCTGTGCTCTCATGATTATCTTTGATGTGGGGTGGACACCCAGCACATGAAACATCATTACTGGAGGATCTTTGTGATGGAATATAGGTACTTGCTGTCCTGTGGAGCAATACATTGCTCACAGCTATACCTTTAGTGATTAACATGTGAGATGTAATGTCTGTATGCACATCATCTCTCTGTTTTTGTGAACAGACACATATTCTGGTCTTTGGGTTCTGATTTTTCATATACATTAGCATAAACCTTCAATAACTCAAGAGATCTAATGCTTATCTTAGTGACAAAGTGTGGATTTGCTCCATAGATGTTTAAGAAGTTACTTTGTTTTTATATCATTTTGACAGAGGAATCAATTATGGTGAAATTGCTTTTTGTGTGTTTCTTGTTACCTGCAGGGTGTATTTTCAGGGAGTAATATCACATCCTAACTAGGTGGATAAGGAGACAAGCATATTTCTAAACAGGATAAATGAGCCCTGGTGAAGCACTGAACTAACATTACATTCCTACTTATATCCAGCTAATTCACTGCATCACACAATCTATCTCTGGACGTATGATGAGATTTTTGGAGGTATACATAGAAGCAATTCAGTAGGTAATGTACACAAATTTTCAGCTGAGTCTAGGTGCTTAAGTGTTATTAAGACCTTTGGAAATTGCCTTTGATATTCTGAACAAAAAGTCAAAGAGGGTATTTTTACTTTTGATTAAAAATTGACTGAGCAGGTGTAAAGATATATTGCTATTAGCTGAAGGGGAAACATTTTCTAGAAAAGCATACCAAGTCTTCCTTTGGTTTTTATTTATTATTCATCTTAAAGGTTGCAAGAATAGATGGATAGAGGATGAATGTGGTTTTTTATTACCTGAATTTAAATAGATTGCTCTATTCTCCTCACCTTGAGGAAAGCCTGTCAGCTAGCAACGCCAGGAGGGGCCCTGGGACCTTTGCTCTTCTCTTTCTGAGTGTCTGTAACACGGTCCCGAAACACCTGCTTCACTCATCACAAACCCCATGAAAACCAGCTTGATTAAAGCAGTAGGGGGAAAAGCAGAGCAGGGAAAACAGATTTCCTTATTTTGTCCTTCTGAGGTAGCAGCTTTACATTGCCCTCCACGTCAGCCAGACAAGCCAACTGATTTGTGACTTCCAGGGACACCAGGAGGAGCTGGCAGCCGATTTGGAATATCATTAAAAGGGGGCTGTGTTGTGGCACCACATGAGGACAAGGGAGGATAACCTCGTGAGGGTGTCCTTGACGCAGGTGGGTTTGGCGTGGCTCATGTGGGGATGGCATGGCTGCAGGGGGGACAGCTGTCACGGGAGGCACCACAGGCGGAGGGTTTGGCACCAACCTACCCGTGTGAGAAGGGTTCCAGCCCCTCTGATGTGAGAAAGCATGTTCTCCTCAGAAGGTGTCACCCTCATGATGGTCTAAATCGCGAGGTAAGCAGGTTTATGCTTTCTAAAATTCTTGTTTTACAACAACCATTAGAACCCAGGTCTTCTTAACATTAAAAATTTCCATCCTTTTTTGCATTTTGCTATGTTCTTGGATGTCACAGTTGTCACGGCACCTATGAAAACTGACTCATTCCTCCTCTACAAAAACACACCGGGATGCTTTGATCCCTCTCCACTTTGCTTTAACCCTTGAGTCAGGGCTACACTGGTTTTCTGCACCTGTCTCCCAGCATCTGACCGTACTTCCCAATACACCATTTCCCCCTCATTGGGACGTTCCACAGAGACAATGTGCCACCCTCCCCTCCAATGCCGACGTGGCGAGATGAACTCCTCCAACCCACTCTGGGAACACTGGGTTTGTAGTCCCATGTGCAATGTGGAAATCCAACAAGGAGCCAAGGTCTTTCCCAAGGATTTTCTTATCTACAACTGCTTTATTCTTAGAAAGCACTAAGGGAGTTATAAATGTGGTGTGTGAGGGAAATAACCAGTTTTAAACACAGTCGTCCACCCTGCCTCTTAATTGCATTCCCAATCATTGCCTATAGGTGCAATTTTGCAATTCCTCCTGATTTTTCATGTGTCTGGCTTAACGTTTTTGTGTCTTGATGGGATGACCCAAACAAATGGTTTTTAAAGCTCTTTTTTTTTTTGCTCTGATCCTGCCATACGCTTGCAAAAATGAAATTTCAGCTTTCTCCTGGTTTGTGTGGAAGTGTGGGTGTCTGAGAGTCAAGTGGCTCCATCTCAGCACCTCAGGCATGCATGAACCAGAATAGATGGATGGCAATGGCATTTGAACATATATGAGTAGTAGCAGGTAGTCTCTGGTGGCTATGTTTTGCCAGTCTAGCATCATCAGTTAAGGACGTGAAAAAAAATCACAGGCTCTATCTGCTATCCAAATGTCAGCCAGAACCTAGCACGGACACAGGGGTGCCAGCAGGAAAGAAATTCCACCAGCTGCTATGTGAGGAATTGGCTTAATTAATCAGTGGCGTGGTATTCCTGCACAGGCTTAGGATCAGCAGTGCTGTGAAGATGAGGGAACTCAGCAGAGGTCAGCCCAGGACAGGACTGATAACCCTGTAGAAGCAGTGAAATGGGGGTATCTCCATATTTTACTAGATATATTGGTGTTTGGGGTAAGGCAATGCCCTGTTCTCTTGAAACCTCAGTCCAGCCTGTACATCTAGTACTAAATTAATATTTTAATATCTTATTTTTGTTATAAATACGTGGTGTAAAGGCAAGGAGTTTCATCTTAACTGCTCCTTACTACAGAAAAATAGGTTAGAGATCTCCTGAGAGGTCCTTGCTTGTCTCTTCTACTCTTGACCGAGCACTTCTCTTTTCTACTGAGCGTGGTTGCCACTGACAACATTTATCTGGAAAGGAATAAAGCAAGCCTGAAGGGACAGAGCAGGCAGTTCTCATCTGCCTTCTTCATTGCAGTCCCCTGCCTGATTTCTGTGCTCTGAAGGAAGGGAATAAACACTGAATACAACAGAAGAAGTGAAGTACAAAGTGTAACCTCTGCTCCCAAATCCTTCTCCCCACCTGATGAGAGAAAGTGCATTTCTTGAACCAACAGAGTCATGAAGAGCTTGGTCCTTCAAGAAATGTTTTACAGCTCTCATCAGAGCAATGGATCTCTGCAAGAACAAGCTGGTATCAGGTCCCTTGAGGATGTTTTATTTATGTCAATTGGCACCTTCTGGTTCACTTATAAATAAAGAAAATCCCAGGAAAAAGGCATAGGACAGAAAGCAGCTATCCTGCAGCCTCTAGAAAATTATTTCGCTTGTTTTGGGGTTTTGTCTTTGGTTTGTTTTGTTTCTTTTCCTTTTGGTGTGCAAAAACTCTATAGCAGGAGGGACTGGAAGAAGAAAGTTAGAAGCTCCATGTAGTGATGGAGATACCAACTAATTTAAAATAAGACACAAGATTAAAAAAAAAAAAAGAACAAAAATCTGGCCAAGCCATTTGGGAGGGTTTGGGGGAGGAGGTGAGAAGGGAAGGAGTCAATCCTAGAGCAGGGACCGAAGATATGGCACATTCAGATAAACTTTGCTTGCTCTCAAGGCTCAGCTGAAAACATTTTGTATGTGTGTATCCAGCTATATTCTTTCTTTATCTCTTTCATGGTAGGACTTAGGCCACTCTAAGGCACTATGATCTAAAACTGGTCTGGGACCAAAGCAGGGCTGAGACACCCCAGTTATATGGTAGAAAACCTCATGTTGATGTTCTGTCTGTGTGCAGAAGTCATTTAATATGTGTAGGGTACCTGCAGGGCCGTTTGATCCCAAATATACCTGAGTCTCCCTGCAGCCAGTGGCACGGGCTGTCCCCAAAACCCTTGTGCTGGTGAAACAACAACGTGTTTGTGGATCCCAGGGTGCCCCAGAAAAAAAAGGGTAGTCACTGGGGAAAGCAAAGGGCTAAAGCAGAGTGAGGCAACGAGGACAGACAGCAAATAACACAGCAACATTCCGCTGTTGGCATCCTCAGCACTGCCCCCCAGGCTGACTCCCTGCTCCTTTCGAGATCCAGGGAGCAGCAGGACCAGGTGGACCATGATATCCAGAAGGAGATACAGTAAATATCTTACAGCCAGCATGTCAGGACGGGATGTGAAGATTAGAGCAATAAAATGAATAGCAGGAAATGGAATGTTTTAAATAAAGTTAGTTGTTTATGGTTAAATTAAGAGCCTCTCATTAATTCTCTAGTGTGCCAGAATATGAAAACTTAATGATTCCCTCTAAAAATACCCTATCCAAAACACAATTAAGAGGTTATTAGTAGGTAAAGAGAACAATAAATAATAAAGGCTGCTGATTTTAATTCTTCAGAATTGACAGCTGGAAATGGAGTGTTTGCAAGCTGAGTAGACTGATACCTGTAAAAGAGAGGACGTACATATCCCTGTGCAGATTAATTCTAGGCTATTTGCATATTTTACCTTGGAAAGTAATCTGAGCAGAGGCAAACATGATGCTCATTTCAGTCTTCTGAGGAAAAGGGGGAGTAGAAAGTGCCGGCTGCTGCTGCTCCGTCTCACAAACAGCAGCAACTCCCGAGCACTCTGCAGACCACATGCCCACAAATCTTTTGGCAGATAACGAAGAAGAACTATGCAACAGTGAAATGAGCAGATGTCTGCAGTGCTGAAGGAATTACGTGAAGTTTAGATAAAGTGTCAAGAATAACTTCACTCACTGTCTTGCAGACTGTAATTTTAGGCAAGTACAGCATAATTACTGGACAAATGTTGCAAAATTCCATCGCTTTTTAATTTAAAAATGTGACTACTGCAGCAATTTTTATGAACCTACCATGTCCATATTCTGCTTTCCTGGCAATAAAGTTTTACTGACATAAATTTTTCAGTAAAGTAAATTTTAGAGTTACATGTACTACTAAACCGAAATTAAAATTTCCATGAGGGGGATTGTCATCCTGTTTCCCCCAGACATGGAACTCATACTGTGGCCAGGTCTGTCTAGATGCTACAAAGCAGCACATCAGAGTTTCATGGATTTCAAACCCCGCTGGTTACCTGCTTGCAGGGACACCGTAAACCTCATACCAAGAAACAAAATATTTTAGTAGATGCAATTTACAGAATTGAATAGTCATACATATGAAACAATTAATATCAGATCACAAATATCCCTAGAGAAGGAACAGTAGGAAACCTCACACTATAAGCTAATTATTGCAAGTGATTTTTTTTCAGCTCGTGAATGATTAACAAAGCTGGAATTTGGCCAAGACATGATGGATTTCTTTGTTTATTAGAAGACTTGCAATAGTGATTATGGCTTGGGCACTGGAATAAACTGGTTCCCTTAAGTAACTCCTGTTTTGTCAAACTTTTTCTTCAGCATTTCAAATGGCTTAATAATGCAAAAAATATTCACAGCAGGTGATATGTTGCATCCAGAAGGTTTTAAGGATAAAATCTCTTTCCTTGCCAAAGGTGCCAGTAAGCCCTTATTGACCACTAATCCCAGAGAAGCTGTCTGTGATCTCATTTTCCCATTTATTTCCATACTCAGTGAGTTCAGTTGATATTTAGGGAACTACAGGTGAAGGACAGTGATAGAAATGAGCAACGTGTGTAAATCTGATCCAACAAGGAAACATCCATGGCAAAGCCTTATGTTATTGCATCATGAATGATCCAAAATTAAAGCAAGTTCCTTCTAGGAGAGAAATCCTCACAACTGGATGGGATTTTTCCTTTGTGTTAAAGGAAAATACAAAGTTCTTTCAAAAAAGGATATCCTACATCAGAGAGGAAAAGGTTAACTGGATTGTATGATGTATTTTCTAGTGATTTTCAGGGAAAACTGGCATCTGTGAAGACCCTCCATTGAGGTATTCCAGCTGCAGGGTCCCCTCTAAACAGCACCAGGAGTGACAAAACCCCATCCTTGCCTGGACTCAAGGATCCAAACATTTGCATTTCTTTCCACTGAAAGCAAGGTATGTTATGTGTTTAGTTCAGCTATCTAAATTTAAGTCAAAGGGATAGCAATCTGGTAGTAGACATATTCACAACCAGGAACAGGAGATGAAAGGGTTGCCCTTCTTTTTCCAGAAAACTTCAATAAGAGAAAGATAATTGACTATAAAAGCTGCCAAAATGATTTGAAATGATGCAATTTCAAATCTGTTGAGCAATTCTTTTCTGAAAGACTGAGTAGGTCAGAATTACAGATGTGGGAATATCTTATCTCATTAAAGTCCTCCCTATTCTTCAAGACCCTGCATATGCACAATTATATATTCAATTTGCAATTGAATTTAATTTACATGCTTAATGATCCAGAAACACAAGAACACCGTTAGAGGAGAACAGAAAGTTTGGCAACATTCTCAAAATAAAGAATGGTTAATCAGTCAGATGCCTAGGTTATGAAAAGGAGGAAAGAAAACAAGGACAGGCAACGAGTGCTGAGACAGAAACAGAGTAGAGCCCACTTTCAGAGTAGATAATCAGCCAAAAGGATGTGAGTCCGAATATTGTCGGAAAAGCGATGTCAGACTCACACCTTATAAATGGTGCAGTGTAACAATGACTCTCAGCCCTGCTGTGCCTCAGCTGCCCAGTTTGAAACTGAAACAATTATATTATTTTGTTTATCTTATCTGTGTCAAGCCTTAGCTCAAGGGTTTTATAATTTGGTTGGTGTCTTTGAACCACAAGGCAAATATGGTTCAAACAATTTCATACAAAGCCTGGCACAAGTCTGTTGTTTTCCGGATAATTTTGCAATGATGCAAAGCAGAAGTTCACCAGTGTCTCCTGTAGAAACACTCCTAGGATGCGTTGCATGAGCCAGGAGTCTGGGGGAATATGGACTCTAAAGGAAGACAGTGAATAGGTTGCAACAATGCAGCAGTCAGGGAGTGAGGAGTCATAGCAACCCCTTCTCAGAGAGGTCTGCAGCAAGGGCACACCCACTGAGTGCATCAGCACATGCAGGATAAGTAATGTGATTTTAATCTGCTTAAGGAATTTCCAGAGATAAACATAAACAAGGAAGAAGAACTCTGGCTGGAGATCTAAGCTGTTAACTAGATGGCTACTGATGGTGCATGAGAGTATAGTATTGCCTCCCATGGGAAGAAGAATTTTTCTTTAATTTAACGATTAACTATGGGAGCATTTAAGCTTTTGATTATTTTATAGCCTTCAAGATTTGTGCGTTAAGTTTTTAAAAGAGAGTACTAAAGGCCAAAAAGCAAGGAAAAGATAAAAATTCGCCAAGTGTTTATTGTTGTGACAACTTCAACCCAACTTCATGTACACTAAAACATACAATTGGGATATTTTAGGGTAGATGACCTTGCAAGAGCTGTAGTAAATTTTTGTTGTACAAAAGTTCAGTCTCACTCCAGAAATCCGTGGACCATTAGTGGCTTCCCCAGGACCATTAAGGCACCCAAGAAATGTTGTGCAAACTCTGATGAGAAACTGAGGAAGGGATGGTAAATCCTTTAGTAGTGATCCCTGAAGGACAATACCAAGACATAGGAAGAGAAGAGAGACTTGCACTTCATTGCTGCTTTCATGTGCTAAATCTGACTTTCTTCTCACTTATTGATTTTAGAAAATGAAGTCCTGATATACTGCAGGCTAAATGAGAAGAATAATAAAAAATGTATTTCTTACAGCTATGGAACTACTATGCTGTACTAGGCTGTAATTTTAGGAATGCTATTAAGTGTTTGATTGGCGGCATAAAGTTACTCTTTACTGCATCCATCATCAGAGTTTCTCACACAGATGAATTGCCTTTGCTTTATAAGGAAGGGGACTAGAGAGCAACTGGATGGATCCAGACACCAGACAATTCTGTTGAGAACAGGTTGGAAGATTTATTCCAAGTTCCCTTTTCCCTCCTTGTGAGCTGGACATCTGGCTCCAAACCTAGGCCAGGGTGCTGCGCCATCACAGAAGCTGCAGAGGAGGTCGGCGGAGCTCAGGCTCAGGAGACAGCTGGGTCACAAGATAGCATGACAGCTCCCAGGGTGGCAGCGATGTAAAAAAAAAAGCTATGAAGGTTTTAAAGAGACTCTTCCAAAACAAGAAAGGTTCAGAAATAGTCTGTGCAGGAAAATATTGGCTTTACCAGACCTTAGAAGTTTCAGAGGGACTGTGAGGAGCCCGGCTGTGTCGAGACTCCCACTGAGAAATTGTTTGATATCCAGTGAACAAAGTGTGTTAATATCCTGTGTGCTCCTTGTGGGATCTCCTTTGCCCTAAAATACTTTGAATTTATAAGGGCTTTCTGGACACTAGGCAGCACTCTCACTGCATCCAACAGCAACAGAGTGACTTGCAAACGGGTCAACCGAAGACTGAGCTGCAAAAGAGTCTTGTGTGATCCCATCCTCAATCTAGAAATTCACCTGCAAGAAGAATTGTACTTGGCAGGTGTGACTGAGTCTACACAGTGAGCAGCTTCATAAAGCAGCCAGTCATCTCACTTTTAAGTGACAGCTACATTTACCTAATTTAAAATAAAGAATTTGGGTTGAGGCACACCGTTGGTCTTAAGAACAAGTGCAAATAACCTACAAGCTCCCTTTCTCCAAAACTCAAATCATTTATTGTTCTAGGTTGCTTGCAGTATGACTGCTTAACTTCCCCTTCATTGCAGATTTTATTCTCCCCTTTTTCTATATCCTGTCATTCCCGGGGAGCAAGAAGTTAAAGGGAGCCAAAGGGAGAGATTTCAGTAAGATCACATCTGTTAGTGGGAGAAACAGTGCTGGAATATTGTCTTGTCATTTGCTAGATGGTGTTAATGAAAACATTATGCAAGTTGCTGTGGGATAAGAGAGGCTCATTGCAGATGCAAACAGATGTTTCAGTACCAAAGTAAAAATGCTGGGAATAATTTTAGCTGTAATTAACGTAGTGCATTTTACAACAAATTTGTACCTTTAAAAGCCTCTTGAAGCAGTAACCTTGAATTATAGGATTGTTTTATGATAGATGTCAGTGGAGCACTGTGGAAATTTTCTCTAGTAAGGATGAAGACACCACACTTGATGTGTCTTCAAACGGCCTCCTGTGAATATTAGTGCAATTGCTCCTTTACAGCCATGGCCCCATTGCATGCTTAAAAACCACTTTCCTTCCCTGCCTTCCCAGCTCCACGACCACTTCATTCCATAACTTTCTGCAATAATGCTATTGCTGAGGAGAGATTCCTTCCTGCTTCCACCCGGTGATCAGCTCCTGCCCTGAAACCTTGGGACTGATTTAATAGCCCTTATAATTTTCATCCTGTCCAGCAGTAGTGGCTGTTTTCTAGAATATCTCAAGTGTTGAGAGGGATGAGTAATGTCATTTAGAGGCTTGTGCTGAGAATGAAGACATTAGGAACTGAGTCCTTTGCAACAAATCATTCTCCCCACAAAGAATAATGGTCAGTGTGCTGTGTTTGAGCCTGTGGTGTGAGCATGGCTGTCCCCCCATGTCAGAGTGCACCAGCCTCACTAAAGTCCGTGAGAGATGCTTGCATTAGTAACCCCCAAGGAAGTACTCACTGTGCCAGAGCAAAAGGGATGTGCTTTTGTGCTAGGAAACCACAGCTGCCTGAGTTATTGTTGCAGAGGGTATATCCTTGTCAGCCTTAATAGTAATTTATATTCCCAGGTCAGGCATTTACAGGAAGTCAGCAGTGTCAGTAGGGGATGAATCAGCAGAAGCTGCTTTTTGGGAAGTAACCTCTGGAACAGGTCTGACAACCAGTCTCCCTCAAACAGTTATGGCTCCTGATGGACTCAGAGATGTTCTGACATGCACTAATGAGGATGGGACAAAACTGTCCCTGTAGTTTGTAGGTCCAGGGCTGGGGGATTTCTGCTTGGCCCAGGTCCATGCAATCCCATGCAGATGGAAGTGCTGACAGCGGCAGCGTGGCTGGGAACAGTCACAGGGGCTGGATCTGTAGCAACACCCATCTGTGGGACTGCTCATGCAGGCCACACCGGGAGAAAAATGTAGGAAAAACAGGATTATGTCTTGAATCTGGGACTACTGAGTCGCAAAGGAAAAGCATTCCTGTCCTTACCCAGGTGTGGGGATGTCAGCAGTGAGATTTTTGGGAGCAGTTCAAGCCCTGACCCCAGAGCACTCCCAGGGCATTGCACTGCACAGGGCAATGCTGAGGCCATGGCATGACCAGCACAGCTGCTCCCTATTCATCATTGTTCACTTCTCTACACTAAATCTGAAACTGCTTTCCTTCCTGACACTGCCTGCGTAATAAAAGCCTGAGCATTATCCCAGAAACCGAAAACTTCTCTTCCTTTGTGCTGAGATGTGGAGCATAAAATCAAAAGGGCTGGATAGTGAGTATTTGGCCAGCTGTGTTAACCAAAAGGGCCTGTGCAACACATACAAGTTCACCCTGTGTTGGCGTGGATATTAATTTGGCCTCGGCTTCTGATGATGTATAGTCTGTGATGACAAGGGTAATTTTTTTTCATGTAGCACTTTTTACCTTGTTGTTAACTGAACATTAACAACTCCTAAGTCATAGCCAGACATTTATTTTACCCTTAAATCACCCACAGAATCCCAATAGGAAGATAATTTATCAATAAACCAAACAATTTCCAGTAACTGTAAATCAGTGGGAAAGGATTATTTGCCAATTTAGCCTACGTATATTTTTTTTCTTTCTTTCTTGTCTTGCAGATAAGGAGACCTAGTTAAAATGCTTTGTTATACTCACTTTACTTAACTCTGCCCTATTTTAATGATAGTGGGCAGCTATCATAAGGGACAGATCCTGCTTCATAGTGGCATAAATCCAGGACAACTCCACTGCGGAGTTCCTTCACAATACTTCTGTATTATGAAGAAAGAATAAGCCAAAATCTCTTGTATTGCACAAAATGGTAGAGAGGCAGAAGGACAACTGGGTTAAAAATCCTGATAGAGGACACTTGTGTGAAATACCTATAATGTTAGGAGCTGATCTGGGAAACTGTGTGAGAGAAAAAGAACTACCTTTCTATAAATACTTCTCGAAATAAAGATGTTGAAATCTCTTTTAGAAATCTGGCATGAGATTCAGTTCAGGAAAAAAAAAAAAGTGGGTTAATTTTAATGTTGATTGTAGTGTGGGCATAGGGTGTACAAGGTGCAGGCACCTGGGGCACTGTAGCAGTGCAAACATGCTTTCAGGTGAGGCTGTGGGCTGAGCCTGAGGTTAGTGCTGAAGAGCTAGAAATAAGACTTTATGTTTAAAAGACAAGATCAGAAGTGGGATCAAAATGCAGCTGTAGTAGACAAAATTCTTCAAAATAGCCAAGGTCAAGGTGTTCAGTTTCAAGCTCTTGTAGACTTTCCTGATTTCTCACCTTTGACTTTCCCATTTGGCTTTTAAAACAAACTTAGAATTGCTCAAAGTGTTCCTGACAGAAACGGGAGCCCCACCCTTCATCTGTCTGCAGTGAGAGCAAGCACAGATTGCTGGCTCCCTTAAGGCGAAGGTCAAGAGACAAGTTGCTGTTGAGAACCTGTGTAGATGCTAAACAGGTTTGCAACGCCTCCTTTCCCACATCCATCCCTGTGTGCTGCACTCTCTCCTTTGCCCTGTACTAACCCTGCACAATGCCGTTGAGAAAACTGGCTGTGACCTGCACCATCCTTGCTCTGCTTCCAGGCTTTTCTAACTGCTACAGTCCAGCAGATCTGCAAATTCTGACTTTAGGAAATAGTTCCTTTCATTTAAAGGCATTAATTGAAATGCCAGGGACACTTGTGAGAAAAGAAAAGTAGAATCATGTTCCTTTTAGAGTTCTGTTGATGCACCTGGCTCTGCCTCCTCAGCTGTTTTCAATCTCATTTGCAGTGCTGGGAGGGTTTAAGCCCTGGGCAGCAGCTTGTTTTCCCTCACAAAACTTAGTCCTACTGCCGTCCCTTTCCTCTGTGCTTTGGAGGTGGTTGGTGGGGTTGTAGCACAGATCTCTTGTTTGACACACCGCAGCTCCGCTGGTGGGATTTGTCCTCTGCTACCCAGCCTGGCCATGTCCTCGTGCAGCTGAGGGCTCTGGAGCTGAACTCAGTCACACAAAGGTAAGAGGCGATCCTCAGAGGTGCTCTAGGATGTGGGCTAAAACACCCAACCAAACAATTTTTTTTCATCTGCCAGTTGTTCAAAAGGGAGTGGGAGTGGGGCAGAGAGGGATACAGGACACTCGAAGGTAGCAAGACTGAAGTAAAAAGATCAAAGAGTGGGTGATTGTATTTGGTGGGGGAGGAAAGAAGTGTTTTGCACTAGGGGACAGTATGAGTGTAAAGTCTGGGGTATGTTTAAACTGGCAATTGCAGAGAAGTTTCTGTATGGAGATGTCTTTATTGCCAGGATAGGTAGAGCCTGTGGCTGTAGAGCACCTTGCATTTGGGAGGCCGTGTGCAGTTACTTGGTTGTTAGAAGCTTGTTGTTACAAGAGCCATGAGTTGCTTGGTTGTTGGCACAGGCTGTCTCCTCCACTGCTGTGAAAAGAACGAGGGCAGGAGAGGGGTTGAAGTGTGCTGCAGAAGCAGAAATGTGGCTCAAAGCCTTCAGGCTGAAGCCCCCATAGCCCCTGCTCCCAGTCTGAGTGTCCTGGCATGATGGAATTGAGGCTTTCTCTCCTCTGACACGAGGGCTTGCTGTGTGCTTTTATGCCTGTGGACAGTTGTCCTGAGCTTTACTCAGTTGGCATTTGT
The DNA here is from genome assembly GCA_013397865.1 of Struthidea cinerea. Taxonomy (NCBI): domain Eukaryota; kingdom Metazoa; phylum Chordata; class Aves; order Passeriformes; family Corcoracidae; genus Struthidea; species Struthidea cinerea. The sequence continues at coordinate 1,299,008 of VZTI01004746.1, forward strand.
GATTTCTGAACAGTTATTTGGTGAGAAATCGATGTGCTTGAATACTGTGACTAAAATGTCTGTTGCTTTATTTTCTGCTGCTACAATACTAATTTTCACCTGAGATTACTTCAGGAACTGTTGTCCTCATCTTTGCTTGATTTTTCTGATAGTACAGCCCTGAGACTTTTTCAGGTGCTGTGTGAAAAATTGCTATAATTGGAGAGGGTGTGAGAAACAAGAACCTCCTGTTTCCCACTGCTCCTATTAAGATGAAAAGAGAAATTAAAAAAGTTAAGCTGGAGCCAATGTTTCCCCTGGACAGTATTTTTCTTACTTCTTTGTCAGCCTCATTTACCATTTCCCAGACTGTGCCTCAGTGATTTGGATTAGGTGAAAACCCACAAGAACTTGAGCAACTCAATATGCTCAGCACAAAAAAAAAAAAAAAAAAGACTTTTATAATGCAGGGATGCTCTATACATTCTTTCTAAAAGAAATCCAAGTGCAATAAGAGAGTGTGTAGGAGGATGAAACCAGTCACTATTTTGTTCTTAAGGGCAGGATGGGTGAAGAATTGAATGGTGTAATTGGCTGCAGTGACCCTGCACTACCAGAACTCCCTTTCACAAGACATGCAGTACCCCATGCTAACATGCCCTTTCCTGAAAGGGATTCAGTCTCACGCAGCATTGCCAGCAGGAATTTGATTCATGCAGAAGCCAAATAACTGTGGGAGGAATAAAATCTAAAGCAGGGAAAGAAGAAATGCAGGCGAATTCCACCAGGTGTACTAGAGATACAGCTGGTGTCAGTGCCCAAAAAGGATGGCTTCCTAATCCTGCCCATTTGAGAAAATGGGAATCAAGTCTGGAGTGTGACTTTCTTGGCAGCGCTGGGTTAACAGTTGGGCTCAATGATCTCGGAGGTCTTTTCCAAGAGAAATTATTCCATGGTTCCGCACTACAGTGTGTGGCTCTGGATAAGTCCTGGAGCTCTGAAGTATGTCTGCAGCAAACTGCTGCTTCTGGGGATGTAATGAATTATTTAAGAGTGAGGATGCACATTGAAAAAAATCCATTTTTTGCCAGTGAGCAAAAGGGCAGCCCAAACCTGTTCCCTTGTTTGTGTCCATCCCCAAATGCTGTGGGAGCAGATACTGTCCACTAGCTCTGCAATGCATTAATCACAGGGGTATATCAAGGTTAGTGGTTCTCTGCCCAATTTCCACTTGGTTTTCTGTACTCACATTCTGTCACCGAGTTTAATTTTTGTATATCTCTGCTGTGTTCATAATAAACGAGCAGGATCTTTATCCTAAGTCTTCCTCTTAGAAGCAGAATTCCTGACAGGGAATCAGTCAGGAAGAAGTCAGTCTTTCCCCTGTTCTGCATCCAGTCCACCACCTTCCCTGCTGCTTGTTACCCTGAAATGGCAAAGAACAGATTCAGGTCAGAGACCACCATTCAGTGTTGCGGTAATTTCTTTTCTTGTTTGAATAGGGACAGGGAGTGAGGGGATAGACTTCCATTTATGGCACAAATACTGAGCTGTGCTAGAAGAGGCTGATGCATTTCAGGAGAAAGCTGTTCTTAGAACAGCCTCTGCCTTTGTGCCAAAGTTTCTCCAGAAATTTCTGAAATTTAGCCAAGAGGGCTGTTGGGATAGATATATACAGGGAAACATTCCCAAAAGAGTGGTTTCTTCTGTACACAGGCAGTGACATCCTGTGTGTTCAAGACCTCACTTCTGGACAAAAAAATATAAGACAACCTTAGAGATCCAAATATCTTTCCTTCATGTTGAGGCAGCAGGATCACGGTAATCATCAAAACAAAACAAAAATGTGCACTGTCATTTGTGTATTGACAGGGGCTCTGAGCTCTAAAACAGGAGCTGAACTAAGAGGAGGCAAAGAAACAAAGGCAGGTGGGCGGCTCTCTGGTGATAACCAACCTGCTCCTCAGCCTCCAGAGATGTGGCTACCTTGGATAAGTAGATCAGCTCACAGTGCTCCCTCCAACAACCCTTCTTACTGCCTCTGCCACATTCCTCTCAGGAAAGAGTTTGAGGGTCAGCCAGGCTAATTCTTCCCTCATCTTTCCTTCTCACTTCATAGAGAGGGAGTTAAATGACAGAATGATAAGCTGCAGGTCTGGCTGGATATAAACATAAGAAAGAGGAGGCTTTGAGACTGGCTTATCTTATCTCTCTATGCTCCCACAATGTCTAACAAACCACAGAAATAAAAGCAGAACCAGAATAGTATTTTTGTTGTTTTGTTGGGTTTTGTTTTGGTTTGGTTTTTTTTTCTTTTTGTCTAACTCTCTTGGGTTTAAAAAAATACACTTTGAAAAGTAAGGTTAACTCTCAAGATTTAAGATCCCTGCAGGAAACCTGACAATGCTTGCAAACTGGCTCATTTTGGTTGTGTAAGTAGCTGTTACCTTGAGATGTCCGATTTTGCCCACTTCACAATACCCCCTAGCAAGAAACCTTCTAAGCCCTCTGCAGGTTAAGCCCCTGCCATCTGTGACAATTTCAACTAAGACCCCCAAAAAGTAGATCTTTGGGCAGGAATTGCCTAGGGTGAGGAAAGCTTATGGCTTTTAATGTTACTGTGATACTTGCTGTTTTACTTCTCCAAAACTTCTGTGACCCCCTCCCCACCCCGTCCCAGCTTTTAGGTTTTATCCCTTGTTCATGCAACAACAAGACGAAAACATGAGTAACATGGTCTATGGGTATGGAAGATTACAGCAATTGGTCAAGAGCCCAAACTGCTTGAGTTCAGTTGAAAATTTATAATTTCAAACTAATTTCATTAATTCAGTGGCATGACTCAGTGTTTTCTAACACATCTTTGGTTCAGCAGTAATATATTGCTTGGGTAATCTGCTAATAGCTTCTTTAGAATTGTTGTATTGAAAACAGTCTGCTTTGGATTGCTTCCCCCACTCCTCTGCCCCCCTTGTAATATTGCAATGGGGTATTTCTCATGCTGTAGGAGAGGAATTCAGAAAATTATATTTTCTGCTGTAAATTAAAAATATGATAGTAGCAGTTCAAGATAGCTGTTCTGTGAAGGGTGTCGCTGTGGGAACGACTTCAAGTTCTAAAACAGCCTGATTTTGGGACTAGATTTTTGCCAGCCACTTACAGACTGATAAAAAAATTCTGAGAGCTTATCAACACAAAGGGAGGACTGGAGTTGGAGCTAATTAACTTTTATCTAATTTGAAGTACACATGGAGGTATTGATAACTATTACATCAGGTGTCTCTCTCCTCCAACAAGCCGTATGTTACAGAGAACCCTCTCATCCGCTTGCCCTGCCTCTCCTCGCCAGCCGGAAACCTTTCAGGCTCGTTTCTACCGATAAGAAATGTCAAATACTCCAGGCTTCCCAGCAACAGCCATGAGCCCGAGGGGCTGCCTTCACAACCAGCTGGCTTGATATCTTTGTCTTTCAGGTGCGTTGTACCCGTTAGACAAAAACCACGGTGCACATGTGCCGCGCTGTGCTGCTCCTCTGATGCAGCCGGTCGAGCCAGGCTGTAAACGCCCCTTTCCAGCACACAGATCTTTTCTGTGTTCCTTGCTCTCACTGCTCCTTGTACTCTCTAGTGAAAAGAATATATTTTTAAATACCATGCCATTACTATTTAGACTTTTCGCCCTTTGCTCATGTCTTATGGTTTTTTTTCTTTTTTAAGAAAGGAATTTTCATATTGCTGTCACTGCTCATCCCTGTAAATCTCTAGCCAAACATTTTAATAGCAAATACTCTCCTAACGTATAATTTGTGGGCATTTCCTTGGCTTGCTACTGAAGCATTTAAACTTCCAGGCCTGCTATTTTGAATCACTCCATAAGTCTTCACAATATAGGGAAATTGCAAAGAGGGCAGGGCACAGGAGTATGCAAGAAGCACTATGATTTGCACTATTTACAGTCATGTATTAATGTAGAACCTGTGTGATTGTGTGTGTGTTGTGATCCAGATCCTCTTTTGAGAAAAGAATTCCCTTCTCCACAACTGGCTCTGCTCCATGCCCCTCCATGAGGAAGTCCCATCCCTGCGGGGATGGAAAACCAGCATTTTGCTTATGGATTTTGCTAGTGGTGTGGCCTTGTACAAAACCAGTACTCCATAACTGGACAGAAGCAGTTTGAAAGACTGATTAGAAGAGTAGAGAGAATTCAGGAGGGACAAGAATCATGGTTGCCCAAATCTGAGTAATGCTGAATTACAGGCCGCTAGATTGGCGCTTGCCTGTATACGGTAACAAGTTACAGCCATGGCAGGTACACGAACAGCAGACAAGTCTCCATTGCCCTCAGCAGCAAGAATAGTGTGACTCTTTCTCCCCCTTCTCCCATCCTTGATTCTTTAGCCTTGGCTCTCCCCTACCTCTTGTTTTTCTGCTGTCAACTTGCTTAGGATGCTTCTCTGCTCCTGGAGCATTTATCAACTACACAAGATTTTGTTGCTGCCAATAAAGGGTAATCTCTCATGTTTCATGGAGAAATGAGGAAACGCTTCTCAGGTTTGACAGGAAAGGCAGTTGGAGGATGGGGAAGAGCAGCCTTGTTGATCACACCGGAACAAAACCCTCTTGAAAGAGGCATTGACTTAACTGTGTAGTCTATTGCTGATAATGGATGGCTGCCTGTTTCCTGTTGGGAATATTTAATATATCTGCTTTAAGGCTGCATGGGGACTTGAGGTTGGCTGGTCCTATTAATAATGCATGGGATGGCTGGATTTAAGTAATTATTATGCACAGAGTATAGTGCAGTGACATATTGGTGCAGAAAACGATTCCTTTAATAGGCTTGTTCCTTTTGGCTAGATCCCTGAGATAACCAGTTTGTTTGTTTGACAGGTTTATACCTTTCTCTCCTTAGTTTTTCATTAAAACTGAACACTTTTGCTGAGCACAGTGTTCAAGAAACCTCAGAGCCTTCACGGGTGATGGGGTGGTGGGGCACTGCCTTGCATAGGCATGAATCCTGTGCCCACACATGCTCTGCAGGGATGGGTTTGCTCCGAGGTGTCAGGCAGACTCTAACACACTCTGTGTGCAGCACGTGCCCAACAGGAGCTGTTCCTGCTGCTGTGCTCCCTGCAGGTAGCTCTGGGAAGAGGAGGGAGTGCTGGAGCCCACTTTTCCACTTTGTGCCCAGGGTGGAAGGTGCTTCCCCGTGCAGAACGTACAGGGAGCCCCTGCCTTGCAAGCGCACAAAGATAGTGAGGAGCCCCAAAATGAAGTACATTATAAAAGAATTAACTTTTCAATTGCTTGAGTGGGAGGAAGTAGGGAGATACTGGATTCTCAGGGGTGAATTTGGGCATGGGAGTAGTCTAGTCTTAAGCAGGATATTTTCTTTATGTGCAGGTTTTGTGAGCACTTTGTGAGCTGTTCTATTTGTTCATAAACTCCTGCCTTTGGGAGACAGCTATGGCTTGAAAGGGTTGATTACTGAGTGCAGTCCACTGAAATGCATTCAGCCATTTTCTTTGAATTAGCCAAGCTGACGTGGTCTGTAAACAGAGAATCTTGTAGAGACTGAACATTAAAGAAATTTCTATCTGCTTAAGCATTGACACTAGTCTCACCACTGTAGGGGCAGGAATTGGTCAGGAATTCATTTTTGACTGCACAAAACTCTTCCATTTTGCTTTCTCTTACAGTATATGCTTTTTGTTCAGAACATAACTATCTCTACTAAATATAACAGGAGATCAAGACCACTGGCTCCTTTGACAGTTCCTGATATGACAAGAATTCTCCAGATACAGCAGCTTTTGAGTTCTTCTCCTATGTGCTGCCTTCATCTTGAGTCAAAGCACTTCATCTAGAGAAGAGGGTCTGGCAATCCCATGCCATTTTGTTGCAATCTGGCAATCTTCACTTAATCAACTCATCACTAACTCTTAGCAGTTTGTAATTTTTTTTTTTCCCCGACAACATTTTCCTGCTAGATCCCCCAAAAGCCCCACAGCGTGTTTAATTGAAGACATGATAATTTGAAGTTACTTTGCTGCAGCTGTTTAAAAGTATAAAGGGGGGAAAAAGCTGTTAAGGCTATCTGAATTATATCACAGGAAAAAGTCTAATTTTGTTGTATATGCCACCCTTAGGCTGAGCTTAATTGTGACTTTCATAGCCCAGCCTGAGGGTGGTTACTTGACTTTTTCTCCAGTATTTTTTTCTGAATACTTCAGAGATAATGTTAACGTCCTTTATTGAGTCAAGCCAACAACAAGAGTGTTTTATTTCTTTTGAACTTTAGATTGGTGACATCTTGAGTATTTTTACTTCAAAGACAAAGATCCTGTGAACAGGTCAGGAGCTGGGGGCTTGAGATAGTTTCTGGATCTTTCAGCTGAGCACCCAGGGGGTCAGGCTGCTCCTCCCCTTGTGGTGAGAGATGTGGTATGTACTTCACTGAGCACTGGTGGTGTGCTGTCCTCTGTCCCCACACTGCTGACTATTCTGTTGGTGAATCTGTTCCTGATCCATTTTTTTTGATCAGGCATGAAATGAATGGGGTGGTTCAGGAAAGGCTTTGCATGAAGAATCCAGCCAGGGGACTCTCAGTCCAATCACACCCATTGGACAAGTGAAGGAGTCTTGGAAAGTGGCAAAGGTGAGACCCCTGGGGGCACTGAATGTCCCCAGCTTTCCCTGGAGTCAGCAGGTTTAAGATCACTTATCCTGAAGGCTCAGTCTAGATACAGTCTCATTGAGAGGTGTCCTGCAGAGAAAGATCTCAGCTTCAGCTCCTTGTAATGGGAGTTTATTGCAAATCATTAATTCTTACGTTTGAACAGCAGGACATGCCCTAAAACTCTCTTAATAACCTCTTAATAAGGACAAAACTACCACAGCCTCAGAGTGCAACATCACTAAGTGATAAAACCGGGTGTATATGTGACTCTTTTGATAGGCAATTTGTTCTGATAGTGGAGATTGTTGCTAATAAACAGTAAGTTTAAAGGTTTTGTCCTGTTGCCTCTAGACAGAAGAATTTAGCTCCCATTCCTTCATTTTTAAAACTTCTTTTATAGCTCCATATGCATCAACTGGACAGATACGGACTGAAAGTTTTTGAAGTTACTGGCATGAGCTGTGAACCTGCAAGGCTTGTGTTTCACAGGATTGTGATGCACATGTAAGATACAAGTGAATTTTCTTTATCCCCAGTCTTCAAGAAGAAACGTGAATGGACTTTGACCAGATTGCTTGGGGGAGTGATCTCCACTGGTCTCTACCTGACTGTAGGTAGCTGGGGTTTCAGCCACTTGCTCATGGGGGTTTTCCAGCCTCACGGGAGCTGAAATCTTCTCCCTGTGCATTTCATAGTGTGCATGCAGCAGCTGTGTTGAGGTGGCTCTGACCTGACCCCAGGGTTTGCACACCTGTAAGCAGGTGAAGCACACGGGTGTGTACCTGGAGAACATCGGGCAATCTGGTTTGGTTTGGAAGCAAGGCAGTTCTTGCATTTAGAGACTGCTCTATGATGCATAACAAAGTGTGGTAAGGAAGGATGGGGGTGGGGAGATTTGCTTCCAAAGCATACCCCGTCTCTAAACAAAAATGCTAATGGAGAAGTGTCAATTGTGCCTTGAAATGTTTCAGGCAACCCCAAAATGAAAGAGAATCCCCTGTCTGCATGACCAGCTGCTACCTTTTACCTGGAATAGGAGCTATGTTTCATCTGCTTTATTTATTTGCATGCTGCTTATTCTTTGTGCTCAAGGACATGCTGCCCTTCCTTACAAATGATTGCCCAGGGTGGCTTGGAAGCTTTGAGGGATGGGGAGTGAAACTGTCTGCTATGTTATGACCACAAGAAAATGTGTTTTGTGCCCAGAGCAATCATTATTAGAAGGAGGTGTTTGAGGGAAATGTTCATAACATTCTTCTCAGTGACAATGAAGTGCAGTGAAGTAGAATGTTAAAGTATGAACCTGCTTGAGTGAATTACAGTCTTGGGGGTTGGTATTTGCTAGTTTGTTTTGGTTTTTCTCCCCTCTAAAGATGGACTATAGGCTCTCCTCTCATCCATTATAAATTCCTAACATGACAGACATTCCTATGGGATTAAAAGCATGCTGGACCAGAGATCACTAAAAAATTTTATGGCAATCCCTAAGGAATAACTCTTCTGAATAGAGGTTGCTTTTAGACCAGCACTGTGTGACAAATCAGCCTTGGGGACTGTTTGCAAAGGCATTACAATAATACTTTTCTAGCCACTTGCATTTAAATTTTGTGCCCATGGTTAAACAACCACCCTGGCTTGGTTTTGCTGGTTTAAATATATTCTTTAAAAGTAACAGAGCTCAAGCATATTGGATCTGAACTGCTGTTCCAGGATTGATAGGAGGCTGGAGAAGCTGGAATTGCACTGAACCGCATTCTTTGGTGCTGGTGGGGTTTGATTGGGGTTTTGTAGTGTATCAATGAAGTAACAAATTCCTCGGCTTCATACCTTGCCTGCGTGCCCTATGGCTCCTCTGAAGTAGCTGGTGAGCAGGAATTGATGTATTTGCACTGACTCCCATTCCCTAAGCACAGCACAAAGCCTTGTGCACTGAGGTGACAAAAGCAGGGCTTCCTTTGCCCTGCTACCACCCAGTCACATCACTATGAACCCCAGTAATTTAATAGTACAGCTACATCAGCTGCTGTTCCCTGGTTCTGGGATATTGGTTGATATAAAAAGTAGCCCTGGGGAAGATTTACTGTGATATCCACCCAGGACAGTGTTGCTGAGCCATCAACCTTCAAGACAAAACTGCCTGGATTTTCTTTTTTTTCTTTTTTTTTTTCTTTTTTTTTTTCCTTAAGGGCAGCTCTTAACTAAGTGGCTCTTCTCACTTTTGGCTCCATTTCTTCCAGTGCTAAAATGCAAGTGTTTCCCTTTCTAATCTAGTGTGCTGTGGGGATTGGAAAGCATTTTCAAGATGAAACGGAAATCTTGCAAAGCATGCTCAGATTTCCCCAGAGGACGTTACAACACAGTGCTAGTGCCAGGCAAGAAATCCCTAAACCTGTGACTAGCGATACCCTGTCCTCTCTTATAGTCACTTTGTAAAGTCTCATTCAATACTTTTTGCCATCAAGGATTGCCTAGACAAGGATTTGCAGAGAGATCTATGCCCTACAAAGCACCTTTTTCCCCCCATCAGTTATTAAAAGCTGGGTGGCAAAATATTTCAAAGCTAATTTTTCCCCCAACTTACTTTGGAAATTGCATAGAAAGTTTGGAGCTCTACTGAGCAAAGCCTGAGCCACCAGAGAAATCTCATGCCTAAAGGCTCATGGAATAAAAACAGAGCACAAGCTACAAGAAACCTTTTACTTAGGACAATACTGTGACCTTTGATTTTTAAAGTAACTTTCCAAAAGGAAGTTGTGCTCTGAATTACCTACACTGCCTTCTTGTCTCTGTCCTGGCTCAGTCAAAAGCCAAAGCATGCTCTGATATTGGCAGCCTAACAAAACTAATACTTCTCGAGGATGATTTGTTCTTGACTTTTTTTTAGTATATTGGGCACAAATAACCTCTCAATCAAGGTTAGTACATGGACATCTTTTGGTCCAGCCATCTCTGTAGAGGAATGTATTAAGAGTAGTGTCGGATGTGATTTATCTCGCATTTCTTTGCTGTCCCCCTTGCTTCCAGTGAAGGAATGCAACCTTCTCCTTTCTAGTAGATAAAGGATTAGCATTAAAAAGTACAGTGTCCCCAGAGCCAAGGCATCTCTCTAATCTTTTTCTGCTCAGGAGGAAATGGTGCCTGCTGGCATGGACATGCTTCTTGCCCCTGGGGCCACTGCCCATCTGGCAGAGAGCCATCAGCAAACCTGCTCCCAGCCTTTGCAGCTGAGCTTCTGCTCTCTTCCTGGAGAACATGTTTCTTTTGAACCCACCACAAGGCCCCAGGCTCTGTGAGCCCACCTTTCCCTAGTTTAGCAGATGGATAAGAAAAGTCTTGAGAACAGATTTTAAAACCATGTCATGTATAGTCTAAAATTTGAAATTCTCTGATAGAGAACCACTCAACAAAGGACAAAAATCAGAACCAGCTTTATCCACTTTAAGCAGCAGATTTGATGTGTACACATCAAAGTAATTTTAGATTTTCACTTTCCTTGTTTTGAGACGGAACAAATTAAAACAGGACCTCAGCTGACTCTGAGAATGGTGCACTATCGTGTACTGGTGGTACTAAGTATTTAGGGCTCCACAGTGGTGCCAGCACTAGTTTGTGGTGCATACCTGAGTGAACTGCTGGTACATGATCAGGTCCCAGTAGATTTTAAATCCCCTGCCTGTTTGCAGCTGCTGATCAGAGCCACTCATGTGGCAGAAAACAAACATGCTGTTCCCTTTTGTGAACTTGGGCTGTTTAGGGATAAGACATCATTTATTTCTCTTTGTAAAGAAATTAACTGTTTTGTGTTGTTCTGAGTTGTTTTAAAAAATAATTTGTGAGATTTGTAATATAATTATAGAACTTACCCTCTGCTGTCCCTGGGGTAGCAGCTGAGGAGACGATGTCTTCTGTGGAGGAGAGGATTTGCTGGGAGAGCTCACAGTCTGGTTTGTGCAGCAGAGGAGCTGCTTCATGACAGAAGATTTCTGTCTTTATACTGCACTTAGAGATGTCTTGATGCCTGTTTCTATACTACTGATTCAAACTGGCTTCGAGGCAGAGGGTGAAAGGACTTTGGGTTTTCTTGATGGGGAGGTAAGGGACATGAATGTTGTCAAGCTGAGAGCAGGGGGGACAACGATCCTACAGACTGGTAAGGGGTTACCAAAGCTGCTGATGCCTAGGAGTCTGTTTGAATTCCTTGGGGTTTTTTTTCCCACTAATACACTCAGGTAGAGAGATAAATAAGAGGAAATAGAGGTGCCTGTATGAGAAAAGAAGTATAATACAATTAGCCCTGCAGGAAGAGGGAATTTCTGCTCTTAGGCGGGGTCTGGTGGCAGTGGCAGCACACAGCCACTGCACCATCATCCCTGCTGCTGCATCCAGCCCACAGTGGGGTTTGTCTTGCTGGAAGCTGATGGGGCTTGCATGTGTTCATCCTCTGACTGCAGCTTGGTCAGTAGAGGCTGAATGCTCAAGGAGAGACATTAAAGAGTTCCTGTTTTGTGCTCAGAGGGGAACTAGAAGTGACCCAGCAACTACTCTATGAGTTTAGAAATTAGAGGGCATGGACTAGTCTCTCACTTCATGTACTTTTCAAATTCTTGATGATTATTTCTTTAAGAACTGTTGAAATTCCGTGTTAAAAGAGGGAAAGGTTTCTGGAGATTGTTGTAAGAAAGATTTGGAAATAGCATTTGTTAGTGCTCAAAATCAGCAGGTAGAGGACCCTTCAGCACTGATAAATTGAACTGTTTGGAGTTTCACATGGAAGAGGGGAAACAAGGAACTGTTATTTTGGTGACTGCTACTAAAAGATTGTGATCACTGTTCTTGAAAACTAGGGATGACTCAGTTTCCATTTTTGGCTTTTGAAATACAAACTGCTCTTTCCTACTTAGAGCCTGGGCATTGGATTGTCACACCTTTGGCAGAGACCAAGACTTCCCAAGGGGCTGTCTGAGGTCTTGTTTATAAAGATGGTATTTCCATACCCAGTTCTCAGTTTTAATAGCACACACCCCTCAGCACCTCTATGATGAAGCCTTGCCTAGGCGTGGCTATGGGGTAGAGCTCAGGAGGCTGCTTTCTTTTAGGTGACTGATGCATTCCACCAAAACATTTGTAAAATATATTACCTGGCAGAAAGTCTGAATTATTTTTTTAAATACCCATCCCCAGACCCCAGCAGTCGTCTGCTCTCTGGATGTGCTGTACCATGGCTGTTTGTTCCCTCAGTTCTTGATGTCTGGATAATGCTTGTCCTTGAACACAAGGTAAAACTTCCCTGCTTTTAAGCTGTCTGCAAGCCCAGCTTTGAAAAATAGATTTCATACAGAATTAAGATTTATCAGTCACAAGAATCTGTGTTTGAGCAGCACATTCAGAGCTCTCACTCTCTTCCCTTCCCTTGACCAGAGGAAGTTGTCTTTTCTTTAACTTTTTGCTATAAAAGCAAATTCACTTAAACTGCATGCTGCTTAAAAGGTCCTTTAAAGTTGGTTATACCAGTGAAAAAACCAGGTAGTGTCCAGACCTGAATAACAGTCTTTTTTTTTTCTTTTGCTCATCCCTATTAATAAAATCATCAAGGTTTCTTAACAAGGTCTTATTTACTGTTAGTTTCATCAATTTTTTGGCTTAAAAACATCCTCTAAAATTTCAGGAAAAAAATTACAGCCAGTGATTGTCAAAACAAAATATTCTGAACAGTTCTATTCCCTAGAAGCTTTGAAGGTTTTTCTTTTTTCCTTCCTGCAGCTTGACTGTGATTAATTTTTAAAGGCCAGGGGAGCTCTGAGGAGAAAGCTTGAGCCCTCAGATAGAAACATCTACATTAGCAGTATTTGAGAGCTGTGATCTGAGAGGAATGGTTTAAATTCTGTGTAGGGTAAAAAAGTGATGCATTCCCAACCGTCCTCTGTATTGCATGTGGCAAAGCTATTTCTGAGGTTTTAACGCTGCTGATGTTGTGTTAGTCCTTGTGGAGCTGAGAGCCAGTGGCCGTGGTCGCTGCTGCTGTACGAAACGAGGCTGAAGCCCGTGGTGAAAAATGTAACCCTGGGCGTGCAGAAGTGCCTGCTGCAGTTCTGACTGTCTCACAGTCTGAGCCTTTCACGAGCACCTACAACCCCTCTGAGAAGAAATGATTAGGGAGCAGAATTACAGAGCTGAAGTGAGTACCCAACGTCCTGACAAGGAGACTCTATGGATGAGGGGCAAACTGGGGTCTGAACTTTCCCTAACCAAATTCTGCCACTGTGCTGGTTTACCTGGAGATGCCTGTGACTCACTGTAAATTTTAGTTCCTGATTTTTTGGGGATTTTTTTTTTGGTCGGTTTTTTTTTTTTCCCCTTTATTCTTCCAGTCAAATTGCGGCTGTTAAAGCGATTTTTCTTTCATATGTTTGCAGATGCAAATGATAGGCGAAGGGGTGAAATTAATGAGGATTTCTTCAGCAGACCGAGACCTGTAGTACAGAGTGCCTTCCTTAGCAAGGTGTTGTAGGAAACCCCAGTGCCGAGTCCCCGCTGCTCGGATGCGATTTGTTGTGCCGGAGCCAGGGCTTGCGATGCCTCTAATGGCTCCAGAAATTGGGCAGCTTAATTCACTTCATTAGCGAGGGCTGGGGAAGCTTCGCCTTCACCCGGCCCCCTTTTGCCTCTGCCCTCCTTTCCCTCTGCCCGCTTTCCTCTAGATGGCATTGCAGGAGAAAAGGAATTCAGATGGAAAAGCAGATATTTTTTACTGCTGGGGGAGTTGCAGGAACCGCTTTGCATTTTGATGCTGCTCGATTATCTTATCCACTAGACAAGCACATACAATATTAATACCTCCCCTGTCTATCTCAAACAGGATGCAGATAAGTATTTCTTCTGAGTGGTTTTATTGATTGGGTTTTCATCTAAACAGGTTTTTTGGGGGTTTTTTTTGTTTTGTTTTTTTTTTTTTTTTGGTCTGGGTGATTTAACTATGTTTTCCTAGGATATTCACGTTTGTGCAGAAAAACCAAAATCTTGTGTGTCTTTTGGTATAAAAAGACCAGTGGAAATTTTGGAAAAAAAAAACCAAAACAAAACCACCTTGCCCTTCTCACTTATCTCCTGGGTTTTTCTTTTTTTAATCTAACTCGCTGGGATTACAGAAACAATTTATTCTGCTCTATTTTTTCTAGTTTGTTTTCCTCCTGCATTTGAAAGTACTATGTGCATAATCAATTTCTCCCTTTCACTGTAGTACTTCCTCTTTTTATGGGATGTTCAAGCAAGCTGGAAAAAAAAAAGAAAAGGAAATTGCTTCTTATAAGACTGCCCACACTGGCTGTGGGACTGAGATGCAGATTGCTATCTGGGGAATTCAGTAATTGTCTTGTAGTCATCCTAAAGTTTAGCACACTTTCCAAATATTTTCTTTTTAAGAGGTTTTGGGAAGGGAGGCCTGTGAGCAGATTGCTGTGCTGACACAGACAAGTGGTACAAACTTGTTTGCCAAGTGAGCAGGCTGCTGTTGCCAGGCAAGTTGAATTTTCTTTCCTCAGTTGTCCTGTTAGGAGCTTGTTACTCCTGAGCCCTGTTCCTCCAAGAGCTGAAACCGTTATTCTGACTTCCAGCCCATGCGCATTCAGCGACGCTTTCATACAGAATTCTCTTTCCGCTCCAATAGTTCTTCCCTTCTTACTGTTTAATCCTGAAGCAAAGGGTTTGTATCCCCTCTTAGCCTTCATTTTGACAAGCTAAATCAACCCAGTCTGTTTAGCTCTCTTAAAGCAATCTTTCCATTATTGAAATCTTGCCAAGAGTCTTCCTCCTGCCCACTTCTAGAATGAGTTCATCTTTCCTAAATTGTGCTTGAACCACATACATCTTCTTGGATAAATACCTTGCAGGTGATTTGTATCCAGCACTGCTGCACTTGCAGAAGCTGGCTCTCCTCTGAAGCACTCTGGGAGCACAGTGACCTTTTTTTGTGGCTTCGTTATGGTAATTCTGTTGTCATGGGATCCACATCTTTTCCTCCTCAGACATTTCCAACTGCAAGCATGTAGCTTATAATGAAAATTCAGTTTTTATTCCAAAATGAATCTATTTTTGTTTTAAATTTAAATACCACTTCCGTTAATTCAGTAGTCAATGCCATCCCTACCCACACGGTGCTCCAGTCCTCTGCTAAAACCTGTCTTGCTAAAGCCGACAAAGTTGGTGTCATTTGAAAACAGCATTTAAGTACACCTGTTCTGATGGTTAGGAGGTAATTGTGAAGGTGGCTGGGAAGTAATCACAGCAAATGCAACCTGCTTTGGTAAAGGTTCTGGGGCCCAGGTCTCCTTTGCCTCTCCTGGCAGTCAAGGTGTTGGGTCAGTCACATTAAACCCCCTGCAGTTAATTCAGGTTGTGTTTGAGTCTGGCCTCCACTCACTCACAATGTACTTTGCTTCAAAATCTCTTCTAAAGACTGGAAGGCTTTTGAAGTCAGCCTATGAGATCTCTCACCATTAGTAAATTAATGTGGTTTTCGTCAGAGTTTCTTAAATATAGACACTCTTCTACAGCTATAAGGTTACATCTGCAAACTCAGGAGCTATTAAAAGTCCTTGTTATAAGAGCTGCATCTTTTTCTGAGACTGTTTTTAGGAGGGGTGACTGTGACACTAGAATATTTTTATTTTAGAGCCATTTTATGGCTCTAAAATTTCTTTGCATCCCCCTGCCACCCATTACCCTTTCCATGTGCTTTGTGTGGTCAGGCTGTGTTTACAGTATTCTTTTCTCCTTGGTATCCAGACTAGTGCAGTGATTAAAAACCTTTAATTTGACTAATAAAACTTTTATTAGGAATTATATCTTTTATTCACATTCTTAAAAAAAGACATCAAAGTAAGACTCATCCAAAGGAAAGTGTATTTTTGAGATGATGTTTTTGTAATCTGTTCAGGTCCTAACCTGTGTGCTCTGAGCATAAATAAAGCAATGTCACTTCAACTTCTTTATTATGTCCAGGGTGAAAAGCAGTTAAATATTTTTCTGAACTTGGCAATCTTTCCTGTTAAGGAGGCTCTGTGTGTGTATTCATATGTATGAGAACTGCCTATTTTAATAGTCCCAGATGCAAAAGGTCAGACTCCACTGAATCTGGCTGCTCTGCATCGAGGATCTCTTGCCTGAGAGAAGTTCATGAAAATAAGTATCTGCCTTCATCTACCCTTGTGAATCTGCTGTATCCTGTGTGATGGCAAGCCAGCAACAGCAGAACCACTGTGTTTGTCTTGTGTGGTGTGAGTAGGTTGCCCCCCTAAATGCTCCCAGTGACAACTCCTACAACCTGGCATGCCCAGGGAGGGTGCAGAGGTGGGAGGATGAGTGGTCCAGGCTGGTGCTGCTGGGCCACCCCTGAGGGCCAACCTGCCTGGGGATTGTTGTGCCCCTGGTCTGAAATCCACACATCAGCGTATGTGGGAATATTGATGTGCTTGGACCAGGTGCAGTGCCCTGGGGCTTTGAAAGAGCAGAGCCTGGGGAGACTGAAATCTTTGTGAAATTGAGTATTGATTCCTCTTGCTTGGAGAGCTTTAAAAATCTAGCCTTAACTCAAGGCCCTGAGACTTTAAGGATATCACAAATTATTCATGGACATTCCACTAAAGGGAATTTTTTTATCAGTTTAATCTTCCACATTTAATGCACCTCTAGCACTAGCTCAGCTGTGTTGTGTAAAGAGGAGTTACTGGCTTTTCTCCTTACTCATCTTTTCCTTTCTTCTTACCCCTGACACCATTTAGGGCTGGTAAAGTGATGAATTTCAACCAAAATATTAGCTAAGACACAGGAGAGAAGTTTCACTTAAACTCCTGACATACCAGGAACGCAGACCTAAGGCAGAGGTAACCAACATACAACCACATTGGTGTAGCCCCTCAAGACCTTCCCCTCTGGGTATGGCCTAATGCAGGGAAGGGTCAGGGAATTGGCCCTGACCTCCTCAGACTGAGAAAATTGTGCCCAGGTGGGTCATATGTGTCAAGTTCTTTATGGTGTGCTTCTGTAGGAAATGGGCCCAAAGAATGATCATCTCTTTCTGAAAAAAAGCAAGAATGCTCTGAAACTAAGAGTCAATTATTAAAATGGAATTTCAGCTGTTGTCTCTCAGTCTTTAAGGTTTATTTTTCTTTGCTTTCTGGCTCTGTCATTCTAATAAAAAATATTTACTTGATCTGTTTATTGATGCTCACTATTTTAATTAAATCTGTTTTCCAGAAACAAAAGACTTTGAGTAATGCTTGCAATAAATATCCTGCTTGAATTCTTTGAAGATTTAATTTGAAAATATTCATTTGAAAAATCAAGCAAGATCCAGTGCTGACACTTTGGACAAAGCATATTTGTTTCCTTTCTCTGATTGATGACATTATCTTCCCAGAGCTGCTGCTGCTCCGTAAGGAATGCTGCTTGCTCTATGTTACATACTTTTAGTTCCCATTACTATTTGGTGGTTGTTATTGGAAGGAAACAACTCAGGAAAATAACAGAAAATACTGTTTGCTCAAATATATTCCTCATTGCAAATGTGAATAGGGTTCACCTCCCAACTTGATTAGTTTTTTTCAGCTGTGCCTATTTCTTTTTACTCTGGATGATTTTAGTTGCAGTCAACTAAATAAACATACCATTCCCTGCTCTGAATCAGTAGCTGATTTAGATGCCAGATTTCAGGCTTCTCTGTTTTCAGCAGGTCTTATATCCAGCCATATCATTATGGAGAAATATGGAGTAGTAAGAGATAAATTTAGATAAGCTGGACATAGTTAATACTGGAGCTAAGCTTTGGATTCACCTTATCCTTCTGCTTCAAACTATCCCCTTTCATTCTGACCTGGCAGCTGCTGCTTCTTCACCTTCTACACAGGTATTGCCTCACTTTCCCAGCCTTGAACCCCCTTTCTGATCTTTCTGGTGCATTTTCTCCCTGCAGTGTTTTGGAGGAGTTACTCAGGTGTTGGAAGCTCCTGCTACTGTGTGTTTGTTTGTTTGTTTGTTTTTTTTGCCTCAGATATAAAGTTTAGGCCTGGGGACCGTACAGCCCTATTACCAGTGGGAGGTCTCCTTACTTATGCTAATTAAATAGGGCCTCTTTTTTTTTTTTTTTTTTAATGTTGATCACCAGTTTGCTTCACATGCTGTGCTGAGGAAATAGTATTGTGGTTTGTGCAGAGCTATGAAGAGTCTCTATGGAAACAAAATATCTGAAATCTGGGGCAATTTCAGCCTTTGTACTTTGCACAGGGAACACTTGCTACTGATATCAAAGTAAATTCAAGTTTTCTTCATTTAATTGTTCACAATTCAGACCAGGTATCTTGGCAGATTCAGTTGTATAAAATCCTTGCATGTGTACATTGTGTCTTGATTAAATTTGGAATTGAGAATGGGGACAATGTCTTCCTGCGGTCTTGTCTGGGATGCTGAGATGTTCTTGTTGATGATGACACCTGATATCTTTCATGGAAATTGATATTTGCAATTGTGACTCTTCCTTTTTCTGGGGCTTTGTTGCTCTCTCTGTGGCCAGTTTGATTCTCATCTGTTGCCTTGTAATGAACAGACAGGAAAAGCTTAGATGGAATTGGTGTAAAAGCCTTAATAGTGAAGGAGTCCCCCTAACAAAGAAATGATGGGCAAAGTGTTTGGTATGAAATAACTCTGTGTTCCTCTGACAGCAAAGTCAGCCTTTGCCCACACCAAAGTTAGGTCTGTGGAAGTAAAATGTGTATTCACCTGCTGAAGTCTCCTTATTATATACTTTGAGGGGAGTTGGTAGCCTGAGATTTGGACCAATATTCCCTATTCTCTGTGAAATTTGGGGTTTGGATTAGTTGGTTATAATGGTAGGAAATTGTCTTCAGATTCCAGGAGTGGGTTTGGGCATCAATCACCTCTTAAAAAAAAAAAAAATCTCCAAACACCTTCCCAGTGAAGGGACTGGTGCCCAACTCAAAACAGGAATGTCTTCTCTGACCTTGTGCTCAGTTTGCAGAGAGGAAAAAAAATGTTCCTATCTAGCTTCTCAAAAAAGTTCTTGTTCTATTTTATCCTCTTTTAAGAGGCATTTGCTTGTCTCAAGGGAAGAAACAGCATCAGCCAGGTGAAATTGAGGAATTCCCTGCTCGAGAAAACAAGCTGCATCTCAGCAGGGTGTTGAGAAACAACAGCTAGAACAAAAAACAGAGGCTGACAAATTGAGGGAGCTCTAAGATTCCTTTAGGTTATTCTTATGTGACGTTTTGTGAGTCTCTGGTGAAGCATTTAATAGAAAAGTACTTTTGTTGATGTAAAATGAAAGAAAAGGAGAGGCTGATAGGAAATTTTCAGTGCTTTTGTGGATACATGAGGCAGTTTTCTCATGTGTGTTTAGAGATTTTCTCCAGGTAGGCAGCAGCTCTCAGTGCCATGTGCTGGTTACAGCTGTACAACAGCTGGCAGGACACGCGGGCGCTTGTGCTCTGGGTGAATCTGCATGAGGAGAATGGCTGGGGTTCGGTATTCAGATCTTAATTTCTGTACTGAAAAAGTCCTTTCCCCCACTGCACAGCTACATACAGACAAGAGAAAATGCCAACTAAACCATTTTTTTTCTGACCAGCATTAGTCTTTTTTATTTCTGAAAGCTGGAAGTGAATAAAGCCCAGTTCTAAACTTCCTGTACCAGATGTTGCTTTCATTCCTTGCAACTGTTGTTGGTGTTGCACAAACCAATATTGTCAAAGAGAAAAGTCTTTCTGGGTTCCATTGTCTGATTATTAGTATGCTAGAGCTGGCTGGAAGCTGCTTTCTTCCCAGACTGTATCCTTCCCATTTCCCTTTCCTTGACTTTTTTGGTCTTTTTTTTGGATGGGGAAAAATTGGCATCTGAAAAGTCAGAAATCAACTGCAGCTCAGTGAACCATTTTTACTAAAAATGTCACTTAGATGCAAATTCTTTTGTATTTCAGAAGGCAAAAAGAGATTTAAAAGGCACTTGACTGAAAAGAGAATTTCTTTATTTTTATGAAATCTCCTATTTTTACATTCAAAAACACTTGAAATTGAAAACTCCTTACCACAATTAATGTGCATTAATCATTCATCTTGGCAGCATCTGTTCTGAGCCACTGCTCCTCCAGATAAATGTTATTATTCTTGCACTGAAGGTAAGTTTCTATTGCTGGCTGTAGGGATTTTTTTCCAGAATCTTAATATTTAAATTTCTTGCTGACTCCTAGAAAATATGGAAGTGTCCCCTTCAAAATTACTAGCATTCTTCAGCTGACACAGATTCCAGTGGATCATTCTAGGGACACATCATTAATATATATTAGTCAGATCAGGTTCAATTACGGAAGTTTAGGAACCATAGAGTTCAATGTAAGATTTTAATGCTAATGCAGCATTAAGGCTCAGTGGGTTCATTTGATGAATGGCAATAATTAGTAAATATCAGTTCTCATCAAGACTACACGTTTAAGCTGCTTACTTTGGAGAATCATCTGTGATATGCAATAAATATATAATAATCTGGTTTTGTCTCAGAGATGCTCATTTAGAACCCCTTTTTTAAGCCCTATGGGGAAGCTGGAGGTGCATGCCCTTCATCAGAAAGGTTTCTTTGAGTGAATGACCAGGTTATTGAATACAGAGGGCTCATTAGTGCAGGTAATACTGCAAAGCAGCATTTGCAAACATTCCCTTCTCCTCAGCAAAGCTGTTTGGTCCAGCTATGTTTATCCTTGGTGTTTGCTATTCTTGAATATTTGCACATATGTTCTGGGGAAGCCTCCTGTTCCTGCTGATACCAATCTGCATGGGAACCAAGGGATGTGTCAAAGGAGTGCATCATCTCCTGATGATTTATTATTCTCCAGGGTAAAAAACAAGCAAAACTTTTTAGTCGTGCAGAGAAACAAAAGAATAAAGGAGTTTGTGGCTTTTCTTTCTGCACATTGTGATTTGGATGCAAGCGTTGCCAAAGAAGCCCCAAGTCCCTGGAATAAAATACTGTGGAATAAAATACTACGGCCAGTTGCTCAGTGTTGCCCTGCTTCATTCTTCTGAGATGTCCAGTCCTGCTCAGATGTAGGGCTGGGTTTTGTACATAAAGAGACCCTCAGTTTAAATGTGGAGAGCTGAGGAATAAAATAACAGAAGTGCTGCCAGCAAAACTGTCTTAGGAGAGTTCCAGAAGGATGAGATAAAATGACCTGGTAAATTAGACACAGATAGGGCTTTTTCCTTCTTGGCAAAGTGAGGTCATCTAAATAGCATACATGAGGGATGCTGAAAGAAAGGACAGTTTGGGGAAGAAAGGGAGATCATGCTTGCTAAATGGCCGATTAGCTTGGAAATAATGACTCTGGGGAGGAAAAATCTTCTAAAGTAGCAATTAGATATTGAGTGATTATTCTTCTGTGGTGAAGTTGTGGGTGTGTGTTCTTGGGAATGTTGAGCAAAATCATCTTTGCAGGTGCTGTGGTGCTGTTGTTGTTTCTGGTGTCTGTGTTTTGAGAGGATCCTGAGAATCTGGGAAACATCTAGAAATTTGCTGTTCAGGTGACCCCAGGCTGAAGAGTCTTCAAGAGTGATGAAAGAAACTCTGTTTAAGAGCAAATCAAGGGTGGACATAGTTTACTAACTGCTGTGTAGAAGATGACTCAGAGTGGTAGCAGATCTAAACAGGCTCTTGAGTAGAGACTGGAAGCTGGCAGTTAAACCTAAGCTAGAGATAATGTGTAGATGGTTAGTAAGTCAAATATCAGAATAGTTTACCTGAAGCCATATTAGATGGTCCAACACCTGTTGTCTCTATCCAAACAAGAGAAGCTTGGTGTGGCAGCAATCAGGAGCTGATGCTCACGGATGCAGGAGCTCATGGCTGAACTCTGCGGCTGGGCTTTTCCTTGGACATGAAGGACAGGGTGAGATTTGCATTAAGGAGGGAAGAGATGGGAATAAGTAATAGTGCTTGCTTATTTTAAAAGTGTAGAAACGAAGTGACACCATACTTTATTAACTCTTCAGAAAGATCAGAGATTGTTTGTAATCAGTTTCTAACAGCTATTTTAGTTCTTTTACATGTAGTTTTCCTTGTTTTCTGTGCTAAGAAATCATTCACTGAGTTCAGTGGGGTAATTCATCTCCTGTGTGTAGGAATTGTTTCCATAGCTGGGGCTCAAAAAATGGTCCAAGTGTTCATTTATCTTATAAGGACCCAGTTTCTGATTTTTAGGAGAGTGGCTTAAATTTAATTTTTTAAATCATTTTGAGGCTGTGCTCACAAACATAGCATGTGCTGCAAGTCCAGTAGGTATTTAGGCAGTGATCTGGTAATGGAAAGGTGTCATCTGCTTGTGTTTCTTCCAGGCACTTTTAAACTCCACCAGAAAAGGTGTCTGAGATCTTTTTATTTATTATTTTCATATTTGAAAAAGAAACTCGCTGTAGTGGTAAATGTATTGTAAACACATTTGATCTGAAATAAAATCTTTCTAGTGAGAGGGGGAAGGAAGGAGACTGAGCACCTAATCTGAAAAACATAGTGTTGGCTCTGAGCCCACTGTCCTTGGTTTGTATTGAAGTGAAAGGCTTTCTGGACAGCTCTGCCCATGTCTTAACCTGATTTTGCTGAATTTTGCTGATTTTTTGCATCCCACGTTGATGAGAATTAGGTGTAACAGTATTTCAATTATGTTTTCCTTGGTGTAAATTAGGAGTAATTCAGTTGATATGAGAAGCATCTTGGGTAGAATCAGGTAAGAAATCTGGATAAAACATTTGGGGAGGTTTTAATCCATTATTGCTTAGGCTGGCTCAGTTCAGAGTATGTCATGAGTTATTGTTATTTTGAGGGCAACAGGTTTCATTTAAGCTTGCAATAACCACCTGATGAAGCATGGAAATGGTTCCCTACCTGTATGCTCCTACAGTTGAAATGAAGGAGGCAGATGGAGGCAGGGGAGCAAAGCTGAGGGGATGTGACCTTACCCAGTGAAGGCTGTGCAGGATCCCAGGAGCAGCTGAGTGTAGGATCAGGGTCTCCTCAGTCCCAGACTATCACCTAATTCAGTAGAACAAGCTCCCTCTGAAAATGATGCCTTTGATTTTTTTCAGAATATTTTAACATTTTATTGCCAGAGAGCTCTGCTTTATCCATACAATAAAATCAGCCTTAGTGTCTGTTTCCAGACAGCCATCTATTTTCTGTGCTGGTACTAAGCTCCTGCTTGGTTTAGCCTCTTTCTCAAGGGAATGAGGGGCTGCAGAGCCCAGCCAAGGGATGAAGTTTATTGCCTTGAAGATACACCATGTGCCAGGTTTGGAGCTCTGTTGGTGCTGCAGCTCAGTCAGGGGTGAGCAGTTCTTGTTTCTGCCAGCTGTGCCATGAGCACAGAGTGTCCCACAGATGGGACTGCTGTCGTGAGCAGACACATGCCTGTCCCTGCACTGCCAGCTACAGTGTCTAGAAAAGTCTCGTAAGCTTTATCCCTCTCCAACCTGCGGGATGCTCTGGAAAGCTGCTTGGCAGCCTGCCTGCACACACACCGGGCTGAATGCTGCAGTGGGTGCCAGAATGAGAAGGAACCACAAGCTGCCAGGCCAATTTCCAGTGACCCATCTCATCCCTGCTTTCTGTCCCTCCTGGTGCGCGGAGCCACAGGCTCGAGGCTGGCACCAGAACAGGATGAGTATCCAAGGGAAATTCTTCTCTTAAATGTATGTGTTTGGTGGCAGTTTTGTATAAGGGATGGTTTAAATCTGATTTAGTTCAAAGACTATTTTATTGTTCATCTAAGCAAGTAGTATTTTGGCTTATTTAGGTGACTTATATCATTACCCGTAAAAATTTTGTAATTGCTTTTACTTCCCAAAAGTGTGGCTGTGATCTTCTTAAGGAGACACTGCTCATTAATCTTCTAAGATTATTAATTTTATCCACTCCTCTGAATTCAAGAACTTTTAATAGTTCTCAGCCATAAAGTAGCAGGAGATGCTTTATGGGAATTCCCTCCAACTCCATTTCATCCACTTTTCTGCCACAAAGGCAATGTCAAAAATATTTCAGTTCTTACATCCAAATAGTTGTCAGTGTTTTAAATCCTACAGATGAAGGATATATTGTAGCCTGCCTTATTCACCTTTTTCCCACCGAGGGAGATAGGTGCTACCAGTCTGGATGGCTTCCCCAAGGCTGTAACACGTGTGTCTTAATGCAGAGAGATGGAGCCATAACTTTCAGATCCTGGGGCAGTCTGGCATTTTATCCCTGCCCTTTGATGCTTGTGTTTTGGATTTTACAACCAGTGATGCTCCAAGTCAGTTGGCTCTTGCTTAGACATATATTTTATTGCTAGAATATTATTATTGTTTTCAAGGCAGAGCTAGCTACCTTTCTTCTCTACTGAAATGTATTCATAGTCTTAGTAGAATGTGCAGTTTCTGTGGATGGCATTGTCTTGAAGAAATAAGTGGCCACCATTAAAAGAAATAAATGAGTTCATGCTTACTGAAAACCACTTCTTTGGAGAAGATGAAGGAAAAACTTCATTGTGAAGCAGCTTTCTTCTTGTCAAGTAAAGGAAATGAGGCATAAAGTAGTACAGGACCTTTTATAAAGGATTATTTGTGTGTGGAGAAGGAATATACATAAAAATGGCCATGACTGCTACAATGATTTTTCAGATTAACAAAAATACCTCATCCAAAACTAAAGAGAACTAACTGACATTTCAAACTTGCAAGAAAATTCTTGCCTAAACATTCCAGCCTGAGAGTGCATCAGTGAGAGAGCAGCCTATGTGAGGTTTTACACACACATTCAGGGGATTTTAGAATCAGAGAGTGTCCTGAGTTGGAGGGGACCCACAAGGATCATTGAAGCAAAAGAAAAAAGAAATCACTTAAAGCCCCCAAACAGCACAGATTTCGTTGCTATAAATTTGAAGACAAGCAGTCCCAAATCTAGGGAAGAGGTTTGACCTCTGCTTTCATGGCAGAATAATGTGCAAAGCTGCTGGGTGTTAATCCGGTGATGGTTGAATTAGCCCTGCTGAGGGGCAGTGGTTTCTCCCCACGGCTGCACTGCCCAGCCCAGGGAGCTGCTTGAAGCTTTCTGGGTGGGTTTTGCTCAGTGCTGGTGTAGGTGGGCAGACTCCAGCACTACCTGCAGTGTTTAGGCAGCAGCCAGGGTGTCTCCTGGTCTTTTCTTACGCAGGCACCCAGACTGCCAGTCCTGCAGAGCCTCCAGCACCTGTGTTTGCTCTGTGCCCTATTGCTGCCCTGGCCCTGGGTAACCCTTGCTGCTCCCTGATTCTCTCCTACCTCTCTGGTGCACTGCATCTTGTGCAGAGTTGTCTGCAAGCATGAGAAGGAGCATCCCAGTGTTTGCTGATGCTGCGGAGTGTTGGGAGCAACACAGGTGCTCCCCGAAGGGCTGTGCTGGTCGGAAGCCCAGCTGGGAAATGCCCATCAGTGCTCGGGCAGTGGCAGCCCCAGAGCTGTAAATGACTGCACCAGTGGAAATGTGCTAAGCTCAGCTGATGGCACAGCACAGATTTAATCTTTGGAATGATTTCCCCTGAGCGGCAGAGATCACCTCCTTACATCTCATTTGCTTTTCTTTTGTATTTCACATAGGGGAACCCCACAGCTTGGAGAAATATCCTATCTCTGATTATTACAAAGAATTGCAGCTGGCTTCCTGTATGATGGGAAGGGATGACAGGAGAAGGGATGCCTGGACTTGCACAGGCACAGCTGGTTGAGATCATTTCTGTAACTCTTTTACTCCCAGACCAGTACAGAGCCAGCTGAAATTATTTTGTGGTGCAAGCGATAACTAACAGCACAGGCAAACATCTGTGGGGAGACAGTCCAGTGCTTGACTGGGAATGGGAAGCTCCAGACTGACGTAGCAAATGCATCTTCCAAGTGTTGTCATCTTCAGCACTAAGGGTTTCAAATGTGCTTTGAGGACATCCCCCTTCCATGCCTGCTTTTCTGGATGGAGGCAGCAGGGTAGGAACTCTTCGGGTGCCATCTGTTGATGGCTACTGTGGGCTGCAATAAGAGAGTGGAGGAGAGAGGGGTCACCTGAAAGTGAGATGTGGAAAAATGGATTTCTCAGGAGTACAAGTCCTCATTCCACCCTAGAAAAGTGTTGTCTTGTACCAGTTTTCGCTGCCTTTTTGTATAGGAGATTTGCCTTAGAAGGAGGCAAAATAGTTCCTTGACTAAAAAAATCATGTGTTTCAGAATGATTGCTTGGGAAGAGCTTGAAGTTTAGACTTTCCCCATTGTTTCTATCAGCTGGTATCGATGTCATGGAGAACTGCTGAAGGAGACCTCTACAAAATACAGATTTACAGGGCTTTGTTTGGTTTTAGATTTTGCATGTGAAAAACTTTCATGAAGTTGAGAAACATCTGTAGCCTATTATTTTAATATTAGGAATATTCATCAAATTCAACTCTAATCTCCTCAGAAAAACACCTTTAACTGAGCCACCCTGTACCCCACTACAGCTCCTTTGCAGAGATCTTGCAACTGGTGTCATCATTCCTTGAGCAGTGAGATTAAGCTGAACCTTGTTTGTCTGTCAGTGAGAGACAGGAATATGTTGTGTTTTATGTTTATGTCTGGTATATAAAAGGCTTGAACAAGGAAAGAGCAGTGTTACTTGTTATTTAAATTGCAAAAACACACAGCACCAGGGTGCCTTATTCCGACATCAGCCGAGCTGCAGTCCCTGTATGAGGGCAGCTTTGCAGATCTGTAGGTCAGTTGTGGGGGTTGGGTGTAGGTATTAGTTGTCCTAAGGAGTTCTTAAATATGGTCAGGGTTTAAATGCCCAGGAAGGTCTGTCCTCTGTAGCTGGGTGTTTGTATCCAGGATTTTGGCTCCTTTCTCTTTTTCGAGGCTGGACCATCTCTCTTGTTTAGACTGCAGCAGTGGCTCCGATGCTGAAGCCTGCCTTCACCTGACACCTGTGCTTTCAGTCCCTCCTCTCCCAGAAATACAGGGGATCTAAAAATGGGTTAAAACACAGTATCTTGTCCAACACTTTATGTTTACACCTAGGGTTTGGATTAATTTAAAATCGATTTAAATGTGACTTACAGAGCTGTTGTGCTATTATTCAAGGTAATGAAACCAGCAAGATGCAGATCTCCTGTGCCAGCCCCCAAAATGATTCAATACTTTCCTCCTTTGTGGGTGGTTTTAAATGGAAGGATTATGTATTTGGCTGGTGGGATGCCTTGCTGTGAAGTGTGTGCAAGCAGATATTTAGGCCATATCTGCAAAGGCTGAAGCTGTGAGCTGCAGCAAATGAGATTTCTTTTTAATTTTTTTTTTTCCACTGGCGGTATAGACTGTGAGGAGACTCTTCAGTGCTCTGTAGATAAGATAATCCTTGTCTTCATGAGTTCTTTGGTCCAGTACTCAGCTGGTGTTCCCAGTGCTGGATGCAGGAGGAAGAGGAGCAGTGCATCATTAGAGAGAGGGGACAGTGAGTGAGGGAAACCCTACTGTAATCCAGGGAAAATGGTTCATCTTGCAGGGAAAAGACAAGAGCCTGTGCCACTTACGACCTGTCATCACTTGCTAAAATAATTATTTTGATTTATAAATGAGATTCAAAGGAATTCATGTATGACTTTAGTGTCTTTCTTTAAAAGCGTGAAAAGGACTCTTCAGAGAATGTAATTTTATTTTGTGTTTGCACTCTGCTACGCACAGTGCAGTCCTGACAAACAGGCAGGCTCCTGGGTGCAATCTCAGCGTCACTAACAGTAATTCAGAAAAGCAGAACTGAATTGCAGCTCCTTCCAGAGGCATCATCCTCCCTCCTCTGTAAAGTTCCAGTCTATCCTGGCCTCACCAGGATGGAGCAAGCTCCATTGTCCATAACCAAGTGGTTCCTCAGCTTTGTCAATCCCCACATGCAGCACAAAGCTGGGCCTTGTGGTATAATCTGTACATCAGCAGCCCTGAGCTATTTCAGAAGCTGGAGAAATTTTTGCCTTTTGAGCAAAGAACATCCTGGCTTGAAGCCAAATTATATTATTTCTCATCTTAAATGGGTTCCTCTACATGGCCATTTTTATGCTGTGACATAAACAGAGGCAGCGCTGCAATGGTGACAGGCAGCATCACCAGAGCACCCAGCTCTGGCACGGGACCCTGCACTCTAGGTAGCACATGGTGGAGGGGGATGAAGCCTCAGGGCTGTCATCACTGATCTCCCTGACTGTGCTTTATTGCAATGAGGCTTGCCTGGGGTTTAGTTTCCGTGAAAATAAGGTGAAATAAATACTCTGCTTTTGGGGCCCTCTAGCAATCACTGAGGCTTGGCATGGAGCTGGGGAACTTCCTCTGGAGTACCAGGAGTGCTGGACTGTGTGGTTTGTACAAAGTTAATATGAATATGGAGTCCATGCCATCTGAGAACTTTTTTTTTTTTTTCTGAAAAAATATCAGATTTTCTTTCCCAGACTGCTTCTGAAGTCTGTTTTCTGATTTTGCTTCAAACAATATGATACTTGCATTAAAGGCTTTTGGGACCTTTTGTTCTTAATGAATGACAGAAAAAGTGGCGTTTTATACTGTTGTTGCTGTTTTTTCCCTCTGCTCTAAAAACAGCAATATTTTGAGCCAGCTCTGCTTTTTCCTCTGTCACTAGGAGACGTGTTTCAAGTGTATGAGATAAGAATGGTAAGAGAAGTATGGGTCATAGAGATTGCTCTCCTCATGCCAATTCTGTCCTGCAGGAATCGGGAGGAGCTGAAAGGCCAGCCTTGTGTTTATTTTGAGATTACACTGATATTAAATCAGGCCCGAGCATGCCCATCTAATGCTGCCACACAGGCTTGGTGAGGTCTTGCCTGGAAACTGTATTGATGCAGGAAATGAGAGATTGAACTATCATCTTCACCCTGATAATAGGAGTTAACTTCATTTGAGTAAAGGGGACTGGTGCCAGGTCAAGACCAGTGGCTGGCATCTGTGAAGATGGTGTGTTCTATACCGAGTGGCTGAAAAGTGGAGCCCTCACTCTCTCTGCCCTGGAGAAAGTCCTTGGTAATTTCCATGGCTTTGTAAGTGTTTTAAAACCTATGCAGTATGTGTTTCAGGTTGATGGCAAAACCCTGGGATGCTCCTCTCCCTTGGGCTACTCCTACCTGTGTGTAATAAAACACTCCTGCAGATAAGTGCCCGAAAACCTACTATAACTGGTCTTCCTGAAAATTATTTCAGCAGTAGTGAAGCTGTGGAATTGGATAGCTTTGCTAAATCAGCGTGAATGAGAATGTGATATGAATGGTGTTATCAGTAAAGTGCTCTCACTGAGGTACACCACAAATGTTTATTTTCTGGTCCAAGATTTGCGAACTTGAAGAAGAAAACCTTTTTCCTGTCAAAATGTCTCCAAAGTCTGGCACAGAGTTCCCAGCTAATGACTTCATCTGGAACACAGCGAAGTCCTGGTTGTGCAGTCATGACAAAACCATTTGCAATCTGTAAAGAAAGGCATTAATAAATATTTAAGCCTTTTTGTCCTATTTTAGTTTCGTTCTATAAAAGCAAATACATGTCATGCTTAAAAACCTAGTAATTCTAGCCCTCTGATCGTAAATGAAAGAGAAGAATAGTATTAAAATACCCTTAAGCCTGTGTTTGTACCAGTTTCTAAAAGACTGTGTTGACAACTGCATTAAAAATTATGAGCTTTTCAAGAAGATTAAGATGTTTTCAGAAGTAGATATTCAAACCAGCTGGCAAACTAATTTCAATGTTTGCCCAGTCATTTTATTTGTTAGTAAAGTTGGGAATGAGATGGTGGCAAAACAGGGCAGACATTACAAGTAGGTTTGGGGTTGTTTCTGCAAGAAGTCTGTTTCATCCTGGAGCAGGCCCCTCGGTGGTGGCAAGCTGTGCCTCCTTCCTGGATGCTCTTAATGGCATTGTTATCCCCAAAAGAAGCAGTCGTGCTTGGAAAACCCATATGTTTCAATAGCACAAACCCATCCTGTGGATAAATGCAGGAGTGTAGAAGAGGAGCTGGAACCAGCTGCTCTCTCAGGAACATCTCTCATTGTCCACCAGAGAGGCTTTGCTCCTCCTTCCGCCACAGCAGCTCCTGCTTGACCCCAAAAGTGATCTGCTGAGGGAGGAGGATGCCTGGCTTTACCAGTGCTGGAACTTGGGGTTAAGTGACTTTAACTCAGCAGGGAAAATGTGTGGCTCTGGGCTGCTCTGTGAAACCTCATAGTGAGGCTTGATTTTAATAATGAACTCTGAGATGTTCACTGATTTCAGTGTTCAGACTTCAATTTTTTTGTTTTTCTCCCAGTATCTATGGATTCATAATGTCCTGCTCTGTGGCCTGGAGCCATGATGGCATTTTCCTCTGTATTTCTTCATTCTTAAAGATTTTCAAAAACAGCTCTGGTTTCAGGAGAACAGATAGGATTTCAGTCTCTGTCCTTCCAGCTGGTTGACTTTGCATTCCTAGAATGGTTTGCCCAACTCCAGGAAAATATTTCTTTGCTGCCTCTTCCCAGAGGTAAAACTTGCCTCTCCCATCCTTATAAAGTAAAGGACCTGTCTGGGTGGAAAGGGATGCAGATGTTCAGTTTCTACCTTGCAGCCCCACTGTAAGCATCGGGCCTCTGAGTGCTGGCTCTTCTTCATCTGTCAGAAGTTAGACAACCCTCAAAGACAAGTCAAAATATCTCCTGCAACATCTCTGTATGGCTGCAGCTCACTAATCTGTCCCTCAGACCCAGGATGCCTTCTGTCCTCAGATCTGAGACACAGCCCTGAGACTAGGTGGGGTTGGCACACCTGAAGGACAGGATGCCCTCCAGAGGGACCTGGACAAGCTCCAGAAATGGGCCCAGGGGAATCTCATGAAGTTTAACAAGGCCAAGTGCTGGTGCTGCACCGGGTTCAGGGCAGGCCTTGCTATCAGTCCAGGCTGGGCATGAACAGATCAAAGGCAGGCCTAGGAGAAGGCTTGGGTGTGCTGGTGGATGGGAGGCAGCATGACCTGGCCATGTGTCCTGGGCTGCATCCAAAGCAGTGTGGGAAGCAGGTGAGGGAGGTGTTTCTGTCTCTGCACTCTGGTGGGACCCCACCTGCAGTGCTGCATCCAGCTCCGGGGTCCCAGCACAGGAAGGATATGAACCTGTTGGAGTGAGTCCAGGGGAGGCCACCAAGACGATCAGAGGGATGGAGCACCTCTCATATGAGACAAGGCTGAGAGAATTTAGATTGTTCAGCCTGGAAAAGAAAAGGCTTCAGGGTGACCTAATTGCAGCCTTTCAGTACCTGAAGGGAGCTGACAAGAAAGCTGAGAGGAGACTTTTTACAAGGGTGTGCAATGACAGGACAAGGAGGAATGGCTTTGAACTGTGAGAGTAGATTTAGGTTAGATATCAGATGTTCTTTACTGAGAGGGCGGTGAGGCACTGGAGCAGGTTGCCCAGAGAAGCTGTGGATCCCCCATCCCTGGAAGTGTTCAAGGCCAGGGTGGACAGGGCTCTGAGCAACCTGGTCTGGTGGAAGGTGTCCCATGGCAAGGGGGTTAGAACTAGGTGATATTTACGGTCTCTTTCAAACCAAACCATTCTGTGATTCTATGACTGACCTACTTGCTTCCCTCCCCTTCAGGGCACTTGTACTTTGGTGTTCTGGCATCACTGATATATGTGGCCAGCTGTTATTTTCTCTAAAATTTGTATGAAATCAATATGTCCTGACATGAAAACAAATGCCATTCTGCTGCTGTGGAAAGGCACAATTTATCTTTTGAAGAGAGCTGTCTGCCAATATCATCTTAATACCCAGAAGAGGTCACCAGGATTGGGATGATTGAAATTTTCACTTTCAAATGCATGACTTTTTTTTTTTTTTTTCCCTGCTGTTAAGCAAAAAACATTTCAAGTGAGCCTTGTAAATTTTTGCTAGCCTGAGGCAATCAGCTTCTTCAGCTTCTTTAAAGGGTATTTCTTATTTTAAAATGCCATAAAATAGAAATAAGTGCACAGGGAGATATACAGTCCACCCACTACTGATGTATGTCTTTATGGTATAGGCATACATTATATATGGTCCTATGCATCTGCCAACTGCTCAGCTTAAAAGACTCTCAGGCTTTCCTTTCTAAATCAATTTTTATGCAGAGAATTATAAACATTTTGTTGAGATATGCAAATAAAAGAAATTTGCCAATTAACTTAGAGCAAAGCAGAGCATCAAAACCAGAGACAAAAAGATACAATTCTGGGTCCTGCTTTTAACACTTAATACTTTGCAACTTCCAGAGCTGAAATACATCTCGTAAGAGAAATTCCCCTAGAGTTTAGCCTCTTCTTAAAATTTCACAAGTCTTGCCAATCAGAATCCCAGTGCCAAGGTAACTTGTTTCCTACAGATTCAGGATGCTAAGTAAAGGATACACCTACACAAGCAATGATGCAATGCTTACTGATTTAGGCATGTGCAGCAGGCTAGATTGGCTGCCTGTCTGTCCCTCCTGAGGAAGTTCACCACCTCACAGTCATCCTGGACCGCAGCCTTAGGACCGTGTGTTAGGATGGTTCTGTAAGTGCTGTTTAAAGCATTCCGAGTCACCTGCAGTTCTCTGGCTTGCTAAGAGCCACCTGGTGCGGCTGGAAATAGTGCCCATGTTTGCTCTGTCAAACTTTAGTTTCCTTTCACTTTCATTGGGATTAGTCAGTACTTTGGCAGTGCCCAAGTCACACTGAGCAAACCCCCAGACTAAGACATACATCTGTCTTTATCCTTCCTACTTTACCAGCTGAGAATAAACATCTGCAACAAATAATCCAGGGTAGCTGGGAGGAGTTTGGCTGTCACCACCCAGGCACTATTTGTGGTTAGAGCAGGGTGGCCACGGGCCTTGGTGCAAGGGATCAAATGAACCCATCAGTTAATTGATGTCATCTTTGCCTGTGGCTGAACCCTTCAGTCAGTCCTGGTGCCTGTTAGGGAGGAGTAGGATGTGGCAAAGAGCAATAGGCTGTAAATAGACGTGGGGGAAGAGCTGCAATACCTAAACCCAAACATTAACAATGTTAGGATTAATTATGGGAACAAGATCATTTGTGCAGTTTGGAAGAAATTCCAGTGGGGGATTCTGCTGGATGCAATAGTAAGTTACAGACAAAAGCTATGATTTAAGCCTATATTTATTGTCTTTAATAAAACCAAATTGTTAGTAATGCTGAGAGATTGAAATGTGAGAAAAGCTCATCCATTCCTGGGTTTTTTTATGCTTTAATTCACAAATATAGCTTTCATCCTAAGAATGCCAGTGTATTATTATTTGCATTCCAGTAATGCGTGGTGGGGAGATGAAATGAGTTGTCCAAAGTCAGGAACTCTTGGATTCTTCTTTCCCTTTTGTTTTGGTAGGCTATTGAACGTTATCTAGTTTCCTTTAAATCCACAGTTCTCCCAAAGTTGGGCAGTTTGTTCTTACGCCACGTCTGTAGAAATTAGGTCTCCTGTTTCAGGCTGCCAGATTGCCTATAAGAGAAAGCCCAGCAGGCACTGAACTGGGTGTTAGGCAGGCATGGAAAAATATAAATTCAGTGATGACTACAGTTGGTTTCATGCTAGTCATGAGATTTCATGTCATACCTCCCCCTGGAAACTGCACAGAGCAGCCATGGAGCACAGGAGAAGTGTTAATTGCTTTGAGTTGTCCTGCACACAGTGCAATTCATATGTCATCATCTGTAATGGACTTGGTAAAACAAGGCGAAATTTGTCAGATGGGAAACTGGGGAACGTGTTCGTCATTATTTTTAGTTTCTCCTTGCTTTATCATCTTACTAGAGGAAACTGAATTGGACAAAACCTCAGCAAGAACAGCCTGAGGAGCAATTTACCAGGAGGCAGGAAAAAAAGTGGTTGAGCAATTTAAACTGTTGACAGAGTTATCATTTATACATTTATTTGTCACTTTGAGGGCTCTGTCTGCTGTGTCATACAGGTAATTCTACTGGTGTTATAGGGCAAAGAATTGGGTATGAACCTCGCACAAAAGGTCTTTCCTCTGCACGTGCTGTGTCCATCCTGCAGCGTGGGAGGTGTGGCTGGGTCTGCAGTGCATGGCCCTGGGCACAGAAATGCCTTTTTCTTTGCAGTCCATCTCAAACCTGGTGC
The DNA here is from genome assembly GCA_013397865.1 of Struthidea cinerea. Lineage (NCBI taxonomy): Eukaryota > Metazoa > Chordata > Aves > Passeriformes > Corcoracidae > Struthidea > Struthidea cinerea. The sequence goes on from VZTI01004746.1 coordinate 1,332,884, forward strand.
TAGGGGTTCCTACCGAGTTCAGCTATCTTTGAATCGAGCTCAAAATCTCAAAAAACCTCTATGCAAAAATTTCAGAGGTGAGCTCTGGAATAAGTACATAGATCAGGTCAGCAGATACAGCAGTGGGGCTTATAGGGTCTGGTTTTGCATTCGAGACAAGGCAGCTGGTTTGGGATTTCAGGGATGTGCTTCTCCTCTGGCTGTGTTGCACTGCAGTGATGTGTAATGAAGCAGTTTTGTCAATGGTTGTCTCAGTCAGTGTCACACACAGCATTCTCTGCACCAAACATTCACACATTTTTTTCCTTAGTTATCGGTGGAACACATGGATTCCTGCTGGGGTGTGGGAAACAGCAGCCCTACCGGTTTTTTGTTTCCTATGTGGTATCGATGTTTAAAAAGAAGTGGTTCAAAGAACATGGTTATGTGCAGCATTTTTGTGCTTGACAGCAAAGACAGAAACAAGCATTTCATCCTTTACAAGTTTGATTTTATTTTGTTAATCTCATGGTAGCTGCTGTTGCATTTTTAGTCTATATTTATCTAGGGATCACAGCTTAGCCCACTGAAACTGGGCTATTTGCCATCGCTGCATCTTGTGCAAAGCATGTTCCAATAGCAATCAACTTGTCTTCCCTCTGCCTGCCCCCAAGTCCTGAAATAATTGATTTGACATATTACCAGACATATACCTGTATACCTGAACATTTTTTTTAACTTGCCACACCTGTCCTCAGGGTGGAAGACCTGGTAGCTTAGCCAATGAACACTGTTGATGTGTTTTGTTGGTGTCTTGCATCAGTACTTCAAATGCTCCAGTGCCCAATCAATAATAAATGCCTTTCCAAGTGAGATATAGTTTGAGGGGATTTTCTCCTCTCTTTTATTGCTGATGCAGCTTGTTTGTGGGTGCATGTGCTGTACCACAACAGCGATCTTTTCCTGCTGCAATCATTGCTTATCATAAAACTTTGTTTAAAATTAATAATTTGCAATAAACTTAATAACCTCAAGATGCATTTGCCTGTTTTATGTAGAGCCCATTGTCACAACAGCTGAGTATTTCCCACAGCTGAAGGAATTTATCTGCACAATGTTCTAAAGAGGATGGAAACATCTTCATTCTGTAGTTGAAACCAAATTTCGTCCTGAGAGCTGGGAGATTTGGGGTCTGTTCTGATATTCTCTCTGGCTCCAGCTTCTTGGTTTTCTCTTTTGGAAAAATGGCCTGGAAATTATTTATTCATTAATCCCTTGTTAGGGCCAAGCCTGCCTGCCTTCAATGGCTTTTTCTATTTCATCCTATCACTAACAATTTGGCCCTTGTAGAAGAGAAGTTCAGTGAGTGACAGTGGTACATTTTGTGCAGCACTGATTGAGAGAGATTATTTCTACTGAGGTAAGAATTATTCTGCAGTCTCATTACTGTCAACTAAAAATTAATGCAGTCCTGAAACTGCAAGTCTTAGTCTGAAGTATCTGCTAATTGTTGCCCAGATGGAAAGGCACCCTCCATGGGCTGCAAGAGAAACCTTCATCAGGGATAAAATTACTAACCCAAAGTAATTACAGGACCCAAAACTTGACACTGTCCTCTGAGAATAGCATGATGTGCTCTGCTCAGGCACATTTCCCCTTGCAAAGAAACTTAAAAGAGAAAGGCAGCATGGGTCAGTTTGGCATTTTTAGAAGAAATATTCCGAATTTCGGTCTTAATGTACAAAGCATTTATCTACAAAATGGTTTACAAATTGCAGCATATACACGAGAAACTAATTTTTTGACAAATAATTGATAGTTAAAAAGTAATTTGGACCACCTTCTATCCTTCAACTCCTTATTTTCTTAGGAAGGACAACTGGGTCTTTTTTGGGTTTGGTAAAATTCTCGGTAATGTAAATGACAATGGCACTTTCCTTAAGTATTGCTGGTGCTGAGCATGAGACAGGCTGCTGAGTAACTAGCTGTCTGTGAAGGAGTACTCTGCTGTATACAATGAATATAGAGACACACACCTTCAATAGATTAACTCCCTTCAGCCTCTCATATGTGATAGAAGAGCAAAGAGTTTAAAAAGGTTACAGAGATTATTGACTTTCATGCCTCAGTTGAAACTGAAGCTTATTCTGCCTGGGTTATTCCAGCAGCCCATTTACAGGAAAGTTTCTGTGCATTCACTGAAATATTTTATTTCCTATCTTTCCTATATGAAAGCCTTCCCTTTTCCATCCTTCACACTCAGAAATCCTAGGAATGCAGATTTATCTGGCTTTCCAGTACCTGTTCTCTATTTTCTAGCACGCTAATTAAATCTGTATAGGGTCTGTCTTTTAAACTTTACTGTGTATTTAAGAGTTTATCTGTGCTATCTGACTCTGACTAGTTTCAATGACTTTAGGAATTGGTATTTCACCCAGGGGTGTGTATCATCCCGGACAGCCTCTGTGCATGCTATGGGCTCTGGCTGGTTGTGCTCTTGATCTTTTCATTCCCTTTTCCTATTTTGAGCATGCTGCTTCCAAAAGTGACAAATATGACAAAATGGTGACACTTTCAATTTGTTGGTACCCATGGCCTCAGGCAGGACATGTTATATCTTTGGGGGGAGACTGGGACTCTAGGAATCCAGAACAGAGTGAAAGAGGATTGAATTATAGATGAGATGCTATTTGACTTCCTCAAAAATCCTAAATCTAGGGCTGCCAACTACAAAACTAGCAGCATGTCTCATGAAAGCTGCCCTCGCACCTCCTGGTTTGTACTGGGATCTCATCCTCTGTTCATAGGATTCTGTCAAGGCATCTTTTTCTGGATTGACTTTGCACACCCATTCTGTGAACCCTTTCAATAATATCTCTCTCTACCCAACCTACAGCTTCCAGGTTTCAGCACTGCAATGTGTCATAACCGGCCCTCAGCATCCCCAGGAAGGCAAAGCTCACAGCATGAGAGCTGCAGAACTGCTTAACAGGCACCAGAGGCACAAAGGCCACAGACCAAAGGGAGCAGGGCTAACTGGGGGTTTAACAGCCAATTTGGGGACAGATATGTAATAGGCTGGCGTGAAATGAAGCTCCAAGAACTCTTTGAGGTGCATACCAAGGCTATCTGCTGTCTTTCCTATGTGTTTGTCCCTGAATCTGTCCCCATGAAATTGCAAATGCAAAAACAAACCAGGCTATTTGAACTCGCTGTACGTGCATTAAAAACAAATCACCCCGTCCCACCTCGGGAATGTAATTGGCAAACCCAGAGTGCATGAAATAGCTGCAAAGCTGAGAGCAACGGAGGGAGTGATGAAAATATCAGTCTCTAACCTGTATGTTAGTGATGCGTTCTGAGCCATAAATACCAATTACTGGGCCACCAGCTGCAAGTCAGCCTTATAGTTCAGGGCTGAAACACCCTCTTTTCCCTCCCTTAGAGATAAAAAATTAAGAAATAAAATTAAATAGGTTAAAGAATAGAAGATCTCCTGGACCTCCAAGAACTTGAATTTTTGCTTATTTTTTGCACTGGTGAACTATAAGAGTAACCTTGGTAGAAATCACCCTTGCCAGAAACTCTTTAATTACATCCATAAACCAGCCTTGTCCAATCTTGTTTGTCTCTCCTGCAATCTGTTGTCCTGTTGTTCTGTAAGGTTTTTGTTCTACAAGGTCTTTTCTCTTCAAGACTCTGCTCTAGTGTCATGTCTGAGAGGAGGCAGAGGAGTTGTGTGCAAGGATGAAAACTGAGAGTAATGTTCTTCCATATTACTATGTGAAAAGAATGTAATGGGTGTCTGTTCTTGTGGGTTTTGGCCTCTGCTTCTCCCTGGACCCAAAACAACAGCAGAATATCTGCTGTCTCTGAAGCAAAAATTTTCCTTCTCTCAATGAGGCAGGCAGCACATACACCTCAAAATCCCTGTAAAAGTAGAAGGAGGTTCCTTCCCAGTCTGTTGGGCAGTGTACCTACAGAGTCTCACCTAACACAGTATTTTCAGCATGAAACTAATGCTTATTAATCTTAACAAAGCTCTTTGGGGTTAAAGATGGTGTGAACATGATCCCAGCATATAAAATAAAAACACTGGTCTAAAGGAAAAAGTGAGAAATCTGTAGCTTCTCCCCATGATCTTGCTATAAATAATTTCTTGGTTGGGTGCTTCCGCTTTTGTGCATTCTGAATTTGGATTCCAATGTCCGATCAAGATTCTTAATTGCTGATAAAAGATATTTGGATATACAGCAAATGAAGATGGGGTTAATTCAATGTGCTGCAGTGTTAAGCTAAGCAGCAGCAGCATGCAGTGTATACTATTGGCCTGTTTGATTTTAAATCTCATCAACAAGTGGTCAACAAATAAGGATTATTTCCAGGCTAATAAACTGTGTCCCTCACTGATTGAAAAGCTTTCACTGCCTCAGCTCCTTTGCAGTCCTCTGAGTTTTTTTACCCTGATACCAAGACAGTGTCTGCATTTTTATAGCAGCTTGTTTAGCTCCTCTTGCCCTCCTCAAAAGCTGTTACTAACCTGGAAGCTTGCTCACCTTCCCCATTTGCTTTTTTGCATATTTTGCATAATTTGACAGTGATGCAATGCCAAGGTCTGCACTGTTGTGTTTGACTCCTTTAGGAAAGAGAAGGTCTCGGGCCATCGATGGCTGTCTATCAGGTCTTGTCTCTTTTATGGCATCTCCTTGGTCAGGAGGGAACTTTAGTCCTGGGTGGGCCTACCCTGGCTTCCTGCTTTGTGCAGCTGTGACATCAGGTCTCACGCTGCTGAACTGAATGGAAACAGGATTTTGTGGGAGCTCTGTGATGTGGCTCTGCCTGCTGGATCCGAATGCCAAGGATCAACCACTCACAATCCTGTCTCTTTTCAAGATGGTGAACTGCTGTTTAACTGCTTGAATAGTTTCGCTTTGACTTTTTTCTAAGACTCTTCTACCAATGTCAAACTAGGTTTAGAGCATCACAAGTTTTCCAGAACTGTCTGCTGAGTTTGTGGCTTCCGGACTAAGCGCAGCACTCTGTGATGTTTCAAGAAGAGGTTTGGTGAGAGGGCCCTGAAAAAGTGCAGGGCTATCTGCCCTCAGACACGTGTACTGAGGTTGATAATACTTGCAAACTCAATGAGCTGAAGTTTTAGTGGGTAAGGAGTTCATTGCCCATATTATTAATTGGTAAAAGGAGGAGGATTGCCTTCCTTTGCAGAAACTGCTGGTGAAAGCCCAGAGGATGGTTTTATCCCTGTTTATTTAGTGAACAAACACAATTCACCTACAGAAGCTTTCTATCAAGGACCGATATGTTTTGGAAGTTAACATTAGCTCCTAAGAATCTCAAACCTGGATGGTGGAAAAAAATGAGAGAAATTTTACTGGAAAAGAAAATCTACATCGTAGCAGAGTAGGCATATGCATGATCTGGGTTTTGCTTAAAGTTCAGGTATCCTGTTGGCTTTCTTGCTGGGAAAATCCCATCCCAGTGGAAAATGATGTAGAGATAACTTTGCCATAGTGACAATGCAGAGATTACTCATTGCTGAAAGTGAGTGACCCATCCTTAGAGGTGGGTTGGACAACAAATTTCTACTTCTAAGAGACTCTTGTGTCTTTCCCAAACTGAAGGTAAAATTGAGCATTAATGCAAAATGTTACTGCAGTCCTGATTGTACCAATAGGACCTTTAATGTGGGTGATTAAGTAAAACATCTTATAGGGTGCAGTGTACTTAAACTGTTCTCAGGAGCAGACATGGTCCATTGTGTTTTATAAAACCAGGAAACTTTAAACATTTTTTTATTGTTCTCCATAATACAGAGCATTTAAACTGTCTCATTTTTCCCCATAATCTTTGCTCTGCTGACTTAAAATATTTGTAGCAAGCAGAAGTATGGATGAATGAAATAGTCAGGAATTATCTTCCCAGTGTTCATAAAAATACGAATGCAAAATAAAAATTCGTAATGCAGAAGTGTACGGTTTCCTTGCCAGCCTTCATCTCTGTCTTCTCCCTGTGTGTCTGTGGGCTTGGAGGATGCAGATTTTGTTTCCTGATCAAAGCTGTAATGGATGGGGATGACAAGGCTCATCAAGCCAGTGCTGCTGATAACCCCCCTATCAGCAGCAGTCTTTCTTCAGAGTTAGCTTCTCTCTTACTGCCAGGGGAGAGGACAGTGACGGGCTCTCTGGCCTTGGTGTGGGTGGCTGTTGCTCTTCCCTGTTGAAATGCCTTGCTGGTTGGTGCCTACATGAAGCTTAAAACCTTGGAGCTGAGAGAATCCTAAGATTTTTGTCCCCCTCATGTCAGTTAAGGCACTTCAGTTATCAGATGGATGGGGTGAGTGGGATGGGTTTGTTTTTCCAGCAGTGGATGAGAAACAAAGGCTGGAGTTAATTTCCCTTTTTGTTTGTGTGTTTAGAGGTGCTATTTATTTATAATCCCATTTCTTCTCTACAGTATCTATGCCTCATTTCCCCATCTCAGCAGCCTCAGTAATTCCTCCTACCGACTCCATGGGGGTCTTATGAGTGCTAACATGGATAATGTACTGTGTGATTCATTGATGAACACATTGATGATGTGTATTTATGTGTCAGATACCATTAGTTCAATCCTTCTTTTAAATAATGTTTCTTAGTCTATGAGCACTAATCGACACAACTTTCCTCTATAGATCATCTGCCAGGTGCCACAGTAATCCTTAATGTAAAGCTAATGACTTTCTCAAATGAATGTAAATGGTCTAACAATGAGATGTTATGGAAAAAATTAAGGATGCCATCACATTCAGAGGCTAAATATATGTAGAACATGTAATAGGAAGTATAAATGCATTTTTTTTAATCTCAAATTGCATATTCAAAACCAAACTACAGCCTCAAATTTTACTCAGATCACTAACAACAAAGGCACAAAGATGAACTTTCATCCTTAACAATAGTGGAGGGAATTTTTGCCTAGATCAGCTGAATGTTTCGTGTTCAGATAGTGCTGGGTCATAGTTACTGTTTGATTATTGACATGTATTGAAAATAAAGTGGTGTTTTCTAGTTGTGGGTGTGAAAAGAGTTACTACCTAAAGCTGCCCAGGAATCAGTAGCTATTCAAACTCCTTTGAGCATGTTTAGTTACTAAAACAATCCACTGTATGTGGATTCATGGCCTAGGCAGCAGTGTAATCACTCTCTGGGAGATCTTTTTTGGGGGAGGAGAGAAGGGGGAATTTTACAGCATGCTGCCATGAAAAGTGACATTTTACTTTGTCTACTCAACCTCCTTTGTTGAAAGTAGTCAAGTGTTTCTGACAGATGAAAGGTACCACTGTGTGAATGTCAGGGGTAGGAATTTAGATCCAGTAACTTATGCAGGTAAATGGGTGTTATTCCTCCCTCCAGAAGCAGTTTCTTCTGTTCAGTAACCTAAACTTAAAAATGCATGTGGAGATTGGGCCCCACCTTGTAATTTAGGGTAAAGAAAAGCACAGATTAACAAATAAATAGCCACTTCTAGAAACAATTTAGTATGTTTTGAAATTTATTTTTATGGTTCATTAGAAGCTGCTAAATGCTCCTTTGAAAAAAAAGAATCAGTCTAAAGAAATAAATCTAAAATATATAACTAGGAGGAATTGAAAACAAATATATTCTTTATTACTCCAGCCTATTATTAAGCACAGGGCGGTATATTCAGTCTACTACAGAGTGCCCGGCAAACAGCCTTGTTTGGGGCTTTTGAAGGTCTAAAGCACCATCTTCACTCAATGCTTTTCCCATTACCTACAACAGCTTAGAATCTCTATTTCTGTCTTGCATCTCTTGGGTTGGCAGTGGAACTCTGGGACTTCAGTGGGACATATTAGATAAAGCCAGATGTGCATGATGTAAATCAGCACACAAAGCAGTATTTGCATTTCTTGATTCCAAAGATTTTCATTAGGAAATGTGTTGGAATCATTTTCTTATTAAGATCCTGTTCTTCTGATTGTATTTTACCTCATTTTTCTTTTTCCTTAGTGCATTTTATTTTACTGGGTTATAAGCGAGAACAACTTCTATTGATTCTGTTTATTTATTTGCATTTTACTTCTGCTTCAGGTTGGTTTAGTTTATTCTTCTCTGGTTTTCTTTTTAATTGTTTGAAATAATTTAAATTCAGGTTCAATGCTGTTATTCAGCTTCTGTTCACTGCATTATGAGCTTTTATATGGGCAACCTATACTGGTCTTATTTAGACAGTGGTGTGAATAAAGGAGATTTTAAAGGCACTCAGCAATTTCTTAGCAGCTGCTAAAATTGAACATTGCTTCTGCTCTGAATTCCTTCTGTTTCAAAGTAATCCTGGCTCTGCAGATGTATTCACAGATAAAAGTTCCAGTCAGATTGAACATTTCATCTCTCTGAAGTAATGTACCAGCTATCACTTTTCATGTAGCTTTTTCTTTTTTTTTAACTGGCTAAGCTTTTCCTATCTATTTTTTTTTTCCCGATGGAAACAAGTTAAAGCAGTTCAGAATAATTTGATCGTGGACGAATTCTGGCATGTAGCTAAATCCAAATCTGGACAGAGGGTGTTCCTTTGCTGCCAGTGATGAGGTGTTTGTGTTGGCAGAGGTGGATTACTTAACAGCAATGGCTTGTTTGGCTGCTGACGTGCGGAGTGTGACATGTTGATGTACATTCTTGTTATGGTGTAAAGCACTCTGGTGCTCCAGGGGTTGACCAGAAAAAAACTGTATCCAGGAACAAATAACACTGGAGCTTTTGTTTACTCACATAGCCGTTTGTTCTTGGCTGGGGCAGCCTGGTGACAGAAGCAGGTCCCTTTTCCACAAAAGAACACCGACCAAGCCACAGGGACCTGCTGACCACACACCCTTTGTCCACAGCAAATACAGGGTATCACGATGCATATGAATTACAACCAGGCACACTGATATCACTGACTTTGAATCAGCTGGGGTTCAAAGTGTTTTGCCAACCTGGAATATTCTGTTTGTGTGCCTTAATCCACATTAAAAACATTTACACTTGGCCGACTTCTAGAGCGACACACATGATGATGTTGTAGACCTGCTGTCTCTAAAGGCAAATGGGGTCATCTTTTGCAATCCCTGGAGGTTTTCACTAAGATGCCAGGCAGTGAAGTGGAGCAGCCCAAGGTGCAGGTGTATTAGTTTGTCCCTGAGCCATGTACAAAAGTGGTCAGCGTAGGCATGGTGCCAGGAGCAGGAGGCATCACAGCTCTCTAGCTGATAGCTATCTGTTATCTCAGTTCTGCTAGTTAATGACTGGAGAAGTGTAAGAACATGGAAGAAGCATAACAATTGTGCCTGTGGCTTTCTCTCAGGGAAGTAACTTACTTAAATTTTCACTGACGACGTAGAGACACATGAAAGTGGAGTAAAACCTGGGGAAGGATGCAACCTCTCAATTCACTCATCCTCTAGGAAGGTGCAGCTCAAGTCACAAGCTCTTAATCCTTCCCACTGGATTAATTTACGGTGCAACCACTAAGATATGAGGGATTTAGAAGGGCCGGGCCTTAATACGGATTTCTGTTCCTAGGTTACATGAGTTTAGTGTATTAACAGCCCCAAGCCTGCAACCCTTGTGCAAGTATAAATCTTCGTATGAATTCACCACTCTGGGGACAGAAGGGGAGCTACTTCCACACACAGAGTCTTGTCCTGAAGCTCCAGTGTTGAGAACAATAAACCCCAAGATATTTCAGAAGTACAAAGGGCTGTGCTCTTTGTTGCAGTACTTGAGAAACTGCTGAACACTAGGAGGTGAGCTCTCAGGATCTTCAGCTATGAGAAACCTAAGCAAAGGCTGATCCCTTCCTCTCCTAAGTCCACTGTTACTGAACCTCAAGGCCCTCTGACTCCCCTGACACACTGAAGCATCCCTTCTGCCCTGTCAAGGTGACAGAATCATTACTCGTAACAAATTCACTTCCTATAAGATATTCAAAGGATATCCAGTTCATTCAAATGTGCCAAATTTAAATGTATCTTAATTTATGACTGTGTTCTAATCACCAGAAGATGATGAATATAATTAAAGATAATGAATGGTCCCATTAGTCTTTTGCTTGCTGTGATAATTCCTTCAGACAGACATTTCCTTTGTCTGTGGGGTGTGGAAGGATGCCTTAGCAAGGGAAACTTCTGTTGCAGCAGATTCTCACCCTGGAGCTTAAGAGTTTCATTTAATAACTAGTTTGGGAGCAAAGAAGAGAGAAGGAGCAGACCTCTATGCTGAATTATATGCAAGTAATTGCTGAAGGTGGAGGTAGAAAGAGCTGATCATACCTATCAAATTTTGTGTCCCCCTTATGGAAATCTTGGAGTTCCCCCACCATATGTTGCTATTTGCACCTCATGCTTTTTCAGCTTTACATATCTTACAGAAAAGATTGCTGGAAGCTTTATAATATCCACTATCCTTCCTTTACCTTCCAGGCATTCCAGACTGGCTCAAGATTATGCAATCCATTTATTTGGCATAGGGGTTTTCCATCTCTCATCTAGTTAATGAATAAGCCTGACACTGTGAAGCCTTTATGCTGCAGCAGCATTGCAGACTCCCGTTGATAGGGCTGCAGAGCTGAACCAGGACTGCTGAGACTCTTCCTGCTCAGTGGTTGTATTATACATGCAAAATGTGTGCCCTGATCTGCCTCCCTCGCTGCCACGTGATGAAGGCAGAAGACAAAATTCAAACTGTGGTGTTTTGTTTGGTGGGGAATGGTGAAGTGGTAAAAGCAGGCATAAAGCTGAAGTTCATTTTTGGGGAATTAGTTCAGTGCTGAATTGAAAGTTGTCTCACAGAATGGTCTGCAAGTTTCATGATTTGTGTCTGTTTGTCATGATCCACATAATTAATGAAAACCTGGAATGCTCTGGAAGGACTCACTTGAAGGATGAGGATGGCAGCAGAACCTCAGGAGTCCCGGCAGGCTTTGCATCCCTCTGGCCACAGTTTTCCTAGTTCACCAGGACTGCAGTGATGAGCTGTCACTTTTGCCTTGGAATGTTTTTATGTGGCTGTGTTGAACCTTTGGAGAGGTTTTCCACCCTCTGTGCCTTCCTCATAGGATTTTTCACTCAGGCTGGGCTTTAAGTTTTTATGGGCACTGACACTGCAAGGGCTGCCACTAAAGGCCTTTCAGACTTTGCCACGTTGCTCAGGAATTCAGGCTTGCCTTGCCTGAACAGCATGGCACAGACATGGGGGAGGCTGTGCATCCTTCCTCGCTCCTGTCAGGCTTTTGAAACTCATTTACTGGGCTGCAGACCTCTTCCAGAACAGTTGTGAGAGAGACACACTCTGAGGGCTACATTTGCTCTGCAAGTAGAAAATTTCTGCACCAAATAAGAACCACTCTTGGCCAGAGAGCAGGAGATGATCCTAATCTCTCTCTTTTGACACTATCCCTCCGGGCTGTGCTCAGCAGATGTTTGAGCTAAGCCTGTCAGCTGTAGCAATCTGATGCTTCAAATCTGTTTTGAGACCCAGCAGGAAAACCTAATATCTCTGGATGAGGGGATGTCAAGCTTGTTCTCCTTGCTCAGAGATTATCAGATGTGCCATGAAACCCAGAACTTCAGTAATATGACTCACAGCTTTTGATCTGGCAATTTCTTGTTATCAATGTACATACAAAGATGTCTGCTTAATACTATAAAAATATGCAGAAGTTATCTATTCCTAAGGTCCCGCTAAAATCCCACACTGAAGTCCTGTTAACATCAAAACAGCAGGGTCGGGCCTGCAACAGTGGATATTAACTGACTTAACAACCCGAGTGAAATTCTCCAGACAAAATCTGGAATTTGATGTTGACGTGTACTGAGGTTTTGTCCCTCCTGTTCTTCAAAGGGGAGTTTTGAATGCAAATGTCTTAAAAATTTTTTCAAATATTATACCCATCAGAGACTGGTATTGTAGTGCACCACAGAGCCAAGTCTGGAGGCAGGTGGGAACACTACATCCACTGCTGAGGGAAGCTACAGATGCGTGAGCTTGGGGGAAAGGTGGAAATGAATGGTAGGGAGACATGAAGAGGGTAGAAACAAAAGAGCGACTTAACAGTGATCAGGGTGACACCTGCTTAGAGCCACAGGTTGTCTTCAGCTTGCCTTCTACAGATCTTGTTCAATATGTGCTTATATTTTTGAGATGTAGGGATCTCTACTAACAGTTGAGTTTTCAAAGGAATTAAACTCTTTGTGAAATTAGCTCTTGCTGAGTAACTTCACTACAAAATAAAGGGGAGGATTTTTTTCCAAGTGACAAAACATTTGGGTTTTATTTTTAAAGAGTAAGAAGACAGTTCATCCTGAAACATGTTTTTAAATTTTATTTTTAAAATTGCCTAAATTAAGAAAAAAAAAAAGAAAAATACTTTTAAAAATCCCTCAAAAAATTACCATCAAAATGCAATTTACAACAAACTGGAAATAAAAACATTTAATAAAAAGAAGGACGATGGAGTGCGTGCTGGGTTTGCTCATGAGCATTCCCCCTGGCAGAGCTGCAGTCACTTGCCACAGCTGCTGATGGCTCTGGGGAGCCGAGCAGGGCTTGCGAGCAAATTTCTCTGAAACGCAAGAATGAGTGCTTTCTCTAGGAATAACTACCCAGGGAATTGTCAGGACCATTTGCTTCTTGTGCAGAGCTGTAGTCACTGCCAGAGTATTTTCCTTCTGCAGGAGGTGCCAGAAGCGGGGGCCCTGCTGGCAGCGTGGTGCCCCCTTTTCCAGGCTCGCCTGCCACACTCTTCAGCCACCCTGACAGTTGATTAATGCCTCGGCTGTGGAGTGACAATTCTGCTTCACACCTTCATCCATCATCCCTGCACCATTTCCTGGAGGCCTCAGGACCCTGACAAATTGTCATATAACCTAGCGGGGACTTGCTGTTCCTCCAATTGTCTGTCTGAATAAGTGTCCTGTGTTGTTTAGGAGTCGCAAGAGGGAGAAAAAGAAAGGACTGGAAAGTGGCTCAGAATCTCAGGAAAAGGAGATTGGTGTGATTCAGGAAGGTGGCTAATTTACCTTTTAAAACTTTTATCCCACCCGTGTCCCCAGGAAAGTTGCAAAGTCCAGTCTGTGACTCCCATGGATGGGGATGGTTTGAGGTGCTGTTTTGCAGGAGAACTGTGGCAGGGCTAGGAGATGGGTGAGAAATAAATCCTGGTGTAGAACCCATCCCTTCCTTCAGACTTGTAGGGGTGCCAAAAATGTTTGTGTTTCCATGCCTCAGTTTCCCATTGTGGGATGGATGGCAGTGATGGAGAGCAATGAGTCTCCACTGCAGGAGAAGGGACCTGGGAAGACCCTACAGGGAGTCCCAGCGAGGTGGGGGAGTCTGATCTGCCCGTGGTGTGGCACTGGCTGTGAGCCCCTCTGAGCCGCTCGGGCTCTGCCTCATCTGCCTGTCTCTGCAGAAGGACAAGCTGCTGTTAAGGTCTGGCGTTTGGTTTTTTCAGTTTAAAAACAAAAGGAGCTCCCCCGATACCCTTCACAATGTCACTTTGCCATTGCACATGGAATCGCTGCTCCTGCCTACGGAGAAAGCGAGATGAAATCAAGTTGAGAGGCATTTATCTTCCAGCCCTTCGGGCAGGGTTGCGTGGCTGCTTGTTCCGCGGCTGTTGCGAAGCGGGGAGCGCCAGCAGGAGGGAACGGGATGGCATTAGCGAGAGCTCCCTGTCTGCTGCCCGCGGGGGACAATCTCCCAGGGGACAAAGGTGACTTCTTTTTCTCCATGTCTTGCGCAGCCCTGTTTCCCCCTGCCACAGGAACGGCCCAGGCACGACGCAGGTTTGTGCTGCTGAGTAGCACCAAGCCCAGGGACCCGTCAGGCTCCGATCACCCGGCACAGGTGAGGAGCTGCTCCCAGAGCTCTGCTCGCTCCTGAATGCGGCAGCACATCAGCTTTTACCCCCTGTGCATCTTGTTCACAACTTCAGCGTGTGGAGAAGACACCCAAGAGACACAGCCCCAGAGCTGTAGATCTCTGTGTCAGGAGAACAGGGATTGCTTTTCAATACCTGAAAAAGAAGCATTAAATTTTCTCTGATTTACAGCTGCAACCACTAAAGTACCTCCCATACAAACAGTTCAGCTTGTTGTCGAAGAAGGAATCAGTGTATGTGCACAGATGGGTGAAGACAAAAGTCCCCTTGACAGGTACAGCTTCAAATGCATGTGGAAGCAACTGCTAAGAGCTGTGAAGAGACCTTGTGCAGCAGGGGAAGGACTGGAGTTCACTCCAGCGCAAACTATCCACATCCTGGGCAATCCAAAATTGAAACTGCTGTATCTGTGGTGTCAGATGAAGTTAAAAAGCTGCATAAAAAGGTTCACAGCAATTATGGGCTGGTCTTGAAACCATGGCAATAACATGCCAGAGCAATGGAGGACTGAAGAGTCCCCAGGAACAGAATACTTTAAAAATCCTTGTTTTGTTGACAATTTATTGTCCAAATAGACTGTAGCAGAAACTGTAATAACGTACAAGGTTAAATACTAGTTTGGTGGTAGCTGATAGGATGAAAATATAACCTAGAGTTACCTTAGGTGATTATAAATACTGAAACCCACACCCCCAGAAAATTTGTACGTGTAAACGGTAGTATAGTGAACTGGACCAAGAACGTCACGTGTGCACTAAGAATTTTGTTACAGAAGTGCAAATGACCCATCACGTGTTCTTGCATCATTCTTTCTCTGTTACCTTTTTGTATAGCACACTGTGCATGTTTCCTAGAAGGTTTACCAGTGGTGTTAGGTGCCTGACATCCTGTTCTGCAGAATTGGAAAAAAACCCAACAGCTCAGCTCTGTGTTGACTGGCTCTTGCAGACCAGGTAAAAGACCTCTGCTTCAGGGGCAATGTTGGGGTGTTTACAGTTACATGTAATGGTTTACGTAGAATATCTGTGACTTAATTACTGAGCTAGTTTGGGACAGATTCAATGGAACCAAGAGTATTTTATGTAAGGCAGTTCTGTTGTAGATGTGTCTTAAACTTCTATACAGGATTTTAAAATTGATTTTGGAAACTGACAGGTGTTCTGGTACCCTTCTCCTTCTGCTTGGAGATGGCTTGTGATCATAGACCTGGAACAGGTCTGCAGGGAGACATGGATTTAGTAGATCAAGCATTTATAATCTTTCTCAGGGTGTTGTGTGATGGCCTGGACTGAGGATACATGTAAGAGCCAGGCTTGTGTGAGGTAGAAACCACCTAGGCAGGTTTCCCTTGGGAGTGTCTGGCTGTCTGGGACGGTTTTCCAGTCTGGGATTTGTCTGGGAACTCTTTGAGGGAGACAAACCCTAGAAGGGGATGGACAGAGCAAATAGAAAAAATAAACTCTTAGTGACTCTATTTGAGCACTTATTTGGAGCAGCTTTACCTGCCTTTAGCCAGCTCCTCTGCACTGCCTGACTGCTGCATCTCTGGGTCATGCAGCTCTGCCAGGACCAGTCTGAGCCAAATCCTTCCCAGAGCATGGATTTTTTTTTTTTTCCCTAATGGCACAGACTGCTACTTCTGACTGTCAGATCCAAGCTGGGTATTTTCTCTAAGCTGAGGAACTGCCTCTCCAATCACCCTGGTGGGGATGGATGTGGTTGTTTCTTCCTCATCAGTCTGCAGTTGCCTGCAAAGGAGAGCCTTGGGGGTGGCAATGCTAGCACCACCTCCAGTCACTCCACACCTTCCTCTACTCACTCCTGAGTCATCTTTTTTTATGTGGGCAGCACATCCAAAAGCAACTGTGGGGTGGGAACGTTTCCTTACCGGGACATCAGATGGAGCAAATCCCATCTCCCTAATATATAAGTTTGCTTTGGGATACATCCAGTATGTTCCTCATATTTTATTAGTGAAAGTGTCAACAACACTGCAGGTAACAGCTGGTGAAGGAAAGAGCAATTTGATTCTTTCACAAAAAAACTTTTGACCTTTTCTCAGCCAGTTTCCTACATTCTCTTTTTGCTTTTATAACAAGGGTGACATTTTGAGGCCTTTGGAACTCCTCCAGCCTCTGTCTACACTTTCATACTTCAACTATTTTCTGAAATAAATGAAAGCTCTAGAGCCAGCTGCATGTCTGAGAGGGGGTGTCAGCTGCACACCAGAGCAGAGCTGGGAGAGCTGCAGTCTGTTGGAGCTGGTACCAACCACCTTCATTTAAAAACAAATCTGGGAATATAAGCGTGCTTGTTGGGTTATGGAGATTTCTTGTCTTTATTTTAAGAAAATGCAGGAATATCCTTCTCTCTGATGCCTGTGTGTGTTATAATGGGATTCTCTAGAGCACGTGCTCTGCCTGTTCACTTCTGGAATCATTGGGGAAATAAGCAAACATCTGTTGACGTGGGAAGAGAAAGCTCCAAGAAAGCCCTCTCCTTCTGCAGAAAAGGTCATGCCCTGTGCTCCTTTGGCCAGGCCTAGGACTGACAATTGTTGTTGCTGAGTTTGTTGTTGCTGCTGTTTCTGTTTGTGTTTTGAATTCAAAGGTCAAATTTGGTTTAAATAACTCATGGTCACTTGTAATCAAAGCTAATGAGCAAGTAAATAATTCAATAATTCAAAAAAACTCTTTGCTAAAAAGTCACTTTGCATTTGTCCAGCCAGGGATGATATTTCAAATCTAAACAAAACAAGTCAAAACATGTGTGCACGCACACTGAGTGGGACTCGCATGGGAGCAGATACCATCTGGAATCACAGTTGTTCTCACAGCCAGAAGAGGCAGAAAGATGCTGTCAAACAGGGGAGATGCACAAGTGAGCCATGGGAGCTCCTTGGGCAGCAGTGTGGAGGTGGCTTCTGAGCTTTTCCATCTTGTGACCAACCCTCTGCCGTTTGCTGTCTGTGCTGCACAAGTTTTGTTCCAGGTGACAGGTACCGGTCCCTGCCTGTGTGCAGGTGCCAAGTGTGCTGGCAGGGGGACAGTTCTCCTTGTGCCAGAGGTACAAACCCAAGCACAGGTCTTTCTTGTATGGGTTACCAGCAGGGTGGATGTCTCAGCCTTTAACTCACCCAGGGACACCTCTAGTGCTTGACTTCTGGAAGTGATTCCATGTGCTGGCAGCAAAGGCAGGCAGCCGCAGGGCAGAGTGCCACGGGTGGGTCTGTGGCTGGACTCTGGGCTGGCAGGAAGCATATGGTGAGCTGGCAATGGGAGCCTGCCCTGAGTCTGAAGGCACTTCCATATCCAGCCACCACATGGTACAAAAGGCAGTCATGCAGCTTCAGTAAATATTGCACACAGCATCCTTTAACAAAGGCATTTCATGTGCACGAAATGCAAAAGGACAGCGAGTCCAGGCTGTGTTTGTTGTCTTTGTAGCTGTTCCAAAGACTACTAATCTCAGAGTCTCCTGGTTTATTTTTGTGTCTAGCTTTTTGGGTCTGTTACCATCCCTGACTCGTTTGAGTTGCAGCCTGTATCGTTTTGGCTTCCATGTGCCCTGTTTGCAATCACCACTACCGAAAGAAAATGAGGTGGGAGCATTGTTACACAAAGAGCCTTGGTGGAAAAATACTGTACTTAAATAAGTTGAGAGCATTATCACCTTTTAGAAAATGCTTGGAGGAGTGACAGCATATGCTGTTCTGTCATTAAAACAAAAGCTGTATTTCAAAAGCTCTTTTCCCCCAAAGATATTATGCAGATATTGCTAGTCTAACGGGAATGCCGAGTGGAAGAAGAGCTGAACAGAGTAGCTGCCACCAAAAGAGGTGGGGGCAGGTGACAGGAATACAGATTTCAGTGGGATGCATTCAAGGAGGAAGATGGCAATGTAATTTGCCAAAAGCCTGCTGGAGACAGTTAATAAGCACATGGAAAACTCCCCTTGCTGCAGAAATAAATCATCACAGAGCAAAAGGAGGGGTACCAAAATTCTTTTTGGCAGAGGGATACTGGAGAGTGCTTTGATGTGGGTCTTCTTTGCCAGAAACCTCCCACCTTCTTACTGGATTTGGATTTTGCTGGCTCATTGGAGCAGGTTGCTGTCTCCTGTGTATCTCCTGCTCTCAAGGGAAAAGAGGAGGGAGCATATGGGCAGAGCAGTCCCAAAGGCAGATCCTGAGGCAGAGCCAAGCATAAGCTCTGAGTTGATCCTTGTACAGAAATTCAAGCTGGAGGACAGAGTATAGTTTGAACATTGTGACTGCAGTGACACAGTTTATGCAATGTGGAAAACACTTTTCCTCAGGAAGCTTTATGACATGAAATATTTCTTAAAACAGAACTTTGAAAACCCAGTGCAGCTTAGTCCACTACAGTCCTGTGAAATGCACAGTTCCAGTTCAGACTATACATCTACTAAGAGGAAACTTCATCTTTATCTGGATTTGGATGGAGCACATGATTAACTTCATAATTCCCCCCAACCAGCCTCAGTGGAATATGTTGTATGAGTTATATCTTGCCATATTCAGGTTTTCACTGACATAATTCTATTCTAGGTCTGACAAGGTAAGAAAGGCTTTGAAGTTGACCTTGCCTTGGTTCTCACGAAAGACATTGCGAGTAGAATGTAGAATCATTCCATGTTTAACAAGTAGCTGATGGCATCATTTTCCGATTTCCAGGTTGCAGATGATTTCGAATACTTGTGATGTGGGAAGGGACCGAGCCACCAGGGCTGCCGTAGCTGACATGGTGCAGTGTCCTGGGGCTCCCCAGGGCACATCTGTGTCCAGTCACTCTCTGCTTTCTGTAATTTTCCATGCATGATTTATACGGTGCAGGGGCCTTTGGAAACATTGTTTCTGAACTGCAGCTGAAAAAAAGAAATGAGAGTTTTGAGTTTGTGGTTTATACTGGTGTTAAAAACCAGGCAGTGCTGTGCTAAATTTCTGGGAACTGGGGATTTTCTAATAATTACCTCTGCTTTGCTGTTCCCATGAAAAGCCTTGTTGAGATGTTCATTTCTTAGAAGAGTTGCAGAGCCAAACCTAGCTGAGAACCCTAGGCGGGCTTGCAAAATTTAAAATAAGTGATCATTTTCTGAGGATATAATGATGGTAGACCTGTGTTAATTCAGGTCTAAGGGACCACTGCACCCCTGGGCAGCCAGAACTGACCTGCAACGAGTCGTTCCCTCAGGATGACAGTGTAGGTCATCCCCCTTTGCCTGTACATTGTTTCTTGCCTTCCTTTTAGGTGAGATTTTCAGCTTAGAACTAACAGTGTTCACATGCATTCAGATGATTAATAAGCACCACAAAGCTTGTCTGCTCTGGGCTAATTTGGATGGCTGGGAAAAACCTGCACTGGATTAAACTGAGCATCTCTAGGGATGCCAAGTGTGGAAAGAAGCACTGATGGCACAGGCCAAGGGGCTCATATGCCACAACAGTGAGGATGTCCCCAGCTACTCCAAACAAAAGCTTTGACGGAGCTGAGATTGCAAAAACTGCTGTAAAGGAGACAAGCAAGGGAAATGTCAGTTTAAGGAAAGCTTAAAAAAATATTGTTCCCTGTAGTACAATAGTTGAATACAAAGGAAAAAGGTGGTTTTGTTTTGCAGGCTTGCTGCTGAATGTGGCTTTCCAACTTCTCCTGTTTTCGAGATGTTTTGATCAGTAATGGTGTGTGTAAGTAATTAAAAAAATAAAAGCCAAAACTGTAAGTCCACCCTGTTTGTTCTCATTTTGATTTGCATGTCCAAACAGATCTGAATGTTAAATTAGACAGGAAAGTTGGAAAGTGCTCTGTGATATTTGAAGAAACACTTTCATAGCTGCAATTTAGAGTATTCCCAACCTGTTTCACACATATACACACCCCGACATTCCTGCTGTGCAGTAAATGAGGGTAACGTTACAGATCTATAGAACATTCCCAGATTTTTGCCAGGTGAAAAGACAGCTGAAAAGCTTGTTAAATTAAAAATCTATGGTGTATTTTTTTCACTTCCAGAAGATGTCTAATTAATTATTGTTTGCTATATGTGAAGTAAAATGAACATGAGAAAGACCTGTGCAAGTTAAAGTAAACCAAGAGCATGGTCCCTGCTGACTTATCAGCGGTGTTCATGTCATCCTTCTCTCAGAGGAATCAGGAGCTCAGATATCTTCTGGAGTGAAATCAAGACCATTTCCTTCCTCTTTCCTCAGGGAATTCCTTTTCATACCATTTCTGCATCCCTGCAGCTCTCCTAATTCAGAAGTTTCTCTTTTGTAGCTGTTTCCTCTCTCAAACCCCTCTCCTCATGCCTCTCCTCTAAACTTTTAAGTGTGTTTGCATCTTGAAGTCACTGTGTTTTTTTAATTTAATCATAAAGGGGTGGAGAAGGGGGGAAGAGAGTGAAAAACGTGTTAAATGAAGAAGAAAATCAATTTTGCATTTGCCACATCCCAGCAGACACTTACCCAACCCTGCCCCTCCTCTGCCTGTCACTGCCAGGCACTGTGGCTTAATCCCTTCTGCATCTTTTTCGAGCTGGTTGCATCAGGAACAGGTTGCTTTTCGATGTTCTTGACCTTTGAGTGAGGACTTGTGTCCTTGAGGCATAAGGGGTTTGAAAACTCTCCTCTCTGCACTTCACAGAATCTCAGCGAGGTTTGTGTCAGCTCCGGCCGCGGCGCCTGATGAGCAGCATCCATTCTCACCGCGGGTGACACTGCCACCGCCACCTGCTGCTGGGCAAGCCACAGGGGTTCTAGCGCAGCGAGGTGATGGGCAGCAGCCCACGCCCTCCTCCCACCCTGCTGTGGCCAGGCAGGGCTGCTCCAGCACAGGGGAGGTGAAAAGGGCACCGGCTGATGCTGCTCTGGTTGTGTTTCCAGACGCCAGGAAAGAGGGTCTGATAAGGGAGAGCAGGGGGCTGTGTTTTGGATCCCAGCACCCACACAAGGTTTCTTCTCCATGTTCTTGCTCTTAGTCTTTCATCTTCATTCTCACTAAAATCACTCCTTCTCCCTGCTCTCCAGGCTCCTCTCAGGAAATGCTTAGCGCTGGAGGAGGTGTGTGATGGTGGAAGTTGCAAATGCTTTCAGGTTAGATCAGAGCTGTCAGAGAGATTTTATTCTGCAGGGATGAGGCACTGGCCTTCTGTCAAATCCAAACCAGGTACCTGGCCAGGTCTATGTAGTTCTGCCTGTGGTCTCCGGTTTCCTTCCATGGAGCCCCACATCTGACACAGGGAATGTTTGCCAGACAGGAGAATGTAGTGAGGTGGAAAGTAGTCCTGAGTTCCACATTTCAGGTGTGCTTTTTGGGTCTCAGCAGGCTGTGCAGTATGAGGTTCCCAAGGAATATGCCAGGGAGCGCAGTCAAAGAGTCACAACCATCTAAAAGCACATCCAAACTTCTGCCAGTGTCTGCCCACTAGAACAGAAATATGAGGAAACTTCCATTCTGGTAGAAAAAAAAGTTTAAAAATACATTGTTTTTAAAAAGATTTTTGCTTTACTTTAAAGCCAGAAGTGTTCCTGAAAAAACGGGAGGCTTCTTCTTAATAAATTCCATGACTAATGTTGTCAAAATCCCCTAGAAAACGTCCCTGTCTATCTCATTCTAAGAACTTTGCTGTAATGTGAGAGTTAAAATTAAGTAAATAACAATAATATTGATTCCTCCTCCAGCTCTGGCATGAATTAGATATTCAGCCTAGGTGGCTGGGGTAGACATATGGCCATGGATGTCTTTGTTTCTAATATTAGTTAGCTTGGTTAATTTGACTTGTCCGCATTATCAACAGTTATTCATGTGTGTTACATGGCTTGAAATTACCCTGCAAGCCTCAGTTTTTATCAAAGAGCTCAAAAGACAGCAGCACAAAGGATCTCTCTCTGGTTTTTATTCTTCTGCCAAACCTCGATTCCAAAGTACCAGGGCACTTAAGCAATTCCTGCTGGAGTTTCTGTTTGTAGCTGGGTTTTTGGCTGATGCACAGCTGTAAATGAGGCTATGAGAAATACTTCATCAAGATGGCTTGGTTCAAAGCCATCTTCTCAATAGAATATGATTGTTACACTTGGGCCCAGTGCCTAGAGGAGACAATCTTACATAAGCAAATAAATATTGTATCTGCTTTTCATCAGGGCAGAATGGACATTGGATGCAAAACTTTGTGGAGCATGAGTAAAACTTTGTGTTAGAAATGTCCTGGGACGTTTGAAAGCTCTGTCTTCATGTCCTGCAAGATTGCAAGATATGGGGTCTTTTTAAACTTCTGACATCCAGAGATATTTGTAAAGGTGCCCATCGAGATGAAACTGTATGGTTTCTCCTTCTCCCAAGAGAAAGGAGAGAAAGATTTGAGGGCCTTTTCTTCAATGGATATTCTGATCTGAGTTTCTCACTTTCAGTGTCTTGGTTTCAAAGGACATTCCCTTATCATCTCCTTGTCATCTAGAGGAAGCATCACGCTCTTGCAGCATGAGGTAACCGAAAAGGCAGGGATTTATGCCTAATATTTTGAACAGGTGAAAATGTCAAACAAGGTTTGATGTGGTGCAAATCCAGTTCTGTGTGTCCTGAGGTGCTGCTGACCTGTGCCTGTGCTGGGTGAGGCAGTGTGGCTGCCTGCTGGGTGCTGTGCGTTTGCAGCCTTTCATTCCAGGGAACACACGGTCCCACCAGGCCCCCAGTGGGCCCTGGCTCCCGCTAAGCACCCCGAGTGTGGGCAGACTGCTTCCCCCAGTGCCAAGTCTGTTGCAGGAGGGCTGCAGGTGTGTGATTTGCAGCCTCTCCAGCAGCCTCAGACCCACCTCTGAGATGGGCAGAGCCACAGGTGAGGCAGAGATCACATTCTCTGAGGCATCTCTGACACATCAGCATCTTAGAACTGCTCTAACGTTTTATCCCAACCAAGAATACCATTGTTATCAAAGAAATCCAAGGTCAGACTAGATGGTAAAAAGGGTTGTTTCTATCATTGATTTCAAGGAAAGGATCAACCACTTTTGCAACATGGTCTGACCTGCAAAACAAAGGCAGGAGAAACCTTATAATTATTTATACCTTCCTCAAATTTGTAGCTTTAAACAACACTAAGCTTGTGTTTGAACTAGATTGGCTTTCTTTATAAAGCTGTGCAGCTCCCACTTGCAGTTCCCCAGGTGTTCTGTTCCCATGGTTATTTACCTGAACTCTTGAATGTCTGCATCTCATTTCAGTATGATTTTTTTCTTTCTTTGGTGACAGCAACTGGGATCTTGTTATTTCTTTGGCTTCTGATCATGCAGCTGGCTGTCTTGCCCCAAATCTAGCTCACCTGAGCATTCAGCAGAATGAAATAGCCCATGGTCACACATCCCCCTTGATAATATTTGCTGTTAGGTGGCTGTTTTATGAGCTACTCCTTAGTAAGATGTCAGTGCAGAGTAAAGGGGAGGATGTAAAGTGTTGGCTTGTTTTGCAGTGGCAGGATGCTGGCACTGCAGTTTTTAATGTCATCAGTGCTCATAGTAGCTGTTACTCCCCCTGCCCCAGGTTGCTACTGCCCTTGCTCTCTGCCTTCAGATCAAGGAGCGAATGCCTCGGTGCCTTTCAGCCAAATAAGCCCACGTGCCTCTGTGATTTAAGGAGAGCGTTTTATTTACTTCCCTTTCAAAGCAGATAGATGGGGATTATCTTCCCAGCATCTAAACTATCCCCTCTGACAGCTCCTTGCATCAAAACCTCCTCGGTAATAATCTGGGAAGAAATCATCCTTGGCAGAGATGCCTGTGAAGGTGAGAGGGGCAGAGGGAGCCTGCTGGGGTTCGTACTGGGAGTCCCAGGTGGGTGCTGGCTGTCGGTGCTGGGGAGCTGGCTGGGACCAGGAGGTGCCCGTGCCCTGCCTTCCCCAGGCTCTCTGCTATACCAGCTCGTTCTACAGACTGTCTGCCCCCAAGTGCCCACCTGTTTCTGGTTCCACTGCGTTGTGATGAGCAGTTATTACGAGAATAACTACAGGCAATTACTCCACTGGTGTTTACCGCGGTGGAAACTTTAAGAGGAGACTTGCAGAAAGGAGGAGGAGCCTTTTGGGGCTCTTCAGTCCTAGCTCTAAGGATTACTGTAATTTATTCAGAGACAAGAAATAACTGCTCCAGCTGTTGTTTCCCACTCAAAGGTCAGGCTTCAAATACCAAATCCTTGCTACAGACTTCTCACTAACACTAATGCAAGGCTGTCACTATTCTTATAAATAAATAAACCAATAATTTTGTACAGAGTGTCTGAGAGGATGGTATTATATACACAGGCACTTTCTGAACTGGAAAAAGGGTATGTTTTGCCTTCCCAAATCTTTCCGATTTCTTCAGTTACCCATGGAATAAATAATCCCATAAATAGAGTGATTCTAAAGGAAGGAGTTTTATAACTGTTTTGAGTAACATCTGTAATCATGAAGAGAAACCCTCACTATGTAGGACCAGCAGTGGCACTAGAAAATGAACCATATAAATTGCTTTGAAAATACTAATTGCAAGCTGATGAAGTTTGCTGCATCTCTCTGATGTTTCTATGATGTGATGACAAGCCACCTACTCGATTTATATCAGCTCACTTTGAGAAAGCAATTGACTGTTAGAGAAGGATCATTATTTAAATGAGTTCTTTTTAAAAGATTAAGTCAAGACAGGAAATTGCCAGAAAGTATGAGTGAAAAGCAGAGAAGTTCAGGTAATCTACATCACCAGATAGATGGTGAGCTGCATCTCTTAAATGCTTCTCTCCCCATGGCATGGGCTGTGATGGACCAGAACTGCTCAGAAGCAGATGCAACAACATTGGCTGATCAGAGGAATGATCTTCTGGTTTGAGAAGTATCTTTATAAAACTATCCTATTTACTGGTTATGTCCCATTGTGTCCCAATTTGGAACTGTTCATATATGTGATTATCCATTCTATTATAGTATTCAACTCTATTTGACGTATAGTTCTAAATTAAAGCAAAAGATTAAAGCAGTGCTCTGGATTAAACTATTTCTTCTGTGAGTCATAAATTGACCTTTCATTCTTGTTGTTCTGGAAAGATATAAGCTCCAGATATTCACACACTTACAAATACTGAAATACCTTTTTTTTTAAAAAAAAGTAATTATTTACTTAGGTGATATAAAAAAATAGTCTGATAACTTCTGTTGTTCTTCTAAGCACTGCCATGTAAGCCTCTCTAAGTGTAACCCACCTGAGTCACATCAAATGAGAATAATTTAGAGATAATGTCAACAAAAACAGACTCTTGTCAAAGGGTAACAGTCTCCTGCTGCTTCACGAATACAGAGTATTTATCAGAAATAAGTATGAAAGGGAAGTGAAGGAGCTACAAAATGTAGAGGTATTGAAAAAGATCAGTGTTCTTGTGACATTGCTGCTTCGTGTTTGCAAGGAGGACATGCGGGAGGAACCTGAGGTGCTCTGGTGTCTGTGGCATTTGTGAGCCTGGGGGAACTGTGCGTGTCCAACAAACCAGCAGTGTTCCAGGGTGAAAAGTTTTCAGGTATTGATGTAGGAGAGCAGACAGGGGTCTCCTCCTGCGTGGTAATGTGGTGCCAGAGTGGAATGTCACCAGCCTCTTTATTAATATTTTAAATTTATCTTAGGATGAATAAAGACGGGTGAAATTCCTGCTACAATATGCAGACTGTTGTAGGGACAAGGAGCAATAAGATACAGCTTCAGCCAATGTACTCTGTTGAATTGGTCTTTCATGTCTTTCACTGAGGCACGCCACCCTGCCGAGTGGTCTAGCGAAGAGCCCAGGCAGAGGGATGTTGTTACTTGCCCCTGGATCAGACAGTCAGCAACAGGTTGTTGCTGACACTGATAGGGCCAGGAATTGTTGCTTTGGGGGATTTATTGGCACAGCTCAGCATGGCTTGTCTGGACACATCCACTCAGGATGATCAGGAGCTGGGTTTCCTCCAGTGACTGCCAGCCGAGTAGCTGACCCTACACTAGTGCAGAAGCATTAGCTGCTGCTTCTGTTTTGGAAGCTGCATTTCATCTCTCTTGCCAAGTACCTGTCATTTTTTGAGCGTTAATAACTGTAATAACAAGCAGAAATGAAACTGAGAGGTCCTAGATTGGCAGAGTTTTAAAGATAACTCAATACTACATAGTGACTTAAAAATTAATTTATAAATATTTAAAGCTATGAATATTTCAGTCTTTTCAATTCATTTTGTTAATTATTTAGCTATAAAGCACATATCACATTCTTTACCTCCTGTTCAAATTGCATTTTATTACATTTTGAAAGCAGTCTGCAGATGGCAGCTGCAGCAGCTCAAGATCTAAGGCTGTGTTTTGCAAGGCTCCTTGGGTCTGTGTTTCCAGGGAAGAAGTGGGGACTGTTCGATGCATTTCCTTTGCATGCTGAGTTTCTTGCATTTGCAACCTGGGTAATGATTCCAGTCACACAGGCACTTGCTGCCCTCATGAGCTTTTGCAAACCAAGGCTTGGTATATGCACATCCAGAGCTTAAAAAAATGCTTATTCCGGAAAAAAGTACTTTTGCCTCCTTGCCGGAGACCACCCCTTACATTCACAGCCAGAGACAGTGACAGCCTTCCTTTGCAAATAGCCAGACCATCAAAGATTGAGCAAAATTTAATTAACATCTTCATGATAAATGAACAGTATCACAGGCCAGAATCTTTTTATTATCCTCATCACTCTTTCATTAGACAGATAAGTAGCTCCTTCATAATTATCAGTGTGTTGGAGCACAGACTGACATTTTATTGTAGGCTTGTGCAATATCAAAACTATTGGCACACAAGAGCACCACAGCAATGACAGGGACTCTGCACTGCAGCCTGTCCATTTGGAAGCCCTGTTGACTCTGTAAGAGCAACAAAGTAGTGCTGAGCTAGAGGGAGGTGAACCACAAAATCTGCTGGAAATATGCTCATTATTCCATTTCAGAAAACTCATTCCACGCTTAAAAGGAAAATATATGGAGAGAGGAGACCCAGGGTGGGTATTGCACAGCCATGCGGACACAAGTTGCTTTACTTCTCTTCAGAGACTGCAGAGGAAGGTTAGAACAAATACAGGCCTAATTTAGCTTCTGTTAGGTGCCTGACTGATAGGATGGAGATAAATCACATCTTTATTCCCAGTATTTCTTATTTGTGTCTTTATCAGAATTTTCTTGGAGCTGCTCTCAGAGCATCAAAAGATCAGAGGTGAGTCTAAAGCAAGCCAAAGTGAGTGAAGCCACATTAGCATTAGGGTTTGTTTGTATGGTCAGAGGCTTAACCATACTGTCAGTCCTGATGAGTTCATGAAGAAGCTATGGCAATTTGTGGGGAGGCCTCCAGGCTTTCACATGAGGTGTGGACTGACTGTGGTTGCAGCTGCATTCTCTCAGCATAAAAATATACCCTAGAAATCTGTGAGACTCCCATGCTCTATACTGGACATCCAGTGCAAGTCTGTAGTGTTGTCTGTATCCTTAAAATATGTAAAGTGGGGGTAATACTTTCTGTTGTTATAGAGCTGCTGGCAGAGTTAATTCATTAATTTTTATGAAGCATACAAATCCTGTGGTGGGAGAGTCAGGCAGGAAAGCTAATGAGAAAATTTAAGATGGCTTTGGGGCCAGGTGGATGGTGGGAAACAAAACCTTTGGCCACTTGCCAATTTTCTCTTCAAGGAGAAGCTAAAGATTATGTTAAATAATGACTTTGTCGCTAATGAGAATCACCCTTGTGTACCTGAAGCAAACACTGCAGTCAGGATTCTCCTCCTGCAGTTTGCTTTGCTGTAGACTCTCTAGTGAAAATCACCTCCTGTGCCTTGGGTCCCTGCTCTGCAGAAAGGGGATCTCACAGTTTGTGCTGGCTGGAATTGCCCTGCACTGTGCTTTCAATCAGAAAATGCTTTCTTGAAACCAGACATTTTCCAGGAATCTTGTAATTGCAGGGACTTTTCATCAAAAGCAGTCAAGTCTCGGCACTCCCTGTACAGCAGATCCTCTGTAGGGCAATGACCTGAAAGCCAGTTACTCAGTTATAATGTGAAATGATTAAATGCAATTACAGTCTTAATGATAAAATCTTCATCCTTCATCTCCTTCCACCCCCACAGTGTATTCCTGGGTACTTGCCTGGATGGACAGGGCTCCTTGCAGCCCGTTCGGTGCTGCTGGAGCTGTGAGCTGGCAGTGTCAGTGCTCCAGTGAGGGGAGAGAGCAGGAGGGCTTCCCTGAACGTGGCACTCCCTGCCCCTTGTACTGCTCCTCCCTGGCACAGCTCTGCGTGGGCACAACGCATGGGTTTCTGTCAGCCCAACGTGGTGCTTTGTACAGCATTTTAAGTCTCAGCAGCAGCTGAATTCTTGCTCTGCTTAAAAGTGACCTTGGGAATTCAACTGTGAGCCAGATGCTGCTATTTGTGCCTCTGCAGGGATTCCCTGCTCCCATGAGAAAAGCTGGTAGCTGCAGGGCTCTGTATTCTGCAGAGTGACAGAAATTTTGCTCATTCCTGTTGCGCTCACTTGTGGTATCAGGATGATGATGTTTTGTGCCAAGTGTTTGCAGAATTTTCCTTTTTCTATTTGCTTTCGGTCCTTTCCAAATGGATTTCTGTTAGATTTGTCTTACTGCTGCAGTTACCTATGCTCTGATTTGTCTGACAACGAGCCTACTCTGTCACAATGAGTGTCTTTGCTCAGCTATCTCTTAAATTGCACAGCCTGCCCTCACAGGTTTACTTGTCAGGGTTTCAGAAGCCCCACAGTGCAGCAGACTTACCCAGCTGGATTTGACACATACTGATCCCATTCTCCTTACCAAACAAGTTTTGCTTGGCTTGATCAGCTGTTGAATCTCTTATTTTACTGGGGCTCTGGTGTTTCTGGGAGATTTTCACACCACCCTCTGCGGTGACTTGCCTCAGACCAATTGAGAGCTGGAATGAGTAAAAAGCACAGCCCAAATCCAGTCCTTTCTTTACCCCTGTAACTGAACATGAGAACAGCAAACCAGACAATTCTGCTTGAATCCACTCCTAGGCATATAGCTCAGAAAGTTCCAGCTGTGATGAGGTTAATGCAGCAGGAGGTAAAACAATAAATGTGAGAAGAAAGTTTTTGAGGGCGGACAGAGGATGTATCAGTCTTTCCATCAGGATGATCCCTAGCTCACATATACAGTACTTCAAAGTCAAGACTGCATTTCATCTCAAGTCTTTTAAAGGCCCTATGTGCTTCCAAGCTGTCTCTAGCAGAAATTCAGGCAGACCAAGTTCCATTTTCTCTTTCCCTTTATTTTATTTTAATAGTTTTGTGGCCTTTCCTGTGTCATCTGAGTGCATGTCTCATTGCTGAAGCACTCCTTTGTGAAGAACTTGCCTTGATAAGCCAGGTACTCAGCATGGGAAAGCAATGATCATGGAGAAAAATAAGAGTAAGCAGGTTTGCCACATCCCTGCTGCTGTTTCACCTGACTCAGCGCTGTATGAAGGGTTTGTGACAGGAGTAACTCCTTAGCACCAAGGTTACAGAGGCCTCGGAGAAATGTGGTGCAGTGCTCCATGAAGCCTGTGAAGTCTCTGGATTCTAAGTGTGTGTGCCTCAAACCCCGGCTACTTTTCAAGTCTTTCTTTTGGGATGCAAATCTTAACCCCAGGGGCCATGAATTGCACACAAGTCAGATGGCTGAGCAAAGGAAAAAGACTTCAAAGGCTTGTTGTCCTTCTTCAGGGGAACCCGTGCTTCTTGTGCTGCTCCCTTTCCAGATCTCAGCAATTTTAACTGGCTGCTTCAGCTTCACTGTCTAACCTCAAATCCCATGAGAACAAACGAGGGCGGAGTGTAACACTTCAGAGTCAATGAAAACAACTCTCTGCCGTGGGCAAAAGCAGGATATTTTATTTTGAAAACTGCCTCGTGGTCATCACAGTGTAACTCTGCTATGTGGTGAGCAGCTTGCAGGCAGGAGAAAGGAGGGAGCAAAAATCACCTGGCTGGTAGGATCTTTATTTCTGACCAGCACACCCGGCTGCGGGGAGGTGACAGTGTGACATCACTGCCACCTTCCCGTGCTTGACGAGTGGTGACGGGAGGCACAGCAGAGCCTGGTCCCTCCCCCGTGGTGGCAGTGGTCCTGCATGGCACAGCCGTGTCTCCAGGACAGCTGCAGGAGAGGAGGGTGACCCTCGCAGCGGGCAGGGTCACCCTGGACAACA
The DNA here is from genome assembly GCA_013397865.1 of Struthidea cinerea. Lineage (NCBI taxonomy): Eukaryota > Metazoa > Chordata > Aves > Passeriformes > Corcoracidae > Struthidea > Struthidea cinerea. The sequence continues at coordinate 1,363,047 of VZTI01004746.1, forward strand.
CGTGCATGCCTGTACAGATCCAGGGTTTCTTCTCCTTTGCCAAAGGGTGCACAGTTTGTTCCCAGCCACGGAAGCAGGTTGTTTCCATCAGCCTTCTGCATCAGTGCTCACTCCTCCCTTAGCCTGCACAGCCCAATACCCTCAGCAGAGTATCTGCTGTGTTGTGGTGAAGGACTAAATCTCCTACTCCAAAGAGTCCACACCTATTGCTCAGGGGAGAGGAGAAAACAGGGAAAACACAGGGAAGTACTGGGAGAGCTCAGAGTCTGACTGTTACAGACTCTCAGCTTTATTTTAAATGGGCTCACCAGCAGCTTCTGCTCAAGGGGCTGGCACTGGGACCACCAAAATAGCTGCTGTGTCCCAGCTGCGAGAGGGTGAACAGAGTGTTACTGAATGCAAGAGGGAGAAGAAAGGACAGGGTTTGGTTCCCACCTTGCCAGTTTTTAAGGGTGACTGCTGTCCGCAGGAGAAAAACAGAAAGCCTGGCACAGCTCAATTTTTTCCCTTGGTCTTGTTCCACTGCTTTCTATGCACTACCCAGGCTGCTGGAAGCTGATAATAATAAAAAAATGCCTTCTATTCCAGCTACTTGTTTTTTATCATTTGCCTGTGGTATTGAATATCTCACCCACACTTTTGAGCATCAGGCAGGTTGTGATACCTCACTGTGTATGCAGTTGGCACCATTGCAAGCGAATTTAATGCCAGATGTATCCCTAAATATGACACAGGAAATCGTGTTGATGTTTGCAAAAAGCAGTTATTTTTTTTCTTGGTAACATAACAGGATCAGGTTTTAAATAAAAGAAAACTGATTATTTGTGGACAGAGATAATGTTCTTCAGAACGGTTTGTCCACTGGGTGTTTGTTATCATAATTAAATTTATTGTTCAAATTAAACAAAAGCAAGCTTTTCCCCAAAATTAATTAGTCTTCATAATTAGAAATTGTTTTTCAAAAGTGCATTCAATTTGTATGCTAGAAATTACCTAGATTATGTTTTGCTGACAGCTATCAGAGTTGGCCATGCATACCTAATGCTCAGAGATATATTAATTACCTTGCTTAACTAGCATGCTCTAATACATTAATAACTCTGTGCCTTGGAGAACTGCTGCTTGCTGAAAGCTTTTTATTGAGGTGCAATTTCTCGTGATGTAAAGCTCCTGCTCAGATGATATTCATGCTTAGGCAGAGTTACTGAAAACAATCTGATAATAAGGTTGGAAGCCCTTTCAACAAAACCTGGTGTAGATGGACAACTGGAGGCTAGTGGAAAGCAGTGGCTTTGTAAAATTAAGCTGAAGTACGCTTAAAACAAATGTATCTTCTTAAAAATGCAGAGGAAAGGCAGGGACAGCTTCCACTAGACCAGGTTGCTCGAAGCCCCATCCAGCCTGGGCTGGAACATTTCTTCACGGCACAGAAAGGTGGTCACGGGACAGCAGGATTATACCAAATAGACAAAAGCGTCGCAAGAAGTGGGCAAAAAACTGGGGGACGGTCTGGTTGTTTGACTCCTTGTACTGAAAATCGGTGGCTAAGCTCAAGTCTTACTGGCCTCTCCTGAATGCCCATATGGTGCATTAACCTCATTTTTTTTTTTCTAAAATGGGAAGGTGCTGGGTCTCAGATATTAAAATATTCAGCTCTTGAAGCACTCCTGCAAAGTTTTTCTACTATTTATAATGTAAACAGAAAAGAAAGAACTTCTACTTACTTTCAGGCCACAAGAGAGACTGTGCACCTCTTACAAGTGTTTTTCTTTTCCTGCTGTATTTTTTTTCTGGATTCCTTCTTCATGCTGATAAGTGCTTTCAAATCTAGGCTTATGTTTCATCAGAAAAAATTCTTTGTGCAAGGTATATTCAGCAACGTCTCCCCTTCTTTAGATTTAGCTCTAGTTTGAGAAGAAAGCAGCACATCTGGTGAGCTAAAAACTCCAGTTAAGCTTGTTCATCCCTATTCAGTTCAGTACTTTGGTTACAATTTTCAACAAAGGGAGGTTAAATTCCCCAAATCCCACAGAAAGGCATTCAGCCCTGTGTATAGTCTATCCTTAAATACCTGATTTACTGGATCAAAATAAACTTGAGCATAGGTTTATATACACAGAGATCTGGTACAGCAATTCCATCTGGCCTAAAAAAGAAAACAGACCACTAAAGATTCATTGATAGTGAGCTGGCACACATTCTGTTTTTAAAAAGCAGTCTTTCTACCTTAAAAAAAAAAAGTACATTTGAGTTGATCCAATAACGAAGACATTCAGCTGTGTATAACTCTGAATCAAGGCACTATGAATATACATGTGGCAAAGACTGAAGCCAAGGTAGACACAGCTGAGTGCTGAATTCCCTGATGAAGCAACTTGTTCTTAAAGTCCTTATTCCTACCCATTTATTTTAATTGATCCCAGTCTGCGCTAAGTTATTTTAATGGTCTCATTATTCTGAACTTCTAATAACTGAGTTTTAAAAGGAACATATTTCACAAAGACAATGTCAATAAATAAGATCAAAGCTATTCTGGGCTGACTGGTTTGGTTTTTGTCCTCTGCAAACAGAAACATATGCCTGATGCATTTTTCAAGAGTGGGGATTAAGGGAAGTTGGTATTAACATTAAAGGTAAGGAAGGTTGGGCCATTCAGTAGTTTGCTTTGCAAATGTCAAAAATACTGTGTTGATTATTTTCATTTGGGGGGCCAGGGGTTTATCAAAAGCACAGATGGGATTTCAGGTGTTTAGTTCCCATTTTGAAGACCCCTTAGACTGTAGTAAAATGTCCCCTTTGTCTTCTTTCAATTCCTCACCATTATTAGGACTACAGCAATTTGAAAATGGAAAACAGCAGAGGGAAGTGCCAGGCAGTGATAATGTCAGCTCCCAGAGCTGTTCTGGTAGCACCTGTGAGCAGCCAGGAGCGCCACAGAAGCTGGAGGGAATGGCCTTTGCAGGCAGTGACAGCTGGAAGGACAAGGCGAAGGAGAAGTTGCCTCATTATTTTCCTGAGTAATACAAACAGCACTTGTACTGGTGTGTGGCAGTTCCCCGGAGCACAACTCAGCTTTGAAATCAGGTGTTGGAGAGGAACACATACCAACAGCCCTGCAGTGCTGCCAGTGCTTTGATAGCCTACAAGGGAGACTCATTTTCCATTTTTCTGCTTAGAAGGAGTCACTGAGCAGTCGAGGGAGGTTGGGTTTTGCCAGGATGCTTGTTTATAATCTATTCTCAAAATAGGCTTGCTACTTGCAAACCTGGTACTGGTGAGGATATCTCTGAAGGAAGGGATTGTCTGCTGTGAAGTTCTAGGACTGACACAACAGTTACAAAAGAAATGAACTTTAAATAATGTCCAGATACTGCCCTGCTTTTTTCACTGAATTGCTGTGACATATGGTACTGATAAGCAAAGAGCTCAATGGCACATCAGAAATAGGATTTGGATTGTGACACCAGGTAAAACACCAACAGTTTAGAATTCTACCCTTGTTCCCAATTTAGGGGTATGGAATCACATCTCTTAAAACAGAGGGCGTATTTCCACATTCCTTTTGGAGAAAACAGAATTTAATGTCGTTTCTGACCAATCTTTCCATTGTAGTTCAGTGTTTAGAGGTTTATGTCTCGTGTGCACTTCTCCTTTTACTCTTAGAGTGTTCAGCCAGATCTGTGAGTACTCAGCCAGTTTATGAGGCCTTCATCTTTCCCCTTCTGTAAGATGAGAGTAATGTTAGTTCTGCGGAGTTCTCACCGCAGAAACTGGAGGAGATCCGTTGGTTAATTTTGGTAAATAGATCCAAGGCTGTAAAGCACCCTGTAAGTGATAAATACTAATATTTTTAACATGGCATTTTCAATGGCCCAGGCAGTGTTTCCACTGAGAGGTCCAGCAATGTCAGCCATCAATTTAAGAACATGAATCTATCAGGACAGTAATACATTAGCTCCCAGCACTGCTCTGTCCTCCCGTTGCAGTTACCTTGACAAATCACTCAGTTCAGAGGCACTGCATCAAATGTTATTTCTCTGACAGATAAACCAGGATGCTTCATAAATGTTGTGCATGGAGGTGGATGTGGAAAGCTCAGTTCAGGGAAAGACAAGGCGCTCCAGGGTGCTGTGGAGAGGGGGGACTGTGCCCTAAAGTGGGGGGGAGTTGGTGAGGGTGGTGAGGTGCTGGCACAGGTTGCCCAGAGAAGCTGTGGATGCTCCATCCACAGGTTCCAAAGCCAGGTTGGATGGGGCTTGGAGCAACCTGGTGTAGTGGAAGATGTCCCTGCCCATGGCAGGGGGCTTGGAACTGGATGATGTTTCAAGTCCCTTCCAACCCAAGTCATGCTATCTCTCTGTGAAGGGGAGAGAGTGGTGATCTGGAACATGTCCCCTTCTGTTTTCGGAGGGATGGATGCCAGACGATGTGCTAAATAAAGTCTAAGTGAAGAGTGGGATGTGTGACCCTGGGAGCTGGAGGAAGTGAGAAGGACCCTAAAGCTCCATGTTTATTTCAGCAGGTTAGAAGGCAAAAATGCAATTTTGTTTTTAGGGAAACTTGGATTTTCAGCATTTGAGGAGAGACATGCTTTATTGACCTGGGGCTGGAAGGTGGCAATTCCATGCTCCCACACGGAAGGCATAATCTGCTTACTAACCCCATACTATATTTCCTTCCTCTGGTGGGTCTTTCATTCCCATGGCCAGCAGGGTGGCACTGAACGATAGGCCACTCTAACTGCAGCATAAACAGAGGAAAGGCAGGTAGGAAGAATTCCTGTGAGGCTTAAAATAGAGATAGGCTCAAACTTTGCATCCTGATATTTCCGAGCTTTTCAAGGGTGGTGGCCATGACCAGGCTGCTCAAATGACCGTGCCACAAAATCTGAACTGAGAGTTCCTCCATTAGTGGAGAAAGTCTGGGGGGGGAATTAGCTTTTGTGGCACAGCTAATCTCTGCTGCCTTGGTTAATCCTTGCAGCCTGTTGCAGAAATAATTCAGTCGCTGTGGGACCAAAAACCTGAAGCAGCTTGACTGACATCAGCCAAAAAGCCCAAAAAGCCTGCAGCAAAAAGATTTCAATAACTTACAGCATGGACTGGGGTTTGCTGTGTCCCAGCCTCAGTTTTGGTGTGGCAATGGCAGGCTAACAAGCAAAGCTGATTGTGGCTCAGCTAGTGGCCAAGAACCTCAGATAAGTTTTTCTCTAAGCACATGCTCAGTACCAAAATCTAAGAAAACCTGTTTATTTTGCACAAATCCCAGAAGAGTTGAGGCAGGATGTTTTTCTGGAACAAAGGTATAAATTATGGTAGTTGTGAACTCCTCCAATGCTCCTTCTTTCCTTCTCCAGTAACAGGATTCTTTGGATAGGATGAAATAGAGCTAAGTGTATTTGTGTAGATTTATAGGTACTTGCTTTAAAAAAAAAAAAAAAAAAGAATCTTGGGCCAGGTTATGTCCATGAAATGCTAGATCGTGTCAATCAACTTCTCAGCATTGTGCACTGCCAAAGCAATTTCACTTTAAGTGCTGGAAAAAGTAATTGGGTTTGAATTGCAAGTTGTTGTTCTCTTGTGGTCAAGATAATATTTCAGTGTTCTCTTTTCAAGTAATTTTTCTCTTCTTAAGTGTTATCTCTCATGTCTTTACATCAGAGCTTAATATCCATCCTTTTGGTTCAGGTTCACATCCTGGGAGACTTTGCAAAACCTGGGTATCTGTGAAGATTTAAGTCCTTGCTGCTTGTGATGTAGCCAGAGTGGTGCAGTAAATACACCTGCCTCTGTCTGGAGAAGCATTACTTTTTCTGCATGTGAAGGACATAAAAAAGGTCTCTGAATTGTGATTTTAAGCTCTGCAACGGTGTAGCTTTCCTTCCACAACCCAGGTCAGGGTGGACATGTGCACCACAGACACTGTAACAGTGTTTTTCCTGACAAAGATGCATTCACATTGAAAAGGAAAAAAGCTGAATAATACTGCATGCTGGAATAAAACAACATATGGGATTTGTTCCTGGCTATTGATAGGCTTCCTGGGTTGTCAATGATAATGTATGTGAGGCGATGGAGAAACAAGGTGTTTCTCCAAGGATGGGTGGTGATTGTCCTGTGCTTTTATAATTTTCTCTGTGAGCACAGGAGCAAAGCCTGGCACAGTGGGCAGCATGGTGTGACTCTTGGGGATGGTGCTGTGCAGGGCCAGGAGTTGGACTTGATGATTTTTGTGGGTCCCTTCCAACTCAGCAGATTCTGTGATCAAGGCTAAAATCCAGCAAAGCTGTATCCAGCTGAATCTGTACAAAAACCCGGTTAATTGAGCGAATGCAATTTTGTGTATGATATTCTTTCACCTTTGTTTAATTAGCAAAAGTACTTCTTAAAGGGAGAAAACCTCTTGAGAACAAGAACAAAGTTTATTTTGTAGTCATTGCCAATTAAATATTTTCATCAAAATTAGATGCATGCTACATTCAAGTTGTGCACAGAAGCATTTTTATTTGGAAAAACCAATTACAAATTTTTTTCTAGTTTTTCCTCAATCTCTCAGAGTAACAGGGAGATTAACATTCTGAATGATAAAAACCACGAGCTAAAATTATAATAATTAACTCCAACATTGCATGTAATATCAAGAGAAAACTTTCTTATTATGTATGTTGTCTTTAATTATAATTTAAATGTTTGAAAAGGAGAAATTAATTATAGTTTTTACCCTGAGATTGGCAAAACTTAAAACGTAAAGCTGATAGAGGATGCTCTGGAGAACATCTTACCCACCGTTCAATTTAAACGTCATTTAAGAGCCCAGCCTCCTGATGAGTTGCTTAGATTTCCAAATCACGATATTCCCTTGTCATTAAAAGCACAGTGTGAGACCAATTTCCAGACCTTGTGCAAATGATAATATCCTTCAGTAACCTGAAATGGGAATGCTCTGGTCATCGTACCTGGCATTTTGGAGTAACTCTCTTCTGGGGGCTTTCATACATTAATTTATCCTTTCAGCATGTAGGTGTTACTGTGGCACGAGACTGAAAACAGCACTTTTGGACCTGATCTTCAGCTAATTTGTCATGAACAGCCCATAATCTTTGCAGAAGCCCCGTGTCACCCTTATTGCCAGGCTGCAGACCCTTTAAAGCACTACAGCAGAACAAAAGAGAACAAAAATGACAATGCCCACCCTAATCAGAGACTTGCAGATCTAACACTGTTTATAAAGTATCTGCTGCTGTTCCTTCAGTAAACAGAAGCGGCTTTTAATCATTATTCCTTATCAATAAGCTTAGATAGGTTTTACAAGTCATAATACCCATCACTTGCCTAATTAAATGAATTAGGGGTGGTTTTTTTATTGCTGTTGCCAATTACAAGTGATCTTCAGAACATTCCTGAAGTAATTATAACTTATCTCTGTCTATTTGTATAACGGCTAAGTGTTGTGCTACTGAAGAGCAAACTCATATAATCAAGTAACATATCCTTTAACACCATTGAATTAATAAGGGTTGTACAAGTCCAGGTTTACAATTAAATGAGTCCTGGGGAAGATCCTTGAGGCCAGGAGAAATTTGTTTCAGATTTGAAAAACAACAAAAAAAAGTATGTATCCTGTGGGTTTTGCTTTATAAAATATGTCTTCTTTTTATAGTAGGAAATAAAAGTCTATGTTTTGCAGCAGTTGAAGATAAAATAAGGGGATAGCACCTTTGGAGAAGTGTTCTGTAGATCTTGGAAAGATGAATATTTATTCTCAAGTTGAGGGGAAATTATAATGCTATACTGTTTCAAGTGTTCTAATTTAACACAGATAATTATTTAATTTAAGTGAACTTTAGAGATTAATTTTCAGGGTGATTTTATCTCAGCCTGATTCCAAGCAGGGAAGGGAACATATCACAAGAGTTTGCGTCTCCACTGGTGGCTTTTTGTAATATTGAGAAGCTTTATGTGGCCCTTCAGAGTATGATAGGGGCCTCTAGGCCTCCAGGTTAACAAGTATGTCTTTGCCAGGGTGCATGATTCTTGCTGTAATCACAGGCATCCCATCATTCATCCAGGAAGGCAGGGATTTTATATATGTAAAGAAAAAAAAAGGAAAGAAAAAAAATACAAGAAGAGGTATGCAGCATCTCCAGCCATTAAGAAACAAAAGACTCTGCAAAGTGATTCTGAGAAGCTGTGGTCTGAGCTCTAAGTATCAAGTCAAATTTCAGCTGCATTTAATGGTTTTTGGGGAGTCCTTCAGCAATGCTACTTTGTGCAGTTTTATGATTTTTTTTTTCCATCTAAGTGGACATTTTGATAGAGAGAAATGCCTGTTGCCTTCTGCGATGTACTTTATCATCTGAACCTACATCATTCAAGCCTTCCTTCCTCTGATTATTATTTTTGCAGTTTTAGTTCAGGTTCAAAAAGTTAAAGTAGTATGAAGTGGTCCTTCTGTATCATCGACTGTGGCTGAGCTGCCTCACAGACAGGGCCAGCTTGTCCTAATAACCAAAGCAATAACGTTTTATCCCAGTTTCTATCGGCTGTTAGGCAGGATCTGCTTGTGCCATCATCAGATGCTTTTGTTTCTTTTATACTTAAATTCACAGATTGAATCTTAAGAGGTTTCCTCTAAACTGCAGATGCAATGGGCTGAGTTGAGCATTGCCCATTGGTGCCAGCTCAGGACACCCTTTACAAAGAAGAGGAGGTAACCAGCCCAAAGTAACATTTTCCCTGGGGACTGATGACAGCATTTCCATGGAGGGTATCCTTGCTGCAACACGGTTTCCCTGATGAGGATTGTGACTCCAGTCCCAGGCACTGCCACCACCTCTGCTCCCACAGCTTCAAACCCTGAAGTACCTGATAAAGAAGTTTTCGCTGAGGGAAGATGATAAAGATTCCTCTTGCATTAAAGCCCTTTGGAGAGCACAGACTGCCGGTGTTTTGTCCCGGGCAGGGAGTTGCCACCACAAGTCAATCTCTTGGAACACAACCAGCACTAAACGCTTTGCAGCCCCCAGCAGAAGCTTCAGGAAATGATGGAGCCATCCAGTGCTGGCAGCTCTCCTCTCTTCCAGGCCCCTCACCTGAAATGCAATCTGCTTAAAGGGAAATGCAGATTTTGTGGTTTGATCTTTAGCATTATTATAGAGGCCAGACTGTAGTAAAGCAAGGGAATGGCTCTATGAATGTTGTAAGCCCTAGGAAAAAGTGTTCAGCTTGTACTTGATACAATTAATGTCTGGTGAGCCTGAGGAACACCTTGGGGTTTTTTTCCCCTGATGTAGGTTGGAATTTAGTATCCTGTTTGAGCAGAAGAGATGCTATTTCTGATTAAGGGTAGAAATCCTAGCTTGGACCAAGTTTTTCTTGTGCCAAAGCAGTGGCAGAGCTATGCTACATCAGTATGTGTCACTGTGCCAGTGCACAGTCACCGTGGGGTGTACCTGCTGCAGAACTGCTCCCATATTGCATGGCAAAAGCAGATTTAATCCATGGAAGCAGCTGTCTGTTTCCATTAACTTTTCCACTATGCAAACGTTTGCAAGTATAATCTGTTGTCTGTCACATGTAACGTGATTGCAGCAGCCCTATCCATGTGCTTTGCATAGGCAGCTTCAAAGTGAGACAGAGGAGGATGTGCTCCATCTTCTCTTGTGCCAGCCGCTGCAGGTTGGGCAGAGGGGAGGAGCAGGCCCAGGACCACTGCTCTGTGCTCTAAAAGAGCAGTGTAACAACACCATCTCTTGGGCTCGTCACAAGTTGGAAGCAAAGGGACAATATCAGCTTATTTAATTTCACCTACGGTGATATTTAAAACTGATTCTCTTAAAATAATAAAAATATCGTTTGAGTAGTTGAAATTCTGGAAGTAAATATTGGTCCTTTTTCCTTTTTTCTTTATAAATGCTGAGAGAAATTAGTTCAGAGTGACTTGTGAAATACAGAAGAAGGTCTTGGATGACTGGGCAATGAACATGGACACATTAGATCAGCAACTTACTCCAGTGAAAAGGAGCAAGAGAGTGGAGAATCATCCCTTCCCTGCAGCTAGCATCAGACAAATACAAAGTTTGACATAACACAGAGATGGAAAATATTGTAAAAGGCAGAGGACTATACAGGTCTTGCAAAGACCTGTGAGATGTGACTCTAAAGTGGTGGTCATCATACTTTGGTCCACAGGTCCTAGGAATCCCTCAAGTGACCGACTAGTCCTAGGGGATGCACAAAGGGACTAAGGACAGGGATTTTCTTGCTGTCAATCTTGTATTTCCCATCACATTCCTCACCTCTGCTGGGAATGGCTGAAGATCAGCAAATACCAGAAGCTGATCACTGGAAAATGTTCAGGAACTGGCAGGGCATGTATTTCTCTTCTTTCCCCCTGTGGCTGTGCTCACCCCAGAACCAGTCAAGAAGAGCCTATTTGAAAAGGCAACAAGAAAGAGAAGGAAAAAAAAAGCAGCATCTGGCTTGGATCCTGGTCAATAAGAACGTGTGCCCTGCGCCACCAGGACTGATAACCCCCAGCATCTGTATCTCGTCCCCCTGGGGCAGTGGCTGCTTTCCCACTTTACTTCATCCTTTTGGAGCCAACTGTTGGCTTGTTAAGTGTTTGTGCCAAGCCCTCACAGGAAGCAGAGCCCACAGAGGAGGGATGCAGCCTGGGATGCCACTCCAAGGCTGGTTGTAGGATAAAGAAGGCTGAGCTCAAACGACTGGGCTGCACTGAAATTCGCTGTCTGTACATACACACAGCTTTTCTTCTCCCTCAGTAACACCACATCTGTAGGAATGCACAATGACCAAACTCCATTCATTCCCTTGTAATGCAGCCCCTGATTTACAAGCCAGGAGCATTGTTCCCTCTTTCCAGGATTGTGCAGGCACTGGGTCCTGTTTTCTGGTGGAAATGATGAGGCAAACTGCCCCAGCCATTCTTCTTATTCATTTTTCCTAGTGCATCCAGGCCCCTCCCTGTCACTTAGCCATGGGCTTCAGTACGATGTTCATTGAAGCTGAGAGAAGCAGTTTGTGCACGTCTAAGCATGTGTATGTATGTATGCACGTATATGTACGTGTATAAGCCTTTCCCTCGGCAGGCAACGATTCAAAGAGTTCAGAACATCACTGCTGATGGTCCCAGCCAGGCAATCCAGGCAATAATGTGGCTTGGCTGGAGGTCAGACGCTCTATCTGTTGTCTGTGAGCAGAGCCAAGCCAGGCACGTTGGGATGCCAGGGATTGTTGAGCAGATCTGGGAGCTGGAGTCAAACCACAGCTACCAACTGTTGGCCAGGGAGGTTTGAGCTCTGGTTTGCTGGGTTTATCCCTCTTTTGTGGCACAGTTTGGGTTGCACTGATGTTGTGAGGCAGAAGGCTGCTTATTAACCCACACAACCTCATACATCAGGTAAATAACAAGGTAATTAACAAGGTAATACTAAATGCCTTGGAATTGCCTCACAACCACTTGGAGAATCTCTGATGATCTTCCATGTCATCACAAGAGCAGGATGCATTTCAAGTGTCCTCTTCAGGTCCTCTGACTATCCAAAGGGATGGTGCTCAGACGCTTATGATTGGGATAGCTGAGAGAAGTAATTAGTGTAATTACACTTGTGTCTGTGTGGTGCAGTACTAACGAGCCATATTGCATTTTCTGTAACTCAGAAAGCCACTGGAGATAAAGGCCAACCACAATTAGCAGCTAGCAGGGCTGCTCTTTGAGCTGGTGCAGTCTATTCCTCTGGTTTGAATATTCAGGTAAATTTTCTTGCTGGCAGCTCCAGCTGACACTCAGTGCACTGCCCTGCTGTTTTCTCCTTCTAAGCTGTGAATTAACAGAGTCCTGTGGCCATAGGTGAGGTAAAGTTCACTGATCTTTCATGCCTCTTGACAGGACCAGGCACAGGAACATGCAGCTCCACTTCTTAGAGTGAAAGGCTGAATTTGTATTTTGCAAAGGAAAGGATTAAAATGCCATCAAAGGTGAAAGAATAAATTTTCAGGGTGAAAACTTCAATTTCAATGAAATTATAGCAGTAGTCCTAGATAAATGTGAGGGTGGGTTGGCAGTAAGTTTGGAGGCAGTCCATTTGCTGATTAAATTTGATTTTATACGTATAGCCACGCTAAACCCCAATTATCGTTATTCAGGAAAAGCACCTGGATTAATCAGACCTGCCACATTCATCTTTTTCTAATGCCTATTTCACTGGCTGTGACTACTACAGAGGAAAATTTCACCAACTGATTAGTTTTACAGCTCTTATATTTCTAAGCTGCAAGTAGGAAGAGCCAATATCAGATCTCCCCACCCTCCTCCCTCCCCTCCCAAACAGGGCTGGAAGAGCAATCTGCATGGGGGCCAGGGAAATGTGCCTTCCAGCAGGGCTCCTGGGAGCATGGGGCCAGGGGTGTATGCCCAAAATGCTGGGGTTTCTCCCTTGTTCCATAAGTAATGTCACAAAAAATGAGATGCCCCAATATTGCCGTTCTCACTGCGGGTGAGCAGCACGGTGGGATCCAGTGTGGGGATGAAGGCAGGAGTCTGTTTTTAGATTCAGAGTCCCAACACCCAGTGCCACAAGTGACAGACACACGTGGCACCAGAGCTGCCTCTGTCAGGGTGCCCCTCCGTGGGGAGGTTGTTGCAGGGGAAGAGATGGGAGGAGAGGAGGAGGTGTTGGGAACAGCAGTGGGACTGAGTTGGCTGGCTGTACACTATGGGCAGAGGTGGAGCAGCTGGAGACTGGCTCATTTCATTGATCTGGACTTCATTAGTGCTGCCACCCCCTCTGTACCGCTAAGGCTGGAATGTCATCCTGCTCCCACCCCGGGATAAACCTGTGTCAGTGAAGAGAGGATGCCTTTAAATCATGTACCTCAGCAAGAGGCAGTTCTGGCTCTTCCCACCACGAGAGCTGGGCCGTCTGAGGGATGCAGGATGAAGAAACACCCAGCCAGGCTCTCTAATTGTTTTTGGCCACTGATTGACTGTAACAGCCCGTGGATTCTCAGGCTATTCCCTGCTAATTGAAATGACTGTAGAAGAACAGACTTTGCCGCTACTCAGACATCTCTTTTGAGCCAAAGGAAATCTATCCTTTATAGTTTCCTCCAGCAAGTGAGATGACATCAGCTCTGTGGGTGGACAAATGTATTGAAAACCTGTCAAAATTCATAGTATTTTCAGAGATGCAGATATGCTCGAGCTAGAAATGCTGTTATAATCAGCTAATGTCAGCTCCTTTCTATCACAAAGGTTGGAGAGTCTCACCCAGGCATTTTGACAATTTCCAAATCTAGAAAAATTGAATCTAAAGTCAGAGCTGAACTGCTCAGCAAGAAGGTCATTAGTACTGAGACAGATGAGACAGAATAGATTCTCCATAGCCTATTTTTTTTTTCTTTTTCCTACAACTGAGTGACTTTCCTTCTGATAAACTGATACTAATGAGAATTATTTTACTGATCTAAAATGTGCTATCTGGTATCCTCTGGTCTGTATCACACAGGAAATGCGAATGCTTTGTTCTACCTTTGGCATCTGCAAATCTTCCAAGCATGGGATAGCTGGGAAGTGGGTTTGTGGGCTGCATTTCAGGATATGTGACAAATCTTCTTACCAGGAACCTCCCAACATATTAGGGAAAGTCTGGATGCTTGTGTGCGTTTGTTTGGCTGCAGATTAAGTATTGGCCATGAAACAACTTGTCCTGAGAACATGCATGGATGGGTTTCACAGCACCCAGTCTTCAGTATGAAGAATAATTTCGAGCAGGCCAAAAATTGCTTTCTTCCCCTTTTTGATCTTTGCATTCACTGTACCTTTCTCCTTCACTTTACCTTCCCCCTGTGAGTAAAGAACATGGCTGTGTGCTCCTTTTATTAAACAACTCCCAACTTTCTTTTCTTCATATGAAGAATTATTGTTGCCCTCCTGCCCTCTCTTATTTCCCAGAACATGTTTTCCTTTGGTTCTGATGGATCAGTTTGCACCATTGAGACTGAATACTCTGAAACCTCACATGAATTTTACAGTCATGCACTAAGATTTTGAAAGTTAACAACACATTGTTATGGAGAGGAAAAGCACTTGAGGAAAAGCATGGGAAATTACACACAGATCAGAAGTTCTGAAAGATTTTGCAAGTTCATAAAGCCTTATAAATACAAAATGAGTTTCTCAAAGGGGCAGTCTGAACACCTCCTGAAGCCAGGAAAATCATTGTGTCAATAGTCTGAGCATGGTGCAGTGCTTTCTGCACACCTCCTGGCAATGCAAATGCTCACAGCCCTTTCCTCAGAGGTCCTGGCTTCATAAGCAGCCACCAGCAGAGCTTGTGTCTTTGCTGGATTTCCCAACCTATTTTTGAAGAGCTGCCTGACTTCTATTCCATGCGCAGCTTTGCCGTTCCCCGAGTGTCAAATCTAGGATGGGATTTCCACCCCCACTCCTCCCGCCACCCTTTACTGCCTCACTGCCAACTCCACAGTGTCTGATCTCTCCCCAGGCCAACTTTCTCACTTCACAACTTTTCCCCTTGCTGCTTGAGCTGGCTTCCCAGTGCAATCTCAGTCTGTTATTTCCTAGAAGACAAACAGCCCAGCAAAGGGAAGTATTTTAGGGCATATTCCTCCTCATTTTCTTTCTTTGCTTCAATCTGGTATCAAAACCCTTTTTAAAAGCATCTCTCCCGCTCCTGGCAAATATTTGGAATAATTTGACTTTCCCCCACTGCTCTGGAAAGACTTTTCTCTCTGTCACTCAGGCAAAGGCAAAAATCTAATATTATTCTTGCTGAACAGCTCTTGCCTGCTATGTTGGCTCTGCAAAGGAGTTGGAGATTATACAGCCAACAGGGCTGAGGGCTTGGTGACAGTGGTGACTTGGGCCAGAATTTTGTGCTATATGCCATTGTGCCCACATAAAGAGCTCTGGTTTCCTGGCAAAATATACTTTGGCTGTGACAAAAGTACAGAGACAAGAGATGAGAAAATCTTGACTTATTGAAGACACAGGTAGTAGAAAGTCCCCATGAGCTAACGGGAATATGATGCAGAATCCCAGGCCCAGACCAGGAGATGAGGGTCTTTGGATCCTCCTGGTGAACAGCCTGTGAATGCTAATGCTGCTAATTAGTTGAGGGAGATGCTGTTATAAATAGAAGAGCTGACTGAATCTTTTTTGCGGCAGATAAGCGTACAATGAGTTTAGTAATTTCCTGTTTAAGAGCATGGTGATATTTATAAAGCTATTTTTAATTGTTCATTACTGTTAATTACTTGGTTTAAAAAAAAAGAGACAGCATTATGAAAGACTTGAACTGTATGTTTATCAGAAATTAACATCAACGAAGATGCCCCCTTCAAGCTGACTGCCAGAGAAGATTGTCCAGGTAGCAGACACAGGTCCTTTTAACCAACAGTAATTTTTCAGGCTGACATGAATTTTCAGCTCTCACATTTCTATATTCATCTTGTTTGTTTTTAATGTAAAAAGCTCCCTTTCCCTCTGTCCGTGGGACAGGGGACAGCGGGACTTTGCCTCAGACAGGCAAAAGAGATTCTGCAAAGCCCAGACTTTGCTGGAATTGCTGTTCTCACCAGAAGAGTGACCCACAACACATGAAATATATTCATATGTCAGAAATCTCCCGATCTCTAGCACATGGAGAGTTGTAGCAGACTAACAGCTGGAGCTTCATCGCTCCTGTCCAAATGGTGTTGCCCACATGCTTGACAGTGAATTAGCTGCTAATAATGGATCGCCAGACTCTTCTGGAGTGAAACATTTACAAGACCGACATGCTGCGAAGTTTAAAGCCTGGGAACACAAGGCAATTTCAAACCTGTCATTTCCTCACAGAAAAGGGATTATTGCTTTGTTATCAGCAAAGATTCTATGTTATGTGGCTTTCCTGCCCTTGAATTATTTAGGTCATATGGGATGGCCATGGGTTATATTGAAAAATACATCTTTTGGGTCCGTGTGTTTATGTAATGGATCTATGTCTTTATAAAGATCCAGTGTGGAATTCACTGGCTATGTGCACACCCAGTGCAGGTGCACAGAGCACATGCATGCAAGTCTCTGTGCTTACAAACTTGCCAGCTGCCTCAGACAGCCCCTGTAACAGAGACTTATTGCCAGCTCAGCTCCCCCTGTTCTCAGCATTCAAAGGTACAAGGAAGCAGTGCAGCACCCGAGGCCCTGACTGAATGGAAGGTTGGCACATACCCTGCTTTACTCTTTGTGCCATAACCTTGGCTTATGTAGCTGAGCTTCGCTGCTTTATCCAGTGAGAGGTGCTCTGAGAGCCGTCTCTTGATCACAGCTTTTCTATAGCTGTGCTTGTTCCTGCTCGTCAATACATAAAGGACTTGGTAGTTTACAAAGTTGCCAGTTCATGTAGAATGAGGATTGTGCTGTTGCACCAAGAGGGTAGCAGTCGATGCCACTTTCATTTTGGGCAAGGCATCTCATGCTCCCTGCTGGGTTTTGCAAGAATTTCTGTGGTTCCTGATGCTCAGAGTGTACAGAGCTTCAAGTAATGCATTCACATGCCCGTACTGCAGAAAAGTGGGAGATGGATTGGACCTAGTTTTTAAAACATTTGAAATCTTAAATCACAAAAGGTATCTCAGCCATGTTCTGGCTTTCCAGTAAAGCCATGCTTTGCTGCTGAGTGTCCCTTTTACTAGTTAAAGGGTAAGAACCGTGGTGACAAATTCATAGTAAACTAATGGTTTGTAGAAAAAACATTTTAACAATTATAAGCCTTGTTTCATTTTTGTTACAATATTGAAGCATACAGTGATAATAAGACACACTAATATTTTGTTCCTATCTGGTAATTAACAATACAAATATTCTCAGGGTGCTGTCAAGTCTTTTCTTTTGCACATTCATTTCCTCTGCTTCACAGTCTTTAGTTAAACTGGCTTGAAAAATCACATTTTTCAGAATGTGCATGTTTCTTGAGGAACAGTTTTAACTTGAATATAAGTTGATTTCTTGCAGCTCCTCAAAAGCTGAGAATTTATGCAGAGTATTCAAGGCTAATTTCCTGTAGTTTTCCAACTGAGGCTGTCATCATGATCTACAGAAAACAGCAACCAGCCTTACGTGAGATATAGCAATGATTCCATCTTCTTGTGTAGTGAAATAAATATGTATGTGTGATGTATCCACACATCTATAGTATATGCCCTGTGCATATGTCTTTGGCACTTCACTTAAATATGTCAGTTAAAATAATGTGTTTGAATGTTTAGACTATCAGCAAAACATTGGGAGGTTATGAACTTTGAATAAATTCTGATCGTTAATATGCATATGCATTTACCTTTGCAGTACCTGCCTTACAAAATGGTGTTGTACTGCAGAATTGCCTTTGATTTACAGCAGCATCAATGAGCTGATTGACTCAAAGGAATTGAGACAGCAGGTCTGGCTCTGGCATAAGATTTAATGTATTTCTTTTAACTGCTTCTTTCTAAGTGCAAGGCAGCTGCACTGGTAAGGAGGCACTGGCATGTTTTAAAAGCGCATTTTCCTCACAAAAGGAGGTATAAGTCAGGAAATCTAAATTCCTTGCTGCATGAAAATCAGAGGGTAAAGAGAGGCTGTTTGGAGGGCTCATTGTTTGAGAATTCCTTTTAGGAAGCTTTTCATCAGTAAATCTGTAGACATCGTCACTTCTTACTCTAAGCCAAGCAGGAAAAAACGTAATTTTTTTCCTGTCAACGCCTTGGATTAAGAATGACTAAACAAGCATTTGTGGCAGGTTAATTGCTCCTTGGGTACTTGCAGCCCCTGCGCAGAGTGGGTGTGAATATTAACTCCAGCGAGCAGCAGCTTTCCGCACGGGGAGGCTGCCTTAGCCAGATGTAGATGGTCCCCAGTAGGCTCCTACCCAGACGGCGTGTGCACCACAAGGTCAGCTCGACCTTCCTCCACTGTTTCGTTATTATTTCAGCTATTCCTTAGCTGAATCAAGAAATCCGCTGTTACAGAGCTCCCAAAGCAGAGCAGCAACACAGAGATGGAGGGAGGGGAGGACAAGGGGCTTGGAGTAAAACTATTATTCTTTAAAGAGTTCATAGCACGAGTCCTACCTGTAAAACTGTGGTACAAAAATGTTTAATCAATGTTTCAAACCCACTTTTCTATCACACAGACACACAAACAGGGCTTCTCTTTTCTCCAAAGACCCATATTCATGTTAAAGCAAATAAATGGTGCACTAACATTTGGATTCACCTCAGATTGCTTGGAGTAGCATGTACTTACACTTGGTGATTGTCAGGATGATACACAATCAAAGCAAGAATTGTGTTTTTATGCCTGCATATAACTATGTGTCCTAGGGCTTTGTTTTCTCTTGGTATTTCATTCTGCTCAGATCTCCAGCTCTCTGAGTGCGTGCACATCTGGAAACATGGGGAAGCGCTGTAAGAGAAGTGACAGCAGAACCAAAGAGTGGCCAGGGCTGGTCTTTCCACTCAGGTCTTGAGATTATTCAGAGGAGGCAGCCTTGTCTGCTCTCCAGAGGCTGTCAACGTGAGTGGCACTTTGATAACGTCAGGTTACTTGGTCTGACTGGGGATGTAACATTAGAAATTGAGTGTGCAGTAATCTTTCATATTCATCCAACCTCTCATTACTTTTGTGCTTATACAACTGTTAATGCCTTTATCCTTGCAATGCTGTCTGGAGCAGGGTGGTTCTGTGATCCTTCTTTTGCAGGGAGGGAGCTGAACAGCAGAATCGCCTGGTGAAAGGCAGGAAAACTGAAGGCAGAAAAGGGAGCAGGACAGCTTTCTTAAACTCTTAATGACGTTCTGCCCTTGAGCCTAATCCTGGGGGGAATCCAGGGCAGGCACGCAGGCATGGAGTGACTCACTTTTACCTTTCCAGTGACTTATGCTTGCTCAGATGTCTGAGTGTCAGCCACAGGTAACAGTGGTAGCAGCTGCATTCTTGGGATATGTTTTGGTGACACTTGGTTGGGAATTTGGGCATCCAGGATAAAGACAAAGCCTGCTTTGGAAAGGGACTAGGGAGACAACCCCAAGATGCATCTAATCAGCTGTGATTTTTTCAGTGATTCCTTATCATTGCTCTGTACCCTGTCATATGGTTCTTTCTTACACATAAGTTCTGCTTTGCTTTCCTTTGCTTTCTTTTTCTCTGCTGTCCCCAGAGATTAATGCAGCTTGTTGTGCACATCCAGCTGGACATGGGGCACAGGAGGGAGATCATGGCCTGAGATTAAGTTTTGATCTTGACCTCATCCCTAGTTTTAATTTTGTGACCAGAATGGAAATCAAGTATAAATGTATGGACCCTGAGTTTGTCTTAACTTTCTGACATATCTTAATAGAGACATCCTTCTTGACACTGCCACATGAAGAATTCTGCACCAATTAATTTTGTATCTGGATGTAACTTTGGCTTTTAGCTGGATTTAGCTCCATGGAGCACACCTCATCTGTTCTGTGGGTGAAGGGAGATGCAGATGTCTCAAAAAGCAGCCACAGAGCCAAGTTCTTTTCCAGTGACTGGTCAATACTTGGTAAATAACTAACTGCAGCAATTCCCAAGTTTGTTATCTCAGTTGGCCCAGCTGGAGGGCATGAGGGCTACAGCCAGGGCTGTTCCCAGGGTCATCCTGCTGCCCTGCAGTTGATTTCAGGGTGTGCTCCTCTGCAAAGCTGGCAGAGCAGGTATGCGAGTGTGATAGCACCTACTGAAAGACATCAGTTGTACTCCTTTGCAGTCTTTTCTTTTTCCTTTTCCTCTTGTGCTATTTTTACTCTGGTTTGAACCAGTGTTTAATTTGCCTCTTTTCACTTCTTGCCTCTAATAACAACTCTCTCTCTCATCTCGCTGCTCTGCCTGATCATTTTTCCTCCTTCTTTGTTAGATGTCTGGTTTCTCATATTCTCCTTTCTTCTCTTCCCCCTGTCTTGCACACTCCTCCTCACATATATTTTCATGTATTGTTTATGTGCACGGCTCCCCAGGGCATGTTCAGTAGGTGTCTCAGGAGGCAGGGGAGAAGGTCGCAGCCCTGCCAGCTGCTTGGACACGTGCACACAGAGGGAACCATTTCCACAAGGGAGGCAGGCTAATGTCTGCTAAGGAAAGCCTGCTTTGGTAGCCCAGCAGTGCCAAGCAGGCCGTGCATGGAGCCTGCTGCCTCTTGATGCAAAATGTGCCCCTTTAACCATTATTACTTTGTCCCCCTGTTTGCCCTGTTGCTCTGTTTCCATTTCAGCAATGTTTTGATGGCGTTTCCTAGGAGGATTCTCTTGTGCAAGGTGCTGTGAGAGCAGGTAGCAAACTGCATCCATGTCAGTTAAGAGCTAAAGTTGTGAACAGGCAGCCTTTGCACACCCACACACCAGTTCCACAGCCACATGAGGGGCTGGGTCCAGGTCACTGGACTCACTGGACCACTGCTTTCCTTTTGATCAAGCTGTTGCAGTGGTGCCACACCTTATTCTTGGGCTTCAGCCAACCTCACCCACTGAACCTGCTCCTTTCCTGGGCTGTTTCAGACCTATAGAAAAGTGTAAAGCATTAGGAGTCCCTGCATGACAGTTGGAATTCACGGGGTATAGTTTCCTCTGGGCTGGTTTGCCATGGCTGGCTGACTGTGGTCTTTAAGGGAAAAAAAGAATCAACTCTGAATTTTGGTTGTTGTCTGTCCCAGTGTCCCATTTCTGACATCTCTGCAGTCTGTTCCCTGCTCGAAGGACTTTTGTGGTCTCTTGTACGCAGACAGTTGTTTTCAGGCTTATCTGCCTGTCCACTCAAACATACTTGGTTATAGCACGGCGCTGGCTTCAACAAAATGGTACAGGATTGCAGCAGGATTGCCAAAATTTGTTTTCCTCAGAAAAAGGGCAGCCAAGCTTGCCACAGGACTGGTTTTCTGTCTTTCTGCCTTTTATGCCTCGGGCAACAAGCAGGCTGGACAAATTCTCCACACCCATTTGTGGTTAAACATTGAGGGGACCTTCAGCTACCTGTGTTTGTCTTCACCCGTGGCACCTCCCAGTCCTGGCTGAGTTTCTGATGGCAGCAGGTTCCTCCAGACGAGTGTGGGGCTGTGGGACCACCCCCAGGCAGTTCCCTTACCAAGGGCTCCTCCTGTTCTCTGGGGCTCTTCTCAACCCACTGCAAGGCTCCAAGCCAACAGAATTCAATGGAGGGAAGAAGTAAGAGTACAAACAAGGATATGGCCGGATAGCTCTGTGTACAGCTGGGATTTAAGCTCCCATGTAGCCAGCTCATTCATGCACTCATGTGTTTTGGGTTTTCAAAGAGTGGGAGCAGTCGGGTCAAGTTTTCCTTTTGCATTTTCAATTTCCTCCTCTCCACCTCCACCAAATATCTCTTGCTAGCAGCAAAAGACCAGGAGAGTAGTGTGCCTAAGTTCTGCCAGATGAACCATCTGCTGATCAAAAATAATTAAAGATAATCACAGGCCTGTTTAGCTATTCTTGTATTGTTAAAAAGAGCTGAGAGCCTGTCTCAGAAGCAGTGATTTAAGTGGTCCTTCAACCCTAAATACTGCCAGACCCACCCTGAAGGAGCTTTCCATGCCATTCCCAGTGGTGTTGGGCCAGCCTGCAGTGACTTTGTGTCCTGTATCAGCACAGGATGGTGCAGGACAAGTCTCACAGCACCACAGCCTCCTACCCTAAGGGAACTCAGCCTCATGCTGCAGTCAGTGTGGCCCCATCACCTGTGGATGGAGGTGGCTCCTGCCCCCACTGATGAAGAGACTGGGGTCTGACAGCCATGAGCTGGAGCAGACACAATAGTTGTCCAGATGGTTAAGTAAGACTGTTTTTCCCATTTCTGTGGGAGTTCTGAAGAATTTGTAAACTGCTTTCTTGCTTGCTGTTTTGGAACAGAAATTAAAATCTCAAATGGTTGATGGCAGAGCTGTAAAGGAAACAAGAAGTCTGGATAACCTCAATATTTCATCTTTGATTTTGACTTCCTAACATTTTATTTACTTTTTCAGAAGCCAAGAAATCAGTTAACATGCAGAATAAATGTGTTTATTAAGAACAGAAAGGACAAAAATTTTTCCATGTTCTTTTTCTCACAAAAGGTCCAAACTTACAGCAAAGAAACATAAAAAAAAGAAAGAAACAAACGGATGGGTGAGAGGAATAACTGATGACTGAAGGGGGTATAGGGAATGTGCTCTTTGTATATCTGCTGTATCATGAGCCAAAGCTAAGAGTCAAGCTGAAAGACATCCGATTAGTTAACAACCTCTCCATTTAAGTACATTCAAAGAAGTCAAATTATAGCAGGAAGAATCTGGGCTCGCCTCCGTCTCTGCCCTAAAATATCATTGTTCATTCTCACAGCCTGGCCAGAGGCCAGCTTCTTCCAGGCTTTTAGCCACAGGGTGTATTTAAAAACCATTCTGTGCGCCTCTTTTCCCATCAGTCCAAGTAAAGTCAATAAACAACCATTTTCAAGAGTGCCCATGTCCAAACAGAGGCTGTTGCTGGGCTCTCTGGGGTTGGTTGGAGCAGGGGGCAGAAAGGATGAGGAGCTCCAGAGCAGAGCACTCAAGCCTCTCCAGGTCTTCTCCTGCAAACATCTGCTCAAGCCTGAGAAGGGATTTTTCCAGGATCAGGCTCTTCAACAAACCATGGGGAGTTTATTTGAGCTCTGCACATAACACCAGTGAAAATCTGGTCAGTGCAACCCCCTGATGGTGGCAGTCCATCACAGCCTAGTATGGCCTGGATGAAACCCCAAGGAAAAGACAGAGCTATTGCACAGAACTGCCAAAAACCCCCAAACAAAAGAGGTGAGGGAGGCAAAACTCCAAGGAAAGCCTCTAACTGAGAATGTGTTTGGCCATTGTTCTTCTTGTGGATCTAGGCATGGCTTTTGTGAGCTCCCTAACCAGCCTGACTATGGTAAGGAAACACAGGACCAGTGAAGTCCTCTCTTACTTATTTTAAATTACCTCTGCAAGAAAATTAGTAAAAAAAAAACAAAACCTCTTTTTTCCCCTATTTCAATCACTCAGTGGGAACAGGGAACAGCTGTTTGGGTTTTGGGGGTTTCTGTATTTTTTATAGACGTGGACATTTTCCTTTGAAAATAAGTGAAGAAAGCAAGCAAGCAGTGGAAAGCCAGGTCTGATTAAATCCTAAGCCTCTCAGCTGTTGCGTTCATTTCCTTTGCCCTGTTTGCCTTCCTTACTTGTCTAAAAAAAGCTTCCCCACTGTGCAGGGCCCTTTTGCTGGGGTGGGGTATGGGATGGCAGTGGTGGTGGGGATTGCTAAATCGCTGTGGCTATCGAAGCCGCTGCACTGCTCCACTCCAGCACTTGCCCCCTCACCATCCTTTCCGTGGCACCTCTGGGGAGCCGGTACTGCCACACCCACTGGTGTTTTCCTCAGGGAGAAAACGGGTACTGGATCCCTGCTCTGGTTTTGTGGCACTTCTTCTGAGCTAGGGATGGAGGACCACTCACAAAGCATACGAGGTGCAGCCAGAACGACCCTGTTTCATTCCCTGCAAGGCTCTCTGTGCCCCTGCAGAGTATGTGTGCTCAGCGCCCGATTTTCCCTGCAGGCAGAAGACCTGCTCCCAGAACAGAAGCATTTCCAGAATTATTTCTGTCCTCTCATGTGAGAGCTACGGGCTGGTTTGATCATGTCTCAGTACTCAGATAGATATATATCTATATCTATATATATATATATCATTTACAGGATGTCTCCATCTCCGCTTGGGACTGTGTTTGCTCGCACACATGCACTCGCGCAAACTGTAGGTGGCACTTTGAGAATTAGCAAAGACGCTGCCGTGTCCTGTGCCGGGGCATGGCTCTGTGCACCAGCCCGGGGGAAGGAGCAACAAAAAAATCGATCGGTTACTAGGGAGAAAGGCAAAGAGTGAGCAGAGCCTCCTCGGGAAAAAAACCCGCTCGCTTCTCGCATTCTCTGGGATGCGGCATTCAGCTGCTTACAGCCTGTGGGGGAGACGTGCCAATACCCTGCACTTTTCTTTACAGTATGTTTTATTTATCTGCCTCAAAGGAGGAGGTTTGCTGTAGTTATCACCCCAGGAGTTCAGCTGGATACAAATGTTAACCAACTGGAGGGGAAACAGCTTGCTCCAAAGGTTTTATCGTTGTTTAGTACACAGTGAGCGAGTGCCAGGCGCAGACTATGCATTTACAGAGCTCCTGGCCCTCTCCTGCCTGAATTGTCAGGAGAGAAATTCAAACCACTCTGATCAATTTGCTGTCTGTCAGCAGCTGGGAACCGAAGGGCAACCCTGGATCGATCCATTCTTGGAGCACTCTCCTCATTTCAGGGATTACATGGTTTCCTCTGTGCTGTATTAACACTTTAGGTGCTGGGTTGTAGGTGAGCTCTGCCTGTGGTTATCGCTTTTGCACGGTATCTTAGAGAGTGTGTGTATATTCTGTATATGAATCTTGCACAAAGCTTGCTCTGTGGATATTCAGTGTTGCTCTGTATGAGATGGATGCTGGCCTCTTTCATTGTGCGCCAGAGGGACAGGGAGTCCCTTCTTTCATTCAGCATAAACCTAGATTTTGGAAATTATTCTGTGCTTTTCACGAAGCTCTGGACGCCCCTGGAATGCACATCCCTGGTATAATAATACTAAAGATGAAAATGGAGAGGAGTTTGCTGCAGTTCACATGCTGGGAAGCCAAGAAACACTTCTCAGCCTGCTGAAGTGGCATCACATGAAAACTTGCAAAGTTTCCGGCCTTTCTGGCATTTGGGAGAGGATATGTGAATGTCATCATTCATTTTTAAAAACAACTAAATGGCTTAGAAGTGTGTAAGAGTGGGGCCATGTGTGAAGAGTTTCAATCCTTCGTGTTTTGGAAATTGTTGCTGTTTTAGTCCTTGGAGATGACCTTAGGATCCCCTTTCAGCGTGTCTCACTCAGAGAGCTGCTCTCAGCTGCTGGGATGTGGAGCCCAACAGCACCTGGAAAACCAGCCATGGGAGGGAAGGGCTGTTTTATGGGCATGCAGTGTATTCTCAGTTGTTTGCAGCAAAACTTAGCAGCCAAAAAGGTAGAAGTGGACTGGGACCATATCCCTGTAAGCCACTGGCAAGGGCTCTCAGAGCTATGCCTACTTAGATAAGCAAGGCCCAGGGAAGAGATGGTCTTCAGATGCTGCTCCTCCTGCCTAACCAGTGCTTGTTCTCACCATTTGGGCACTGGGTTAGGATCCAGTGTCAGTCCCAACTGTTACTGGCAAATTACTTCCATTCCTGTTTCCTACTTGAGCACCTTTGTGCACTGCTTGCTGCAAGTTTGGATGGAGCTGGGTGAGCAAATGGACTTCTTTTTGCCAAAGGCCATGGCCCTTATTTATCATCCACCCTGGTGCTGGAGAGTCTGGAGCTCTCTGCTTAGGAAAATGAGCTGGAAGAGTGTGTAATGTGGGCTCTACTGCAGTCTTTTCTTTCTTATTCTTTCCATTTTGTTTCAGGTGGATGCATTGAAGATGCCACTGTGTTAATCACGGTGTTCAAGTGGAAGACTGCATCTTGCCCATATCAGCACAGTGATTGGATTTGCAAGACTATCCAGGACCTTGTATGAGCACAGTTCTAGGTAAACCTGCATTAATAATCCAAGATATACCTGGAAATATTTGTCTAAGAAGTCTGCATTTCAAACAGGTATCAAGACTAATAAACCCCCAGAATCAGCATCATCCCACTCTATCAATACTTCTCTGAAGTTTTCTAATGATGGAAACAGCCATGTAAAATCCACAGCTTTTTTTTTCTCCCCCCTCTCCCCTGCCAAACTCTCTCAAGTATGACATCAGCCTGAGCCCTGCTCATTTAGGATCCTCAGCCTCCAGTGCCAGATGACAATGGAGCCAGTGAAGGGTGCTTTGTTAGCTTTGATTGTGTTCAGTGTGGTGTAGCAGAACAGCTGGAATAATTGAGATAATCTCCCAGCTTGTGTGGGGGGTAGTGATGTTGAAGGAGAGGGGGGAATTTGCAATGAAGGAGGAGTAAGGAGCAAGAGCGCTGTACTGCAGGAGCATTTCAGCAGCCAGCAGGTTTCAGCAGATCTTTGGGGTGTTTGTACCAGGTGGGTCTGGTCCAGCACTTAGGGGAGTGCAGTGGAAGGTGCATCATCACAGGCTGTGTTTGCCTCAGACTCATTTCCCCTGTATAACTCAGGACTGCTGGGTTTGGCTGCTTGTGAGGCACAACTCGCTGCAGTGAAAATGTGCTGGTCACTTTTTAAACCGAATATTCACAAGGTCCTTTGAAAACAAATTCTGCCCCAAGTCCTGTTCACAGAGCCAACGGAGGGTCACAGTGATGGCAGGTGTGAGCAGCCACTCCTTGAAGCTGGCAGAGAAACCACTCCTGAAAAGCACAGTGAGATCTCCCTGTGCATGCAGGGACCTGCAGGAGCACTCTGCAGGAGCAGCCTTCTTAAGGATTTCTACTGCTTTATCGTAATCAAAAACATTTATCTGAGTTTGGAAGAAGTTGAAGCCTGCCCAGGTTTAATCTGCTTTGGATGCAAACACTGTTTGTAAAATCAGCCAGGAAATAGGATCCTTCTCTTAGTTTAGGCTTGCAGTGCATACAGTCCTTCCAAGACCAAACATGTGTGAGGCTATTTTGAGATTTACAGGGTGGAAAGCAGTAAATTAAAATGTCATAACCATAGTGGTTTGGAGATTAGAGGTGATACATGTTCTCCAGCTAGGTGTTATCCCAGCTTTCAGTTCCACCTAACCTGGAATTAGGATTTCCTGAATGGTAACTAGCCTGTTTGCAGCACTTACATCCCATTTCCAGCATCAGCCCCTTAAGAAAAGATACAATTTGCCTTTTTGATCTTTATAGGTCTCTTCCAACCCAAACCATTCTGTGGTTTTACTTTCCATCATTCTGCTGTCCTTTCTTTCTCTACCAGAAGTGACACACCTATTTCTGCAGGTATCTACAGTTCCAAACCAGTCTCTGGACCTCAGGTAACTCTCAAGTAATCATATATGCTTAAAGCAAAAATAACAATCTTAAAAGTAAGCTAAGGAGGCTGGTTTGGATGCTACATGTATATAACTGTATAACAAAACCCCTAACATGCCATACTAAACTTTACTTAACAGATTGCTTAATCTCTACAAATGTTAACCTCCAGGTTTTTATTTACTGAGCTGGTGTTTTATGATGCCATTGTCTAATTGAAATGTGTTCATTCCTGCTCCAAGTGCCACTGCTAAGCAATTTACTGATATATTGCAGGAGGACTGGATGGGATTTTCTTTGTTTCAGAGTAAACTTGGGAGACAGATGGTGTTCAGACAGTACAGATGTGACAGCTTCCATTGCTTTCTTTATGGAGTCTTTCTTGCCAGCTAAGCACTTTTGTTTTCAAATGTCAAAACTGTCATTTTCAGAGGCACCATAGAGAACGGGCAGGAGTACAGGAGGAAGGAGAATTAGCTTTGTTACTCTTTGGAGATGTGGGAATTTGCTTCCAAAACCAGAACTGGAGGTTGCTGTAGCCCAGTTCTCATCAACTCTTGAGCTCAGGCCATTGCAGGGGCAGCAGCAGCTTGGATAGGCCTGATACTGCTCTCTCTCCTGTTGTAGTGCTTCTCTGGAGCTTTCAAAAACAACCCTGTGGCTCAGTCTTTTCGTACAGAAAGGGAGATTGAGGCTCACAGAAGGGATCTGAGCTGCACAGCATCAGGAAGCTGGGGGAGGAGGGCTGGGAATAGCACCCAGCTGGCCTTGGTCTGGAGCCAAGACCAGCCCCAATCCCTTGCCTAAAGGTGGGTGGGGAGCAGAGGGTGAGGGCAGGCAGACCTGGTAGTGCTGGTGGGAGCTGCCTCCCAGAGCCAGGTGGCATTTTCGTTCCAGCATTCAAACACCTGTGGAT
This sequence comes from Struthidea cinerea, assembly GCA_013397865.1. Classification (NCBI taxonomy): domain Eukaryota; kingdom Metazoa; phylum Chordata; class Aves; order Passeriformes; family Corcoracidae; genus Struthidea; species Struthidea cinerea. Next base: position 1,391,031 of record VZTI01004746.1, read on the forward strand.
CAGGGACATTCAGAGAAACACATTTGTTAGCAGTGGTTTATTTCCCCTCAGGTGTCTGAGGCAACAGCAGATCTGCCATTTGACAACCTAGTAAGCTGCTGTTTCCCACAAGGAGAAAGAGCCATGGTGTATTGCACAGAGGGAGGATTGCCACTTCTTTTCAAACTCTCTCTCGGGTTATCACAAAGGTAAAGAGCTCAGAAGAGATGTAGTTTCATTCCTTCCCTATAAAGCATCTTATGGGCAGTCTCACTGCAATGTTGTTGTGCAGCTCAGCCAGGAGATGGGCTGGAGCTGTTGCCTCTAACAGTCCCTGGGACTCTGCTGTTACTGTGGGTTCTTTTCACCACCGGCTACCTGCCTGCTATTCACACTAAAACACCAGGAGACAGTGATAAGGAAGGCCAGGTCTGGCTCTAGCCCATTTCTTAGAAGTTTCATAAGCCAGTGCTTTCAGCAGTGTGTGTTAGAGAATGAAATCTGAGCTGCTCTGAAACCCATGGGACCTGTGCCAGCTGGGCTGGAGTTTCAGCCTGGAACAAAGACCAGAGCTCTCTGAAATACTGAAAAATGTGAAATTTTGGCCACAAGCCTCTCTCACTTTTGAATTAAGAGCTGTATTTATTTATTTATTTATTTATTTATTTATTTATTTATTTATTTATTTATTTATTTATTTTTGCNAAATTTTGGCCACAAGCCTCTCTCACTTTTGAATTAAGAGCTGTATTTATTTATTTATTTATTTATTTATTTATTTATTTATTTATTTATTTATTTATTTATTTATTTTTGCAAGGGGCTCTAGAAGCCAATTTTCCTCTCTGTGAAGACAGCTGAGTCTGTGCTGCCTGCCTTGGATACTCAGGGCCACTCTGTGGACACAATTTACTCCCTGCTCTGGCACCAACCTGGCAGGATAGATGTGGCTGGAACAAGATCACTGGTGATCCCAGAACGGAGCTGGGCACAGCTGGCAGCTTAGCACAATGCTGGTATGAAGTTCAGGCAGTTGAGGACCAGGCAGGCTGTCAGCAGCTGCTGCCGTGCATTTCTCTCTACACACTGCCTGTGGACACGTGGCCAGGGGATCTTGGGGCCTGCCATGCATTTCTGCCTGCACATTGCCTATGGACACATGGCTGGGGACTCTCAGACAGTTCCGGCTGTCTCTAATAGGATTAGTTAGCAACAGTGCTAGAAATACTCAGAGCAGCCATCTGTGGTGAGATGACCCCATCTCTGTGTGTTTATAGCAGCTGCATCACTTTAACGTGCTTCTGTTCGTGGGCTGTTGTTAATTTTCATTAATTTCATACTATTCAATGGAGAAAGAAAAGTCTTTGGTTTAGAGCAAAAGTCAGCCTAAGACTGTGAGTCTCTCATTAATCTGACAGTGGCAAGAAATCTTCCACAGTCAGGAGACTGTGAGAAGAGATGTTCTGTCTGCAGTGAGGGCAGCAGGCACTGAGGACATGGCCTGAGACTGCGGATAAGGTGATGGAAGGGCTCTCTGCTCCCACAGCAGCAGCCCTGCCACCAGCTGTTGTCCTCACATGATCCCACCCTGTCCCTTTTGCCACTGCTGGCTCTTGGCTGCTCCTGGGGTGAGTCTGCCTCAGAGGCTAAACCAGCAAATCATTTTCTTTTGGTTTGGTGCTTTGGCCTAACTCAGACCAGAGACAGCATGAGCATGAGCTGGGACAGCCCCAGCCCTGGCTTGGCAGAAGCCAAATTGCCTCACCAAGTTTCACTCAGCCTGAGACCCAGAGACCAGCTCTTCTCTGGTTGTGGACCAAAGCCAGCTTCAAACCCACGGGTGGTTGGTGCAAGCATGCAGCATGAATTCAGTCTTTGGGTTCAAAAGGGATGAAATGTCTGCAGGAAATCAGCTGGGTTTGGCTTATTCTCTTCCTGATGGTGTCATCTCTCTTGCGAATTACTTTGCTGCTAGATGGCTGTGGTTTCAATTCATACAGCTTCTGACATATTTTGTTGTTTATCAGTTTATGCAAGGGGCCCACTGCTGTGCTGTCTGACCGCAGAGTGCCAATAAAAGTGTCGACAACCCTGAAAGTGCAGTGCCCACACTCCCAGGGCCAGTTCCCTCTGCCTCATGTGGGTATGCTGTGTCAAACCAGGTAAGTGAGTAAATATTAAAAATTTAGCAATTCAGCACATGTGCAAAGGTGCCAACTGGCAAGAATCCTCAGAGCAATAAGATGAAACATTTTGAGTTACAGAACAAAATGTCTGTGCTGGGGTACTGAAATACATGTATTTAATGTGCTGTTACTGAGGTTTGGTGGCAAACCAGAATGAAAGCTATTTAAACAAATCCTTGCTTTGTGTAATGTTGCTGTAGTCCAAGTCATTGCCCAGCATATAATGAAAGACAATATTATCCAGCTTTTGAATTGGTTCAATGCCAATTACTTTTCTGCTTCAAATATTAAGAAGCATTTTTCAAAAACAATCGGTTTTCCTTAGACATTGGGGAAAATAAAGTCAGCAGACATCAGAACTCTGTCATGGGAAATTTGCTGCAAAGCAGGTACGAGCATAACAAAAGTAATTATCAGTGAGTGCAGATGATTTATTTACTGGGATAGTGGCATTGTTAGAGATGTCAGAATCCTTTTTTATCTGTGTGTGCACAACTAGGTTCTTTGAATGGGTTTCCATGCTTCCAGCAGTAGGAGACTCCAAGTTTCTAATGAGGCTGTAAGAAGTGCAAGGACTTTTTCATGGGAGCAGGAAACACGAGTCACACTGGATTTTGGAGGCGAGCAGTCCCCATTTGAGTTTGGCCAGAAGGTGCATGTCAGACTGGGTTCCCGAGTGAACATCGATCCATTGTCTGGGCTGCATCACACTGGGGTGGCCATGGAGGGCTTAGTTCATTAAGTGACTTGTAGAAAAAACTGTTGCAGAGGAGACAAGGGAAGTGCAACAGATCTGATGTTCAGTCAAGGACAGGTTCCTCTCTGAGGGTGTCATCATGGAGCTCACTATGGAGCTCCTGCCTCTGGAGAACTCTTATTCCAGCAGGGAGCTGTACTGCATCCCAAAGCAACAAAGTACATATGCACTTAACAAACCCAAGATCAGCTCCTTTCACAAACCAAAATAAATTGTTTCCATGCCTGCCCGGATTCTAAATTAGCAGAACAAACAGTCATTGAAAATGAATGATTTCAAGTCAGAGGAATACAAATCAGAGACTATGTTTTTTCTCATTGGAAAAATACTGTTATACCAAAAAATATTACATAAATTTTTAATCTTCTACAGATGGGATAGAAGATTATAAAGTGGTCAACAGACAGTGTAACGTATTCTGGCTCCACATCTGACATATCCAGATATTGACAGATCATTCTCTTTGGTGCTTTTACACATAGCAAGGGTTGTCAGCTCCAGAGACCACATTTTTTTTGGCTTATCTGGCCCTGCACCCAGAAAGATTTTACCCCAGAATCCACCAATGTGGGCAGTTTCTGTGGTTTATTGTGCTCTGCAGGAACCCCAGCAGCTCTGACAAAAGACAGCATTCAGGTTTTGCTGGAGGAGAATGGTGGTACAGGAGAAAGGGAGGAAGGAGTGCCTGTGGTGACCTGTTTTGAAGGGGAAATAAAATAGAAGGGTCAGGCAACATAAGCTGAGACTTCACACAAAGCTATTTGGAGTCCTTTCTACAGTTCTGCCCCAAGTGCTCCTAACTCCAGAGCTTTGGCTCTGTCTCTCTGCCATCCTCACCAGCCATGCTTTGCTTCATCTTGGCCAAAAAATCATTTTTGTATGGAAAGAGGTCAGTAGGTGATCCCAGTTCAGAGGTCTTCTGAGGAAGTGTCAATCCCAGCAGGAAAGCTGCTTGGAACAAGTTGTAAGAGGTTACCCTCGGGCAAGTAAAGATGTGTGATAAGCACATTCCTCCGAAGGGAGCTCATAATTTGATACAGACCTCTGGAAGCATCGCTACCAAATTCCAATTGTGCATATTAAAACTCTGAACGCTTCAGGTCTGATTTAGGCTGCTGCAAAGTCAACAGGAGTCTCTCACTGCCTCCAGTGGGCTTTTAATGTGATCCTTATTGAATAAATAATCAAGAAGTAAACCTGCATAGAATCTGATTACCTGGTCTGCAGCCTCTGAATGAACTCTCTGCTGCATTGTGGAATTACAACACTGGCATGTGAGATTCCAGTGAACTAAGAGCAGAATTTCCGTTGCCCAGCTGGGTACCTCTGGTCAGGCTAATCTCTGACTTCTGCTCTGAAATCACCAGTCTGTGTTACGCAAGAGGTCAGACCCTCTGATTTACAACTGTCCTTTCTGCCTTTAATAATCTGTGATGAGATCTTTTATACGTGAACTCTAAGCAGCTGCAAGTGCCTGCACCAGCTGGCGAATCTGCCCCACAACCACTCACCCTGTCCGCAAGTCACCGTGGCTCCGAGGCTGCCAAGACGGTGCTCTGAGATGATCCAAAAGATCTCTTTTATTTAGCAGCACAGCTGTTTGTTATTCTGTCCAAGAGCAGTAAAAGCTATCAATTGCACAGAAGGACAACATTTTAAAGCACACTAAACAGCAAATAATCCTCTGCTCAGGATATTAAAATATCACAAACCACAAATTTCTCAGTGTTATTATTTTGCAGCAGACATCTGGCACCCCAGTCATAGAGTGAGGAGGTGAAGTGCTCATACCAAGTCTGGGTTAAAAGGGGATGCCCAGATAGCCTTGTGCAGTCTACTTCCTGTCAGGAATTGCTTTTGCAGACGCTTTATCTCCCATATATTGTCTTACAGTCGCTGCCACGTTTGAGTGGCATGTTTTGTTCCCATGATGCGGTTGAATGTATCAGGTGGAGCCTTGGCCAGCATATCTGACACAGATCTCCTTGCGATGGAGAGGGTGTCTGCAGCCAATCCTTTATGCATCTTTTGACCCATCTACCATTTTTGAAACTTGGAACAGTTGCTCTAATTGCTTGCTCGCACGAGGTCTTTGCCCTCAAATTCTCAAAAGCAGTTTTTAAGGCGCTGACCAAGTCAGGATCTAAGGCAGACTGACTGCACAATGCTCTGCTGTCATCAGAGGTTCCTGCAGGGCCAGATCCCTCCAGACATCGCATGTGCTGGCCCAGAGGGGATTACTGAGGAGGGAAGAGGGATACAGGCCTACAGGCATAGGCAGACAGACACACTCTTCCCCCCAAAACCAAAAACCTACAGTTTGTTTTTCTCAGTCCTTCAACCACCAGAAAAATGCTGGTCACACTGTTAGATGAAACCTACAGATGTGGAAAAGTTTAACTTCCCTGAAGTTAAGATAGAGGATGAGTGGAGTAATTTGGCATTAAGTGTGAGATTTTGGAGACAAAGGAGGACAGATTCCTGCACTGCACTCTGGAAAGATACTGGATATGACTTTGGGGACACAGGAGAGGTGGCACATAGTAAATATGAGGTCTGGATTTTAACACCAAGAGTCTTCATCCTATCTCCTGTGATCCTCTGACACTGTGCAATCATTTTCTAGCCCTCAAGATGATGGTCAAGGTTTGATAAAGTGCATAACTCATCAGTATGTGCAGAAGCCTCTGCAAAATCCAGATGGGAAAATGACCTTGGTTCCTGCAGTTAAAGAGAAAATGAGGCTTGGGCCAGATTAATTCCCAGGGTTGCACACTGATTTCATTGGAGTTGCCCTGAGGGTGAGTTTGATTCTCAACTCCTTAAAGTTTCCAAAACAAAGCGGAATCCAGATGGGTGGCAGTATGGAACTGATGGGGGTTTTTTGTTTGGGTTTTTGGGAGGCTTCTTTTTGGTCAGTTATTTTAGTACAAGCTACACAGGATGTAAAATTTATTCCTGCAAATCTGTAGGAGCAGACAGCTATATTACGAAGAAAAGATAAAGCCTTCACCTGGAACCAGCTCATGCTGACTTTGGAAAGATTTCCTTTTATTGATGAACGTGTCTTTCTGTTTAAAGTACCCCCAGCTTTGACTCTCAGGACTGCATCCATTCTGTCTCTCTCTGAAGCCACCACCTGCTGATGTGCTTGCAGTAGCTTGTCCCAAGGAACATATTTCTGAACAGAAAACTGGTTTTACTTAATTAATAATAAGTGAGATCAAACTGCAGCCGTTGAAGTTAAATTTCTACATGGATGTGGACTCCCCAGTTTGGGCATGTCTAGAGCTACATTGTTGTGTTCCTCGGCCATTAAATATTGCAAATACTGAGCTTTTTTCTTATTTTAAATGCTACCAATTTATACAAGGCCTATTCAATACTATGGGTGGAATAAAATTCTGAAATAGTCTAGTGTTTGAATTTGGAGATTTAAGAATACAGAGGTGAGCATAGAACTTAGAAGTTGAGTTTGGTTTCATAGGGACAAAGATGGAAGTGGAATCCAGAGATGGTGATTTAAACTAGACCTTTTTCCATGGCAAATTTAGGTCTCTAAGTACCCACAGGGAGCTTTCCCTGGGATGTTCTGGTTCCACACCCTGAATGCACAGTCTGAATTCAGATTTAGGTCCTACCTGGCAGCCCATCGACCTTGCTGGGAGAAATCACATGAACTTGCCAGTGAAGGACGAGCCTCACAGCGCCCTAACCGTGACCTTGTGAAAATTCATTATATTCTCATGTGAAAACTCCTCATCTGAAGCCCAGAGGAACTGAGTTGGGAGTCACCAGAATCTGTTTGTCAGATAGTGTTTTCTGCTCCTGCAGCAGAAATCATGTTTTCCCTATTAGTTCTGCTTTCTGTTCTGTCTGAAAGCAGGAAGAACAAAACCCAGTGAAAATTAAAAAGTGAAGATAATGCAAAGTTAAACACACCTCTTTTTGATCTTCAAATTGAGTTGATGTCAAGTAAAGCTTGTTCCCTCTGCAGTGTCTTGCTTCTTTGTTTAATGGTGAATTGAGTGAAACTATTTGACTTGCCAGCTTGTGCAGCAAGTTGGAAAATAAAATTAATAAGTGGCAGTGTCAGAGTCACAGTGTGTAAGTGACCCCTGAGAGGCACAGCTGAATCAGAAGTTCTTCACCTTTGCAGTGTCCTGTTATCATCTGATCTGATCACTTCATAGGCTTTGTGATCCTCATAACCCCTGCTCAGGGCTGCTCCTGGCACCATAGCTCAGACTGGGAACAGCACAGCAGGGGAAATGACATCTGTGAGATTTTGGGGTTCTTGCTGTGGGCTCTGCACAAATCAGGGTCCTGGGAAGCAGAATTGCTCAGGATGATGAGCTTTGTTTTCCTGTCTTTCCTGGCATGTTTGGAGGGGGCATGAGGTGCCCTGGGGGAGGACTCTGTGAGGAGCACCCCTGGCTCAGGCCATCAGCTGAAAGCCTGAGCAGAGCACTTAGTTTGGGGTCCCACTGCTGCCCGAGAAGGAACTGCTCTACCCTCTTTGGACCAGGGTGCCACAAGGACTCAGAGAGGAGGATCTGCCAGGGAAACTCAGACCTCTGAGAAAAGAAAGCATCACTGTATGTAGGCGACAAGCCAGGAGCTGGATATAGAGACTTAAATGTCGCCCAAGTCCTTGCTTAGGGACTGGCACCAAGATGGATCCACTGCTTGCTTTTCTCCCTGCAATTTTTCTTAGAGCTCAAGGAATTAAAATTCACCAAAGCCTTAATTTCTGAAAGTTATTAAGTCTGACATAATTTATCCTTCACAATATCATTTAGTTGGACTGACCAACATGTTCCTCCTCCCCAGTGCTGTCCCTTTATTCTTGTATCAATCTATGAGAAAACAGGGTCGTAACAGCTCCCTCAGATACAGATTGCACACAAGGGTAGCACAGCAGAACCATCCTGCTTTCTTCCACCAGCTCTGCTCAGTATTTAAACGGAGTTATTTAGTTCCCACGGGGAAAATTGTACTAGCATAGGGAAAGGCACAGCACGCAGCTATTATTGGGGCAGTGATTGTAATGAGCATGGAAAATGGAACAATATATAACCTATTCTTAATAGACTCTTGGGAGGGTTATCCTCTGCTACTCCTCAGATCCCATACCCAGACTTTTTTTTTTTTTTTAAATAATTGATAATGCCTTGTTTTTTTCCATTTGTATTGCTCAGTAAACATTAATGGCATTTTCCAAAGATGGATTATCCCCGTGCCTGCACCAGAGTATTTTGAATAAAACAAACCCCCTTCTTTGTTTTCAAGCAATTGTTTGATGGGAGATCCTGTCCTTTCCAGAAAGGACATTTGACCATAGAAGGTCAAATTTTTCTGCACTGAAACTCCAGTTGCCTCAGCTGGGAATTCTCTGGAGTCTGTGTGAGCTCCCTGTGTTTGCATCACCACAGTTCCTGGTGAATGCAGTGGTGAGATGGAGCCATGCTGGCCTAGACCTCCTTTGCCATAGAGAAGCTGCCCGAAGTCCAAGAGGGAGACAGGCTGGGAAGATGTCCAACTTTCTGTGCATGCAGCAGTTCATCATGCAACTATCATGAATAGAAATCCTCTGTCCTGAAATGGGAGTTATTTAGCTTTAACTTTGTGGCCACAAATGTTTCAGCAGTTCTGAGATGTTCATGCTCTTAAATATGGTGCTAAAAATGTATCAGCCTGGCTATGGAATTATTTGGGAGGTTTTTTTGCCCTTAATAAAGGTGTGTAAGAAGAATATGGGGAAATTGGTGGATGCCCATGACTGTAGCTCGGCAGCTAAAGCAGAGCAGTCAAGCTTAACTCCATGCAGGTGAGGAGGATGTGAGCCTTGATGCCTTCTGCTCCATGGAAACAGCCTTCCATCGCCTTGAAGGCTGAAGCATTGGTGGTGGGAGAGGGAAAATGTGAATGCCATGGAAACATCTCTGCTTCAGTAAGGAAGTGCAGTGCTGTTTCTTTTGGTTTTACTCCTAGGTATGTGCAGTGGGTCATCCCACAGCAGCAACTAAACATTTTGTTTCAGTTTTGGGAGAGAAATCTGTCCCTGAAGACAGTCACTTGTGTCTTTTCTTGTTTTAAATTTCCTTGATGCAATGACATACAAACTGATCCTTGCCATCTAGGACGAGGGCTAAGCTATGCCCCAGTTAATAGAGCTTTAGTGCTGGACATGTTTTGGGGCCAATATCTCCCCCACGTTAATAGTAGTGTATTGATTGCACGCCCATTAGTAAAGGCTGGGTTTGTGTGCTTTCACTAATGAGAATTCTATGCCTTCTTTGTTTTAGGAAGTGTCATCCTCACGAAGATGTTTTTTCATGCCAATCATGCATCCAGGCTGCAGTTTTGCTGGCATGGAACCAGGAAGGATAGCACACTTTGTTTCCTGCTAGTTCTGCTCAGCCTTGGGTGCTTACACCATCTCCTCTTCAGCATTGCTCAGTGTGGCAATGATGCCTTTCTGGGGCAGTAACTCTCCTGGTGCACAATCAGTGCAGTTTAAGATATAAAGGTGTAAAGTGAAGCCCGTGACAGCTTGAGGGATTGCGTGGGCCTTTATCAGCCAGAACCTCTCTGAGCGCAAACACAAAAATGTTGTTGACAGACAACTTTCATAAATTGCTTTGTTGAGTGTCAGCTTCACTTTATAGCACATTGTCACATGCCAGTGCTGACACTTGTGGCAGAACTTGCTGGCACAGTATGGCATGCTTGTCTGTAGCTTTTTCTGCATTTTCTTCCTAGGAAAATCCTTATGGCCCGAACTGGAGCCATTTTATCAGGTTTTGCCCTTGATGCATAGGTGAGAGGGGCTGTTTTACACAGCATATACAACCAGAACCGTGCCAACATCACGATTAAAAACAGGGTGGAACAGAATGAATGCTTTAAATGTACTCATATTTCTGTGAAGTATTTGCTGCTGCTGAACTTCTAATGCTCAAGATCTTCTGTAGCAGCATCAGTTACTCAGATAGCAAAGGTTTGCTGCAGCCTTACCAGGGTTAGCAGTAGCTATGGGCCAGGTTAGACGAAAACATGCTGCTTTTTTATCGTTTGCTTTGCTGTGGTAGGTGTTTGCCCAAAGCCATGCCATCATAGCAAGGGAATTTGTCCTGCTGGTATCACATGCAGCCAGACAAGGGCTCTGGTCACTATAATGTTAAACTGAGTCACAAAGCTTCCTAAATGATTGTTGTATGTGTGGCTAACAAATGAAAAAAAAAAAAAAATCACTCATCAAGACTTTAACACCAAGCAAGAAGAGCGAGAAGCAATGAAAAGACTGTAGGAACTTCAAAGTAAGCAAAAATTTCTCGGTGGATTCCCCTTTTCCCTGAAAATTGGGAAGCAGCAGATGGATAATCTACAAAACTCACATCACCGCCTTGAGATAATGCCTGGGGACAGAGTTTGCAAGGCACTTGCGTAAAAAAAATGCATGAAGCCCTGCATGGTATGGACAAGCTGTGGATCCCCTGGGCTTTCCCAGGCATCTGGAAGGTGTTGGGGCACTGGAGCCAAGCAACTCCCAGTCAGCAGCTGGTGCAGGTGGACACTGTGGAGCTGGGCTATGCAGCCTCACTGGTTTTTGGGCTTTCAATGATGTCAGGAGTCCCTGCATTACACCATGAGCTGATTTTTGCAGCTTCCTAGAGGTCAAGAAAAAGCCCAGTATTTCCTCAGGGTTTTTATCATGGTTTATGCCATCGTATGTGGCTCATGGTTAAGCAGGGAGCAAGGAGAGCCAGCACTTAATTTCAACACATGGCAGAAGCCCTGCTCCGAGGCCGTGCAGACACTGGGTGAGAGCAGGAGCAATTGGCTCTCGCTGTGGGCAAAGTGCATGTCACAGGAAAGGGATTAGCTCCAACACCATGGAATAAAGGAGCAGATTATTTTGACATTTAGGCCTGAATATGGCATTTCCAGGGATTCCTGTAACGATTTGGCCAAAGACTCTTAACAAGGCAAAAGCCCAGTGTGGGGTGATAAATCAATCTCACAATGGAAAAATTAGCACATGGTAGGACTGGGTGTGCTGTTGCCCACAGCTTTTTGGGGCTTTGGCAAAGGATATCCTGCACGTAAGGACACAGCAATTTTTAGTTTCTCTTGCTACTCTAGGTGACACCAGTGCCCTTGGCAAGCTGCCCATGGCTGGGTCCAGAAGACGCTTGTGGTATCAAGGCATGCTGTGGGTGTTCTGTTCTGTGGCAGGTGCTGGGCTTTTTCTCCACAAGGGCAGCTGGAAGAGCTGTGGCTCAGTGCCTAAACATGGCCGGGTGTTTGGTGACTTGGTTAGTTCAGGACACTGCTAGCTCAACATGTTGGCCTTGAGACTCCCATTTCTTCGAGTGTACATGTCTCCAGTGAGCAAGCAGCCCCCATCCTTTAATTTGGGGTGCTCTTTAGTTTGTGAGGGAGCTGAACTGTAGGCAATGAATTACATCATATGGGGCTGGGTGTGTGTTCACAAGCTGAAGATGTGTTAGTGAGTCTGCTCCAGTGTTGTGGGGCTGGAGGGCAGCAGTAAGTCACTCGGACATGATGGGGAGCACTGGGGTTGCCTGCTATAGGTGCAGTGTTAGGCAGCAGAGCCATGGCAAGAGGCTCTTTATTTCAAGGTTTCAACTTTTCCAAAACACAAAAGGACATGCTTGAAATTCATTCCTTCATGCTGGTCCTGGGAGTCTTCCATAACCTTGAGATTTGGCTGTCTCTTTGCTTCCCGTACGGAGCCGCTCACCGAGCCTTGACGCGCCCGGGCACCGCCTCATGTGGGGAGGGAGGCACCCGGGGCAGAGTGGCTTTGCAGGAGCATCGTGGCCAGCTCTGGCACAGCCCTGGCACTGCCCTCTCCCACATCCATAGCAGCTCTGCCTGTGTGGCTGCTGGCCAGCTGAGGCATTGGCCAGGATGGCACAGGAGCCTCCACAATTAAGGTGGTATTTGGGATTTCATACGTGCCCGTTACGAGTGATGCACCTGCCCACGCAGCCTGTAACTGCAAGGCTTCAGGCTGGTTCCCTGTGTGTAAAGAGCTGTTCTGTCCCCTCTCCAGGCCCTTGGGTGATTGCTTTTTCTTTTTTTTTCACCCCTCGCAGGACCTGTGCCCATGGCCTGAGCAGCAAAGGCTTCCCAGGTCACTCAGCCAGGGCAGGGCCTGTTTTTGTCGTAGCAGCTCCATCACTGCTGCTGCTGCTCGTGCCTGCAGGCCCTGGCAGCCAGAAGCAGTCAGAGCCTGAAGTTAATGTGTGTGATCAGAAAATGGGGCAGCAGCCCACACTGCCCTGCTTCAGCCCCACCCAGCAGCAAGCGTTCACTGCTGACCCCCAAACCCACAAGGACAGAAAGCACCAGACAGGGAGGGCATTGCCAGTCCCCACCAAAGGCCTGGTTGCTGCAGGTGGGCTCAGCCCTGGCCTTTCCCCATTTGGGAATTCTTCATTTGGGAATGCTTCTCCAGCGTCTACAGCCCTGGCACTGGCAAGACTCGTGCCCAGATCCATACCCAGGCTGCTGCAGCATCTCAGGGGCCTCAGACCATCACAGTGGTAAGGCTGGGGATTGGAGGGGTTTGCAGCCTCTGCTTTGAACATGTGTGGTAAGTGTGGAGCCAGAACATTTACGGAGACCCCAGCTGCTAGAAGGAAATGTCCTCACCCTGGCACAGCCGGACAGGCACAACCACCCATGTTCCCCTGTACCTGTTCCCTCCTAGGCACACCCCATCTACTCCCTCCCCACATCCCTCGTTCCATTGCTGAAATCCTCTTACCCTCTCATACAGCACATGCCTCACCATTTCCATCTGACAGCAAGGATTTCAGTAGCATTTCTTGATCTGTTTCATATTTTAAAGCAAGCAGCTATCCCTCCTGCCCTTTATCTCCTAACTCTACCCTAATAAATATGATCACTTCATCCTGTGAGACCTGAAAACCCATTTCTGAAATTCCCCTGGCAACTAATACAGTAAAACAAGCCTATAAATATAAATAATTATGATAAAAAGGCACAAAATGCCAGACTTGGGTCAAATGTACTCACGGCGTGACATTAGCAACAAGTAACTACGCAGGGTTTGAATGTAGATGGAAAAGGCTGAATACAGAGTAGCTACTTCATTGCCCATAACTGTCAGGCTCCTAATTTGGGCAGGCCATATTTTACTGATAGCAGAGCAAACACAGTCATAATGCATCCCTACCTTTCCTGCTTTGTGAAAAATCCCATCCATCCCCAGGGAAGCAAGGATGTTAAAAACAGTGGTGTGACCATGAGGTGAAAGGATAAGACAGAAAGCACAGTCCCAGGATGCAATTCCCACGTGTTTGTTGCACATCATATGCTAAGTTCACTTTTCCAAAAGCTTTGTTTTATTTTTAAAGGTAACATCTTTATTATTATTATTATTATATTTATTAGTTGTTATTATTATTATGCAGAGATGAGATTTTTCCCCCTTTGATCACAGAGCAAACAGTTTGCTTTTGAAAATGTTAATGGAGTCCTGATTTAAAACATTTTTTCTTCACTTTTTTTTTTTTTTTTTGTTGTTGTTGTTGTTTTTGTTTTTTAAAACGTTGCAACAGGCAGGATCTGGGTTTCGATTTTCTCGTCCTACACAAAGAAAGATTCTGGAGTTCACACTCCAAGCCACTACCGGTAGGTCCTGCCTTGCCTTGTTCAGTTGTCATTGTCTCAGTGTGGTTTCGCCAGGTGGGGTGGGTAGGTGGGTGGGAGGGGAGGAGTTGGAAGAAGGGAGGGTATTTGTCAGCTATGTCGAGTCTTGGTTAACAACTTTGCCTCCATTCATGGTTGGTGTCCCTGAACTTTTCCTTGAGCGTCCTTGTTTTTCTCCAATTTCATGCAGCGATGGCTCTCTGTACATGCACACTGCAAACAGAAGAGACACCCATTAAGAGCCCTGAAGTCACAGAAGGGTATGGCCATAACAAATTATTTCTTTGTATGTGATGCTGAATTCCAGCCCCATTGCAAACACACAAACACACCCTTACAAAACCTCTATGACCCAGCAGCAACTCCTGTTCCCGAGCAGGATCTGTTTACCTGCCCTCGCTGCCATTTGCTTCTGTCTCTGGATTCTTTCAAGGTCAGAGAGAGAAACAGGGGATTGACTGCTCACAGATAAATCTTTCAAGGTTTTATGTGCTTAACAGTTTTTTCATGTTATATTCATATATATAAAATAAACATTTTAGCTCACAGAATCATGTATTGCCTTGAGATGCTGATTATTATCTAACAACAGGTCCAAGAATGACCTGGTTCCCAGCCCCTGACCTGCAACAAAAGCCCTTGAGAGAATCAGAACTACACCTGCATCTGAGCCATGGAAGCCTTCTGGATGTTGGGTTGTGGATCTGAAGTGGTGACTCAAGCCCATTTGGCTCCATGGGCCGAGAGCTGAGGTCTGCTCTCGGCACTTCCTATTTATTCCTCTGTAAATCAAGCCAGCCAGCCAAGGTCAGGGCTGTGAGCAGACACATGGGATGAGTTCAGTGACAGCAAGTCAGGAGCTGTCCCAGCTTTGCGTGGTTGTCTGGCAGCACCTGAGAACAGGGTGGCTGGAGGGCACCTTCTCTCCAGACCCTGGCTATGCACTGCGTGTCCTATAAAAATGTACTTGCTGGAGCCCAGACAGCCGGAGAAGGCAACGTCTGCCCAAGGCATGGCTCATCCCCACGTCCTGGGCAGGACAAAGCATTTAGCCAACTCACTATGGGAACTAAGTCCACGGGGAGTACAGAATTCTGTGATTCTGTAAGTCCTCACGGCTGCCCTCGTGCCATGTGAGGCGTGCTAGAGCAGGGGCACGGGCTGCTCACACCAAGGGGAGCATCTGTGATGAGCTCACTGAAAATGTGGCAGGGTGTAATTGTGACTGAAAGAGTGAAGCATCTCAAAGGCAGGCACAATGGAGTTGAGAATATAAGGTAGGTCCAGACTGCGAATGTCATGTCCAGATCTTTGCAAAAATTAAGAAATTAAGAAATGATTGTGCACTGCTTTATTTTGTAAAGTTGTCACATCACGAACAACGGCACAGAGCTCCAACACAGGACAGAGCCTATCAGGGTTTGGTTCTGGGTAATCAACAAGAACAAAACTTCAAAAATTATCTGAAGAAATGAAAAAAAATACCCCATGTATGAAAAGGCAATGTAAGCGCTTTTATCTATAATCTCCCCTGATTTGCAAATAAATCCCAGCAATTAGAGGCAGACTGAAAATGACATTATTGCTCTGCACTTTTACTCCTGACTAGATAAACAGTTATAGCACTGTGCAACAATACAGGACAGAGATGAAGTGCAGTCAACTGTATATTAATAGGAGGGATATTGAATTGAATATATGAGCAGTGAAAAAACATTACTTTTCCCATAGAGTATTTTTCATGCAAGGCTTTCAAAGCAGTTTAAACACACACACACACACACACACACACAGCCTCCCAGCAAGGCTCAAAGGAGGTACTGCTTTGCAAACTGTTATTGCTACTGGAGCCATTTTTTAAATGAAAATTAGAAAAAAAAAAAAATGAAGAAGTTGTCCCATGGGTCTGGACCAGGATAAGCACTGCCAGGACTGCCCATCATGACCATACATTGGATGCTGTCTGCATGCTGCAAGGACAATGTGTAGCATGGTAGTAGAGATGGAAAAGGGCCCTCACATCCCCTTTCAGTCCTGAGTGCCCCTCACACCTTGGAGACTGCTGCTCAACAACATGGTAATGGTGAATTTGCCTGTCGTGGCAAAGTAGCCAATAAAATCCTAAAGAAAGTATGAAACAGTTAACAATTGAGGAAAACCTGTGCCCTTGTGATTACTTATCCTGAGTTGCAGAGTCTCTGGATAGCACTGAAGGTGTGCATCACTTCTGTGACTCACCTTCTTCTCAGCTGTGATGTTTGCCCAGCAGAATTACGTATTTGTGCCAGAGTTGTCCCAGTGCCCCTGACATTCCATACACAAAGTTTTGTCTCAAGCGCACTGTTGCCTTCATCCTGACGTCTCTGGTCCCATGCTGGAGCTGGAGGGACCTCCATGGATTCTTTCCCCAGACAGCTGCACGTAACAAGCTCATCTCGCCCACACCCATCCCCAATAACCCATCAGGCTGGGCCAGATGCTTAACCACAGAGACTGAACACAGGTGAATGCATGCACGCTGCAGCAGCACCATGGCACGTTACCTTTCCTCAACTCCCTGCCTCTCAACATGGCCTCTGGGCAAAAACCTTGAGCTGCTAACAAGGCCCACAGAGTAATGAATATAACCCAAGCTACAGCAGTAAACAACATTTGCAGCTACAAATGAAGGAATGTACCTGGCAAACAAATAGGGCAGGAATTATAAGCTTATCTTCCAGTCTAGCGCATGATAGAAATACTGATGTGGGGCATGGCTGGAGACTGCTCACATTGAGCTTTTCAGACAGAGCTGTCAAAACCTCTGTACCAGACAGGCTGTGCCAACAGCCCATGCCAGAAAATCTGTAGCAGTATAGGACAAGCATATTTTCAGTATTTAGATACACCTACAGGATCAGTGTACGCAGTACTTACATGGCATCATGAACAAGAGATGACTGGATATTCTCCCGCTCAAGAGGCTTGTGCACAAGTGCTGAGCTGTGGCCATGGCTCAGCAGGGACTGTAAACCCCCTGCACTGTGACACACAGGTGAGTACACCTACATCTGCGCAGGCACAGGGCTTCAAGGACAGCCCAACGTGTTGTGCAACACAGGCTCTTGGACTGCAGCTTGTTCCTCTTTGTACTGAGGAAGTCTGAGCGTGACTCACGTGGGGAGATGTTAGTCATGGACTGGGGAGGGGGTGTTTGCAAATGGACTGTTGTGAGTGCCCGGATCTTCCCAGCTTTGAAAGCACATCTTTAGGGTCCAGGACTTGCAGCACTCACTGGCAGGTCTCTTTGGGATCCCTCTGTGTGTATGTGTGTGTGTGTGTGTGTAGACACACCTCCCTGTCACCTGCACCGAGGTAAAGCAGCAGCAGTGTGACAGTCGGCATGCCCAGACGCCTGGGAGGTCTGCTGGAGCACACAGCACAAGGAGCTTTGGAAGGATGAGCAATTCAGCTAGAACAAGAGTTCCCTCCCTGCTTTGCCTTGCTTCTCCCACCCACCCACACCCACACACCAAGCCAAATACAGCCCTTAATGTCTGGAAACCAAGCTAATGCTTTAGAGTTTCAATCAGATAATCAGCTCCTATGCCCCAGATTCCAATCAACACATCCATATTTATGCTTTAATTGGAAAGCGCTGTTAGCCTGATCTGCTGAAGAGCTGCAGGCATTAATGGAAGGAGGTGAATGCAGTGGAGCTGTGCCCATGACTGCTTCTTGCAGCTTTCAATTCCCTGCTCCCCTGCTAACCCACAGTGCCTGCCACTCACAGGCACAAGGGAAAAAATTTGCACAAAGAACAAACTCACCAACTAGGAAGGAGACTGAGGGTACAAGTGAGGAGGAAGGGGGTGGCAGGGACCATTCTTCCTGAAGGCAAAGGCGTGGAAGGGGCTGCCTGTCACCCAGAAACAGCTCAAACTCTCGCTTACATGCTGGCACAGGATCCCACTCTCATTTCTGCTTCCCAGACATGGCACTGGCACACCACCCACATGATGACACTGAAATCACCCTGGGCATCAGGGACTGCCTGAGTTTGGGAAGCATCGTTTTGTGTCCTGACCCTAGAATTGGCAGCACTGCAAGTTGAGGAGGTTCAGGGGATGCAACAAACTCCATTTCCTTTCTCTAGAATATGGCAAAAAGCTTATTAAGCACCTTAGATATTTCCCACCCACCCATCTTCACTCTGTGTCTTTCCTTGCCCCAGACCCTTGCGAGTTAGGAGGAACCAAAATTTTTCTAAGCCACCATTCAGCAGGTGGGCAGCCCTGCAGGATCACCATGTGCCAAATGGTGCCCAGCTGGGTCTGGGCAGGGCTGGGAGCACATCCTCTGGCAGCAGCCCAGAGAAGGGCTCCTTCCCTTGAGAGATGCCACAGCTCTGGGTGTCGCTATCTACCCGAGTGGCTGCATTTGCCAGTGCTTCTGTGCAGAGAATTAATTGCCTGAGCAGCAGCACACAGGGGCAGCAGGGAGTGAGTGATTAGGCACCCTCATTTTCGGTCTCTAATTACTGTGTTCTAAATCCCAGCTGATGCATTTCAGAGGCATTTGAGCTTGTGCCTATCTGGTGGTAAAATGTGAAGGCTGCTGCCAGGTGGAATCACACTTTGTTCAGATAAGAAAGGTAGCACAGGATGGCAAAAAGCCAAGCAAAATCATGGTTAAAATACATCATGTTTGCCATCTAATAAGATGGTCAAGAGTCTGATAGATGAACAAGTGAGTTAGTGTGGGATAGAAAACATACCAAAGCCTGCCCACCTGCAAGACAGACCCAAGAGAGGAACTGTTCTAGCAAAGACTGATAGAGTGTGGACATTTTGAGGTTTGATTTTTTAAGAATACTTTTTAGGATGTTGGGAAAGTGACATTTTACATGGGCAGGTAGTAATAAGACAAAGGAGAATGTATTTAAACTAAAAGAGGAGAGATTTAGATTAGACATTAGGAAGAAATTCTTCTCTGTGAGGGCAGTGAGGCACTGGCACAGGTTGCCCAGAGAAGCTGTGGATGGCCCCATCCCTGGAAGTATCCAAAGCAAGGCTGGATGGGGTCTTGAACAGCCTGATCTGGGGAGGGTGGCATCCCTCTCCATGGCAGGGGGTTGGGACTAGATGTTGTTTAAGGTCCCTTCCAACACAAGCCTATGATTCTATGCTTTATGTATTAAGGTGATACCTTTGAAGCATTTTCACAAGGCCTACGGCATCTTCCTAGTCAACAGTGTCTTGTACTTCTTTACAACATCTGAAGACTCTGCCTTAACACAACTTGGATGCTATTTCCCTGAGGAGCATCTGGCTGCTTGGATACTCATCAGCGGGAATAATGGATCCAGACCAGCCATTAACAGGTCACCTTTGTATCTGAGATGTGTTCACATCATGAGGGCTGAAGAGCCATAAATTCAGAGTTAGGGGCTGCTCTGCTGACTTAGATAGAGGAAGAGTTTCCTGCTTCTGTGGCCAGATTTGCCACCCCAAATGTTTTCTAGCTTGGGCCAGGAGAGAGAGGAAATGTAACTCTTTGGCAGAGTGATGTGGAAGTTACGTCTTCAAGGAGAAGGAAATATAAATAACAGAGCACATCCACAATAAGCATCTGATAACATTCCTACTTAAATGACTGGAAACTTCTCACATTGTTTGAGATGGATTTGGATATTTAGAAGAACAAGAGGCACTGTGTTTGGTAGGGTTGTTCCAGCACTAATCATTACAGACACTTAAAGAGACTGAAATTTCTCTAAAAGATTGCTTGTTGTCCAAGTGACAATTATACTCAAGCTCATTTCTTGTGCAGTCTAGTTCAGTATCAATGTCTTCACTTTAGGGCTCATTTAGCTCAAATAATCAGTGATCAGAAATAAAAATATCAAAAGAAATGTGTTGCGTATGGGTGTTTTGAAGCAAAACTGGCACCACACAGTGTATCAACTGCTGCCTACCAGGCTGTTTGCCTTGGCTTCGCCTGTGCACAGATGGGAGAGGAACTTAACGTCTCCCCTGTTATTACTTAGTAAGTTTTTTGTGCTTTCATATTGATTAAGCTTAATCTTATTTCCAAAAACAAACAAATCCTACCTACACTAAATTAAAAAACCTCCTACCAACCAAAACCCCAAAACTTTTCTAGTTGGTATCTATTGAATTTTGTACAGAATACCTCCAGCATCCTGCCAATCTATGTGAGTCAAAACACTGAGTGTTTAGCACAGCAGAAAGCTGTAGCTGCTAAAAGCCATAGATAACACACATCCATACACAGATACCACTGTGTATATATGCACATGTACACCCATGAGTGCTTAGACATTATCTGTGAAGATATTTCTTATTTACGTATTAGTTTGCTGTCCATTCTCAATTTCAAGGAGACTTCTGAATTCAGAAAGCAGGATGAAGTAATGGGAATCGAATGAGCTTGGGGAGCAATCTGGGTTTTTTCTGTCTCCCTTCCCTGTGAACGATCACTAAACTGCTGCATAATTTTTCTGTGCATCAGAAGCATCTGGGAAGTTTCATCTCAGAGATAACTGAGTGGTAGGTGAAGTGATTCCTAGCAGTGGATGTGACACCTCTCCTTCCCAGGGGGAGCAGGTTCCTCCTTGGACACATTCCTGTGTCAGCCATCACGTGGCAGGGCTAATGCTGGTGGTGGTACCCAGCAGCAGGAAACCTGGGGGTGTTACTGTGGATGGAAGCTGCAAAGTTACTGTGGATGGAAGCTGTGTCTTGAACCAGCAGCAAAGCCCACACGCTGGGGCAAGCCACAGCATTCTGCAGAACCGACATGCAAATACAGCAGGAGAGTGCTTTGAGTATTTCCTTGGAGTCATAATAGAGAGAAAAAAGCTGTTAAAACAGGGTAGGAATTGCCCCTTTTCTGTAACATCTCTGCTTGCAAGCTCTGCTCACGGGGACTTTGATGGATGCGGTGCAGAGAAGTCACGTGGAGATGAGCGGGTTTTACTCCAACCCTCCCCGCAAGCCTCTGCTACCTACAATGAATCTTAGGCTTGGGAACAGAGTCCTCCGTCTGGAGGCACAGTCCCAGACAGCTGAATGCCTTGGGAAGCTGACACGTGCCTTGGCTTGGGAGACTGCCAGCTCTTTGATGCAGCAGCGCTCACAGAGCCTGACTGCAAAGCGTGTGGAGGAGGGCAGGAGTGGAGGAGCCCTTAATTTGGCTGCCAACTTCCAAAGCGCTCACTCGCTCGGGAGGTTATGTGACAGCTGTGACTGAAGCAAGTGTGGGAGGATGCAACTGCGGGAAAGGGAGGCTCTCGGGCTGGGCTGCGTTATTCAAAATGAAAGCCAGAGCAGCCTTTGCTGCAATGAGATCTCTGCTGTGGGTCGGCAGCTCTGTTAAGGCAAGGCTTTCCACGAGGAGAGCCGCAGGAATGGCCTAGTTTAATGCATGCAGAAGGAAACTATTGAGCCGTTCAGCAGACACCGTGCATGTTAGATTTAAAAAGAAGGCTGGATTCAAAGGATCCCGCTGATCAGTGTCAACGCCCAACCAGGCAGTGAACAAATACCAGAAGAAAGTGGAAACCCAGCTGGTTCTTGCAAAAGACTCTCCTCTCGGTCAAGGCAAGAGAGAAGCTGGTGACCAACCCCATGCCTAAAGCAGGCCCTGTTCCTTAGCAAAACATGAGGGCTTAGGGCACCAATCCCACTAATGCCTCAGATAAACAACAAAAGGTTCCTGGCTGCAGAGAAGCTGTTGAAAACAAGCACAGGACAGGCAGCTCCAGGCCATTCTCTGCTCTTTCAACATATCCATTTCCTGTTCAAAGGCCACAGATATTCTGGGAATGCTGCACTGAATTTCTCTCATGCTTTGCTTCAGATGGCCTCTTCCTCGCACTCACACCTGCCAGCCCCTGAGCTGGGAAGCTTTTAAAAAGGCTACTGCTCCGTGGAGTGAGCTGTGGCCTCCACCACTTGTGAGTGGTACCAGTTAGGAGAGCATGAGTTCAAAGCTCTCACAGCCAACATGGGGTAGTGAGAGGGAGCACAGAGCTGTGCAGCCACGGCCAGCTCCAGACTGCTGTGTTCCTGAAGAGGACAAATGGCAGGACTAAGATGGGGTCAGAAAGGCATACCTAGTTTGGGGATCAAAAAGTAGTGCTTTTCCCAAGCAAGTGATAAAAAGTGTTGTTTCCACAATCTAGTTAGTGCCTGTTAAGTACTAGGCTTATCACACTATCTCTCCATTTATCAGGGGCCAGCCCACAAAAAGGAAAATGTCCTGGCAGGAGCCTGAGGCACACCTCAGGGAGTGTACAGGCATCAGCAGGAGGGCAGAACTTCAGCTCCATGACTTTCACTGAAGCCTCACAGTGTGATGAAGACATATGGCACGACAGCATCCCATCTAACTTTGGACAACAACTCTACCCTCCAGTGACTAACTAGGATGTCTTTACATATGAGGAAAAAACAGATTTAAGTTATCTCATGGTAGACATATAAAGGACGTCCACAGCTGTGCTGGTAGGACCCATTTTTCTTCTGTTACTATGAACAGAGTGCCAAAGTCTAAAATCAGGTGAGATAAATCCTGTCTCTACTGATTCTATATGGGACTGGAAACCTACTGAAATACATTGGCAAAATCCTCTGAGAAGACAACATTATGATCACTGCTGCATCACATTCCTTTGGAACTGCTGGCTGCTTTTCTTTACCAGTAATTTCTTGTGTTGCCGGGCATTTAAATTCATCCTTTAGCACCCCAAAGTTAAGAAACCCCTTTGAGACTAGAAGGAAAGCAGAGAAATGTTAACAGTGCAGCCCAGCACTTACCTGAAGTGTTACAAACATTTCTCCTTGCTTTCTGTTCTCGAAGCCCAACACCCCCACTCAGGAAACCCTGACTCTGGAGTTGCTAACTCCCCCTACCCATATCCCCCTGAGGGAGAGAACGGGCAGATTCCATACCTTCAATGGGTTTGGGTACAAAATGTGATGAGGGTTTGGTTTTTTTCACTCGGTTTCCCTTCATAATTTGACCTTCTTTATTGAGTCCCAGGAACCACGCTCGTCCGGATTCTTGCTGCCGGTACAGCGTGGAAGAATAAATAACGTAGTAGTTTTCAAAGACAGATTCTTTAAATTTGCACTCTGGTGTGAAAACATCCTGCAGTAAGAGAAAGAGAGAAGAAGAAAAAGAAATGGAAGAATTAATCACTGATCTTCTAAATTAGGCATCACTGAGTGATACACGACGGTCACACATTGCAGTTAACAACAGAAAACAACCGGCATCAGGAATGCCAGCTCCCAGCAATAACACCCATCTAGAAAACTCCCGGCTGAAAGGCAAGGCTCTCCTTCCCTGGCAGAGCTGTGGTTTGCAAAACAGCCTACAGTGAACAGGCATGAAAAACGTGCAGTAAAAGTCAGAAATTTGCCAGGCTTCAGAGTGAAATACTAAGCAAAAGAAAGAAAAAGAGAGCTGAGAAGCAGAGACAGCCTTGCTGTTCCTGATGCCTTCCCCTGGCTCTGCTCATACCTTCCCTGTGATGGGCAAATGTACAATGCTTGTTGTCTAAAATACTGAGGTTTCTCCAAATTCTTATAAGCAAAGGGCAGGTTATTAAACCATTTAAGAGGATTCAAAGAAATGGGAGTACAAAAGCAAGTAAACTACTTAATTTCAAAAGCGACTTGAGGAAATGCTGGCACAAAGCCTGGAAATCTTTCAATAAAGAGAAAGAAGTAATTTTAAAGATTTCTGGCACAAGTATTTCTTCACGTACCAAGAAGCATTTCCACACCTGCCCTGGAGCAGAGCACATACGGATCTGTCCAGGACATCCCCTGAGCCGGTGATGGCTGTGGGAGTGGCTGTGCCTTTGCTACTTGTGCTGGCTTTGAATGAAGTCTCCAGGACGAAACTACACTCAGCTATGGACTAGTACTTGTTATGTCCCAGTATTCAAGATTTTCAAAACAGAGAAACGTTAAACCTCTTTTAAAAGATCTGGCTGCCTAGGGAATTCTGTGGCAGTGGGCTCCCAAACCTTCAGTGAGTCAGATGTGGTTGTTAGCGGGTTGGGTTTTCTTCCCAGACTTTGATATTGAGCAGAAAACTTATCCTGAGCAAACAAATTCTCCCACTAATTTTCTGAAAACTATTCTTGCAAAAAAAGTTCAAGCCACAATGAAAATTAATTTTCCGAAGCAAAATTGTTTCAGCAAAAAAATCCCTCCTAACAGGTCCCAGACAAGGCATTTCTGAGCCCTGTGAGTGAAGGCAGATGCTGCTACAGGCAAGTGATGCTCCCTCCCAAACCTTTGCCACTCCCAAGTCTTAGGGAGCTTCTCCAACCTTGCCGACCGAAAACCCATTACCAACATCTGAGTAAAGCATCTGGAGTAACGCCACACATTTACTGCAGACCTTGTTTAAGAGCGAACATTCTGAACATTCAGCAACACTCAGGAATGTGTTCCCAAGCAATCTGGGGTTTATATAAAGTGTTGCTGGTGTGACAATAAATCCAGTGTGCAACAGACCCGCAGAGCCTGTCAGGCTTGAAGCTACAGAAGATAAAGCACAGCAGAAAGCACAGAGCTGTGCTGCACACGTGAATTTTACATCAATCATTAGCACCACACAGGTAAAAATACCATCAGCAAAACGGGCCATTTTGCCCTATCTGAGGGAGTCCTTCTTGCCGGAGAAATAAATGTTTTTAAAAGAGAGTGAAACAAGTTAAGAGGGATCTAGATGACTTAGAGCACTATAAAATGGTGTTTGAAGTAGCTTCCCAAAAGAACAGTGTTTAAGTGTTCCTTAAAGCTGCCCTTTATCTCCAGGCTTTGTCTTGCCTGGGAAGGCGCAGCTCACCTGGGAGCTGGGTTTGCAGGAGCTGCCTCTGAACTGCTGGCTCGGGGGCATTCTCTGGCACCAGGCCCAGTCAGGCAGCAGCTCTCAAACCAAACTGGACAACTCAATCCCCTTTCCCATGCCTTCACTACCTCCATCAATAAAAACTTACCAAGAAAATTCCCTTTAGGGGGACTAAAAAGTTGGCAGGCTGTGAAAGATAGCTCCCCACTTGGCCTAAACATGGAACTAACACTATTTTCAATGAAGAAATAAAAAAGCTAATGCATTTTGAAAATGTAGTTTCAAAAAGAGAGAAAAAAAAATTTAATTAAAAGTTATTGCAAATTAAGTTTTCAGCTAAATATCTGTTTTAAAATTACTGCAGTATATTCTATGACATGCAGCAGTAGTTCATGAAAGCAGATGCTGTATTGTATATCCACTTGTACCCACAAACCAACAAAATTCTTATATTTTAAAGCAAATGCATGCAAAGACATCGAAGAATGAAGATTTAAAAAAAAAAAGAAAAATCTATTGTTTTCCTTTAAATGTTTAAGCTCCCCCACAAGCAAACAAAAGCATCCCATTGGTTTTGTTAGTTGGCTGGTTGATTCCTCATCCCCCATAATTCAGCTGAAACAGCACTTCAGGATATGAACCATGGCAACACTACTGTGAAACACCCCAGCTCTGTCCATTCAGCACCTCAGAAAACCCACAGATTTGACAGCTAAGTTCTAGTTAAATAATATGGGTTTATCCACTATTACCCTTCTTCTTGTGTACATCACCTCACCAGCCACAACTGTGCCCCGTGGGGACAGACATCCATGGGACACAGCTCATCCTGCCCCCAAACTGACATGCCACGGGGTCCTCACAGGCCTGAGCAGCAGAAACCTCTGTGGGCACTACCATGTATGGACTTAACACAAAGAGCAAGAGGATGAAGGAAGAACCAGATGACCAGAGAGGAGACAGGGCAGAGGAGCAGGGCACAGGCCACTCTCCCAAGCACTGCCTGAGGAAATTTAGAGTGCCCTCTAAAACTTATTAACATGCAAATCCTTATGTTTTTCTTCACTGGTATCTTCTTGGTGCCCCATGGCCAGCCTTCAGCTACACTGCATCATTTAGTTTTGTCACATGCCTTTTGCTGTCAGCTTTGGGGCTACCAACAACAAAAGGCTATTGGGATATTAATGGCAGAACCAAGCTTCACTGTCAAAATTAATCATGGCAATTATGCTGAATCAGGTGGGAACTGTTTCAGTTGTCTTAGGCTGAGATGAGCTGGGAAGAAAGACCGAAGTGCAGGTGAGCATAACAGGCTCCACACTAAGAAAGCAGTTTGCAGCAGCCACTGCTGCACAGACAGGAATCTGAGATAACAGAAGGTATTTTTGGAAAATCACTGATCTATTGACCAGACCTCTGGGGCATGCAAGATTTAGAGGTTTTTTTATTTGTTTGGTTTTGTTTGTAAGATAAATTCACTGTTGATGAAATGTGCTAGATGGGCAGACCTGGAGTCCAATACTTTCTCTTAATCTCAGATAAAGAGTGGTAAACACAGCAAAGGGATCCTCAGACTGTGCCCCCCACGTGCTTCTGACAGGACATCAGGACATCCTGCCCCAGAGGTAATGCTATAGTAAAGCCCTGGGGTCATGAGCACCACTTCCTCACTTGCTGCAGGGACCTTTGGAAACAGGCTAATAACAAGTCCCATGCTATTTTTTTTCCAACTCTCTCTTTGATTGAAATAGCATGACCAGGTACAAGACAGTGAGAGGACAGATGGCTTCTATCTTTTAATCACCAGTCTTTTTTCAGTCTTTAAACAAAGAAATAAACAGTGACTCTATTTTCTGCACAAAGTCCACAGAGCTCCCCTGTCAGGACTGTCACGAACTCAGCTCATTCAGAAAGCCCACCAGTTCTTCTCATTAAAGAGTATGCTTGTGATTTGTAGAAAAAAAAATTCTCTCAATTTAACTCAACGTGAAATATGTCTTTGACTGAATCATTTTTGCATACAAAGTAAATAAATACATTTATTTGTTTACTACTTGGAGATTTAGAGCCTGAGGTATTTTGTTAAGTGTCTACAGATATTACTGAAAGTGGCTTGGAAAAGCAGTTCTTTTTTTAATTGTAAAACTAAAAACCTGCATGAAATATTTGTAAAAGAAATGTTAGTAATTTACATGCAAAATGATTAGCATCTGCTTGCAACTTGTTTTTTGCATCTCAATCCAGTCCCTTGAACAAAAGGCAATTCTATTAAGAAGAGTAATTAGATTTGCTTTGAAAAAACAAACATAGGTCTAGTTTGTGCTAACTGTAGTTTTATTGGAAATTTCACAGTCTAAAAAAAAAACCCAACACAGTAGCTATCACAGAGAAAATAAGGGAGATCACGTTCAATGACACTTGGAATCAAAAGGAGCTAAATGGGTGCAACTGCCATTGGAGGGGATTCAGTGTATCAGACCTGCTCACGGAGAGTATAAGGTACCACGGATTGCCCCAGAAGTTATTTCTGGTTTAGAAAATCAAGATGTTTCATTTATCCCTGATCCCAGTAGCGTCCCCTGCCATCTGTAGATGGAAATACGGATGTGACTTCCAGCAAAAGCCAACCTCTGCATCCCTTGAGCCAGTTTGGTTCTTCAGGGAGATGCTGGGAATGTCTGGACCCATCAATCCCTCACCACAGCACAGGCTAGCGGTGGTTTGTGATAGGGCAGATTTTTTTTCTAATCCACCTCAGCTTTCACCTGGTCTGGTCAAGTAGATCTAACCTAGCCTCTTTGAACACAGTAAGTTTGACTGGACTCTCCTTTGCATTTCTGTAAAGCTGGAGAAGTTCCACAGGCATCAGTGCAGAGGCACTGCTGTCAAACCTGTGGGCACAAAGCTTCAGGGCATTCAGCGATGCACGGACACCCTCGGAGATGTCAGCTCCTTCAAAAAATGCCAACCCAACAGTGCTGTAGCCCTGGTGCAGTCATAGTGCTGCCAGGGCAAGGACGGCCCTGGTGCTGCTCAAGAAAACAGTGCCAGCCCGTGCCATACCAGCCTGGGAGCATCCCTGCCACTGAGCATCCTCAGCCAGGAGGTGCAAAAAAAAGGGTCTCCAATAAGCAACAGCCATGTTGTTCCTGGGTTCTGACCACCAGAGCCAGCAATCTGCTCCCCAGAAGCCCCTGGTGTCCCCAGATCATGGCAGAAATGGTGACAGGTTTCCACGTGCAATGCTCAGGGAAAGCCAGCAGGAAACTGTCACTGGCTGCTGTTGTATTCAAACCCAGCTGCTCACTCAGCATACCCCCAGACTGGGCAGCTTTGCTCATATTGCTCACCATTTCCCTACAAACATTCCCAAAATTGCCAGATAAATAAAGATCTCTTTCTTTTTTTTCAAGATCTCCTTTTATTATAACCCAAAGGAGAACAGCAAATACACGCATCCACAAGCAAACCTAATGACTTAATAAATTTAGCCACTGAAACTAGCAGCAATAAAAGAAAAAACCCATTCTGCAAGTAGTTTGTGTCCCAGTTTAGGAAAGGGATGTTAATTATGAGTGTTGAAATATCTAACTAACACACTCCCAGAGTAACAGTTTTCCTTTGTTTACAGCACTTATGGGTTTCTCTTTTACATTCTGCACAATTACTGAGCCAGATCTTCAGATGGGATAAAAGCACTAAACTGCACCACAGTCTACAGCATGGCAAGGCTTCCCTCCCAGAGAATCTGGCTCAGGATACTTACTGATGTTAGTGTTAATACTTAAGAGCTCATCAACTCATTTAAAACATATTAAGTAGAAATCATAAATATCAGCACAGCTATCAGCAGTGGCATTTCACTGTTGTTGTGGAGGCAGAGCATGGAACAATTGGATTGTGTTCACTTGTCTGTATAAGCGCTGTTCCATCCCAGGGAAAAGGATGGCATTTTAGGAGAGCATCTGTTTTACAGTGTTCTTTACCCAGTAAAGCCCATTCTACATCCCCCACTGACCTCATAGGGCAGGGTTTCATCAACACTCCTCTGATGCCAACAGCGCTGAGAAATTCCGCATTGCAATCAGTATGGATGTGCAAGACACCGTAGTTTTGAAGACATTTGGGCTTCCAGATGAAATGCAAATGCCCAACTCCCATTTAAACCCATGAAAGGTCAGATTACGTCTTTGAGTATCTGTGAATTTGTGACCACAAACCTCATACAACAGCACTTGATCCTGGCACACTCTGATTCCCAGGACAGTTCTTTAACCACAGAGATTCCATTCACAGGATAAGCCCTGTGCAGACCCCAGCAGCACTGCCACAGGCAGACATGCCTTGCACAGCGTCTGATGCAGTTCAGTGCCCACCTCCCTCAGTGCAGCTTCTCCCCTGACCTAGGGTTGCATCTGTCTGGAAATGCTTTAAAATAATTGTAGCTGAGCTCTCTCTTGGCATGTGATCAAGAACCGCAAATGTGCATCCAAACTTTACATCTCATCACATCTTTGTCCAGATGGCAGGTGATATTCTACTCTTCACACTCCACTCTTCCTCCCCCTTCTAGCTCCATAAGAGATTGGTGACAAGTCTTCTTGGTGGCCTTTTAGAAGTAGGAGAGAGCAGATACATTTTAAAATAACAAGCTGCTACATGGGAGTGTACAGCCCCGCTGCAGAGTAGAGATTTCACTTGATGAGGCACTATGGTATCTGAAAGCATTCTGACTCTGCCTGGACCATCAGTGGGCTGGAGGGAGCACATTTTCAAATAAATCATCATCCATGCAGGTCTGTTCTCCAGCTCTGGGAGCTGGGAAGCAGCATTAGCAAGTCACCTAACTTACTGCCTCTGAAAATTTAACTAGAGGGCTATCTGCCCTCACTTTTGAGGGAACTCTCTGTGCTCAAGATAAATAATTGTTCAGTTGGCTTCCCTTTAAAATGCCCACGCAAGAAGTGGAGTGCAGATCTGCTAAGTCTTGTGAGCTGACCCAATATTCCTAGACAGGCAAAAAAACTCAAGCACTGGACAAGCCTCTGTAATTAGGCTGCAGATCTTTGTATGCGGACAAAGGTTGTCCTAAAGCACCTTTTAATGTTCAAGGACTGATTAAACTATTCACGTCACCACCACTAAGGAATGCTGGAGACAAAGGTGTGACTGCAGCGTGGACATGCCCAAGGAGTCCAGCAGCAGCAAGGACATCTGCTCAGCACACAGCAGAGTACTGACCAAAACCCGTGGTAGGTTTGCAGGACACTGAGCTCTGTTTCACCCCAGATAACCAGTTACCTCAATCACAGTGAGCCCCTTCAGATCCACACAAATTTCCCTTTGGCTACAAAGCAGATGAGTTTTGGGGATGCTAATCCAGACCTGTCCATCCCACCGCAGCTCAGTATTGTGCTTTTTTGCTTTCAGCTCTTGGTCTGCCCACCGTGCAGGCACATTTTCCCCAAGTACTTCATAAAGTGCCCAAATTCATTGCATTGGCCTTTGGTGAGCTGCTCATGCAATCCTCACAGGAACACAGCTTTCAGCTTAATGATTGCTGACAAGAACCTAACTGGGGATGACTCTTCCAGTTAGGCTGCTCACTTCCATACCTCCCTGGAGAGCCCAGGGGGGCTGGATGAGAGAACAGGCTCTGTCAGTAAGGTCTGGGTACCAATGACTGCACAGCTCCACGTGCAGTGTGACCTGCAGAAGCCAGCACATTGAGCTGCTTACCCATGTGGCACACTGAGCAAGTCACGTATTTTGCCCTTTGCTTCACTTTTTCTTAATGATGGAACCCACATTCAAATTCATGGTTGGGTGGAGTAAATTTTCATCCCTTCTTTTTAAAATATAAGGCATATTTGGAATTTACTTGATTGATTTGGTTTTTAATTTTGGATCTTATTTCAAGCTGGAATTTTAAAGCCTCTTAAAGTTTGGACAGCTATGATCTGGAGTAGTGATGATCACAGCACAGCTCACTCATGTGGCACTTGGCCCATCCAGTGCAGCACTGCTCTTCCAGGAAAGCAACTGCTTCCCACAAAAAGGGGTTTCTCCTGACACCATTGTCTCTGGTATTGCATTCCTGGCAGCCTAGGGATCTGGTGAAACCCCAGGATAATTTCTAACCTGGGAATCCCAACTCATCTATTGTCTTCTCTACATTCTGTTTTCCTGACAAAGTGTCTGAAATTGCTAACAATGTTATCAACTCTGCTTACTCCAAAACACCATCCAGAAATACATCTTTGCATTCAGACATAATGATCATGAGACAAGATGAGACTAAATGAAGATATGTTAGTTGCATACAAGAAAAACAGATTTCCTAAATTAGCATCGTACTGCCTCATCTGCTAAAGCCTGAAATAACTATGAAGAAAAATAATAATGTAAGAACCCTAGAAACACAGCCAGATGGGATGCTCTGAACCTCTGATCTCTCTGTTTCTTAGCATCAATCTGAGTCTGAGCACACGGCAGAATAAATTGATTTGTTGCCTTTGGTTACGTTTGCGATCCGGCTATTTTTATTATTGTTGATAATAATTACAATGTATAAACTAAAGTAATGGTTATGCATTTATAAACATGAAATTATTTTCTTCTGATAGTCAAAAGAAACCTTTCAGTGGAAAATAAGCAGTCAATATTGGGTTTTTCATGTTATTATTTACATGAAAATCATCCTCAAAGGCTCGAACCAGAGTATAAATGCCTCGAGCATTTAATAAAATATCATCACAATGCCAGGAGGACAGGGTAGACCTCTTCATTTCTACATTTTTTTTGTTGAGGTCCTGAGCACTGAAAGACCAGACAGCTTGCTGGGTGCTCTGCAAACAGGAGGTGTCAGAGTGAGTGGAGAAACAAATTTCAACCAAGTTCCAGTTCAGTTTCTCAGGCAAACACCCCCTCTTTCTGACATAAATGAAATAATGCAGTTATAACAATGTCAGCAAGAAAAGGACTGCGAATGAACCGAGCCCTTGTAAAGAAGAATCCTACAAGCGTTTTATGGTTTTTGACAGACAAAACCATCCAACGGTACAGCCTGCACAGAGTGCAGGTCTGAAAGAAGAAAATGGCCTCAGCCCAATTTTCTGTGCAGCTCATTTTTTCTGTGTAGTTCATCGTCACGTGGGCAGAAGATAAGAGGACTTGCCAAGGTGCTCACCAGGCCTATTACAGCCCTGAGCTGCTGATGTGCTGAGATAGCCTCTCTGCTTTGACTCTTAAATTCAAACTGTGCGACTCGCTGCAAACACACTCGATCTTTCTTAATGCTGGAAAGATCTCTCCTGCATTAAATCAATTTCAGAGTTGTCATGACCAGGGCTGGAAATTCAGTTTCTTTGCTGCTGAAACTTTCATTTTGAAAATGAGTGGTGCTAGATTATTAATATTTTGACAGTTTACTGACAGATTGGCTACCACTGGGCAATTAACAGCAAGTTCTGTGGTCTAAAGCATCAACTGAGGCTGGGGTGAGCTGGTGTTGGACCAGCAGGTTCTTACACTAATGATGAAATGTTACGAAGTGTGACAATTTATGTGGCTTTTCCCTTCCCCCTGTACCCACTGCTGCAGCGCCTACACAGTGAGAAGGAAAGGTTCACAGAATATTCTTGGGAGGAGGCCAGCTCTGCTGCCCACTGGGAGAGCCAAAGGGAACCCTCTGAGATCTGTGCCTCAAAGCCTGGGCCCCAGCAATGTTTCTGCTGGCAAAGCCAGCAAAAAAGGTCCATGGTGCTCCCATAATATCTGCAAGCGTGACACTCAGGTGACACTTCGCACCCCTCTGCTCATCCTCCCAACCCCCAGTGAAGGTAGGTAGGTGCTATAAAGGAAGACTGTGAAGGGTGTGCAGGCACATTTCTGTGGCTTTTAGACATTTATTCACTGGTTTTTTGAGAATTAAGAAAATCAACCAACTCTGCTGTGACAGAATTTCCATCCACATATTGACCACAGAACCTCTGCATAGCTTGAATGAGCTGACAAATCTCACAGCCCAAAACAACTTCACAGACAAGACTGGGCTTATTAATACCTTGAATGGGTTTCCATGATATGTATGTGCTGACAACCTGACTTGTTCTTTTTCTGTTAGTGTCCTTTTGATGTGAAATAACCCGTGGACAATGCACGAACATTTTGAATGGACCCAAACTATGCCACAGCTCAGATCTGACTGTTC
The DNA here is from genome assembly GCA_013397865.1 of Struthidea cinerea. Classification (NCBI taxonomy): domain Eukaryota; kingdom Metazoa; phylum Chordata; class Aves; order Passeriformes; family Corcoracidae; genus Struthidea; species Struthidea cinerea. The sequence continues at coordinate 1,423,750 of VZTI01004746.1, forward strand.
CAGTGTATGCAGCCAACTGACCCATTGCAGCTGATGCTTTGCTTCCCAGGAATCAGACAGATGGAAGTATATCATCAGGGATTTTGCAGCAGTGGCTACAGTGAAATTTTTCACTCCGTTGCACACTTTGCTAGAGAACACGGATCAGCTTTGGCATCTGATCCTGTTCAGAAGCCAACTAATGACTTCAACTTCCAAACTAAAATAATACAGTCACTCTAGAGAGAGTAATATAATACACTAACTCTATTTGGCACAATGCACAGTAAAGCAGGAGACCATTTTATTGTGGGACTAGTACACAGAAGACTGTGCAACCATCTTTAAATTATATGACCCAAAATCAACAGAGCAATCCGGAGTCAAAAATTACTGCTTTCTGTTTGTAGCTACTTACTGCAACATGCAGGCTCAGTAAGAGCCAGGGTTTACAATTAAATCTGAAGGCATTTGATTATTTTTGACATAGACTGTGTTTACACTGCAGGACCAGATGCATAGAGTGGAACTGTTGGTGGCAAGGGCTGGATGCTGGCGCTGTACACATTTCAGGATGGGTTCAGTCTGGTCTAGCTGCCACCTGGTCCCACGGTCTGACTATCTAGTACTTTAGGGGCACTCCCAACTAAACCCTTCAGTTTAGTTTCATCCCAAAGCGAAGCTAGTTTGCACAGCCTGAACCACTCAGTGGTGCAAACCAAAGAGCTGCATGTGAAGGTGACTGGAGGGATTTTTCCCAAAGTGCAATCCTGGTCTGAACTAAAGCACTAATCCCAGAGATATCTGGGATAGTTGGCTTACTGCAGTGGGGTATAATAAAGTAGACGTGATGTGAAATGTCAGTGTTCTTAAAAGGGGCCGAGGGCCCTGCATGCCCTCTGGAAAACAGGGATGTGAGCAGCTGTAACTCAGGTGGGGGCTGTACACAAGGCCCTCTTCTGCCATGTGGAGTTTACACTTCATATTGCTCCTTTATGATCTCAAATGCCTCAGCCACACTGGATGCAGTAACACAAAGCCTTCCAAAAAGCACTTACCAACAACATCCACAAGCAGCTACACAGGCCATAGTAACAACAAAACAGCTGCTAAGTCTGCCTACTTGAACTCAGTACCTGGCTTGTAGAAAGCCTGGAGTTTACTACACGCCACAGCTGGATTCTTCAGAGGTTTAAAAATATTTTCCTTGACATGACAAATTTTAAAGAAATCTGATTTATATGTTCCAGCAAACATGCTGAGGGGGAAGGAGACCTCAGAGCTGTCCTGACTATATCACTGAAGAAGAAACATGTCATCCCTGCTTTCTTCTGTGCTATTACAGAACTGGGGGAGGGAAAAAGGCCCCACTGAACCAAAAAAGCCCCACAAAAGAGAAACTATTTGCTCATGGGCATAACAGTTCTTTCTTACCATCCACAATATTTCTTAGTTTCCATCTGTTTTCATCAATACTAAGTCCTGAATCATTAGTGCAGCAACATGAGCAGAATTGGATCCTCTAAGAATCACTAAAGCTGGATTAAACATTCTGTTCTAGGAATAAACACTGATTCATGAATGTTTGTATTAAAATTGATATTATCACTTCCATAACAACGGAGATGAAGGAGAAGATGAGAAGTCCTGTGGAAACAACATCTGGTGCTGGGAGAAAAGCCCACAAGGATAACCTGTGTCAAACTGTCTGATTTAACTCATCTAAAAGCAGGGACTTCATGCAAGCAGAATGATCTGTTCGCACTAATGGACCTGAACTCACTTCTGCCCCCACCATCTATGGCACTGGGGTCACCAACATGCATGGTGCCCCAGGCTATCCTGTCACACAGGGGGTGCACACAAACAGTGTAGCCATGAATGACCATCACCAGATGGCACAACACGAAAGCATCTGGAAGGTGAAAATCTGTGAAGCAAAAATTCAACTAGGCAAGTGGCAGAATGCTTACCAAATCACTGGGTTTTATTTACTAGTTCCAGACTACTGCATCTGAACTGACCTAGGCAAAGCATATTAGTAAACTGCTAATTCACAGAGAAATACATGCAACTGCACTTAGAGGAACACACAGAAAGTAAGAGCACCATGGGGATCATTTTACTTAGAAGAGAGCAGTAAAAAATATGAGGCAAGTGAGGCACAAAAGAGAAAAAAAAAGAGTTGTGAGATTTTGCTTTTTAAGCTGGTCATTAAAAAATAAATTTTCAACTGACAAGGATGCTTTAAAAAGTCTGATTTCTAAATTTAACTTTTGATATTGAAAGTCTTGGGTTTTGTTCTTTTGTTTTTTTCATTAGCGTATATTTGATAAAACCCTAGGCGTGATAATCCTGGCGCTACACATTTTCAAAATCCATTCTTTAGCTGCAGCCTCTTCAGAGGGTGCAGATAACATTTGCATGGATACAAAGCCCTTGCAGAAAGAATGTTCCTTAAGGGCAGAGCTGGCTGTAGGGTTTAATATGGTAAGAACCGAGTCTTAACATCAGCAGCATTCACATTAATAGCCATTAAATTATTTATTCATATCAGGCTCTGGAAGGCAGTAGAAATACTAGGCTGTTCTGAAGGGCTGAACTCCCATAAACTTTGTTGCATGACTTATTTTCAGTTAGCTTTCTGAGGACCATACATTCATTACTGCAAGTCTTGGCATACATTAATGCCTTTGGTTCCTTCTTTCCCTGATATAGTGAATAGGGAAAAAAAAATAGTCTGTGCACCAAGTAATGTCCATATCCAGGAAGCAGCTGCCATGGTGCAGCACAGTCCATGCTCCAATGCAGCAGGACAGAGAAGATGCAGAGTGGAAGAGGCTCCCTGAATTGTTTGATTCTGCCCTTACTACAAAACAACAGTTCTCAACAAAGCTCCATCTATAACGCTCTGATTTCTTTCCCCCAGAAATAATATGATCTAAAAAATACTACAAAGTTGTTTTGAAAGACACCTGCTTCAACAGCTGTTACTTTCTGCTTTCCAGCCAAAATCTAGCCCAAAGTCCCTACGGACACAGACATCAGGTTCAGGGGTCAGGAGTCTCGAGGGACTCCTGTGGAAAAGCTCTGCCAGGAAGGCAAAGGGGCTCGTCAAATGATCCAAGCGCCTGCACCCCTCCAGCCAGCTGTCTGTGGTGCTGCTGCTGGCTCCCTCACAACTGTGGGAAAAGCCATCTGAAAAGCACCACATACATCTTGCTTGTGAGGCCAGAGGGACAAGCAGCAGGGCCACAAAAACACTGACCTGAGCTGCCAAAGTTACCAACAAGGTGGTATTCTGCACTGAAAAAGTTCTCAGCCTTTTCTCACCCCCACTTGTGTCCTGAGCCCTACTGCTGACCTTGATCCATTTAATTACATCCATAACCAAATTGCACTGTAGCAGAATGTAATTATGCAATCAAGTAATGAGCTATGGTTTCACTCTTGGTCTTGTATGCAAAGCCACCTTTGAAGAGGGTGATGAAAGAAGCGATTACTGTAAAAGGACAGCGCAGCCCCATGCACTAATTACTGGTCATGATGCAGGGGACAATATCTGCTGGCAACATTGATCCCTCAGCTGCTTTTAACAGGGGAGCTGAAAACCTTCTCTGTGCTGCAGCCTCACAGCCAGAGCCATGGGTTTCATCCCGACGCCAGACGTAACACTCAGGATAGGCACACCATGTGACGGGCCTCCACACCTCTCCAGCCAGCAGCCTCTTTCAAATGCACTCATTAAAACTCACTAAAGAACTGCTGCACCGCTGGCCACTGCCACATTGGCTGTCTGGCAGTGACCAGCACCAAGGGAAAGGTGTAAGAACAGGGAAAATGCAGTGAAAGCTCCTCCTTGCTCTTGGCAGTGGGAAGCTTGTGCCTGCTGGATCCAGCAAGGGTGTCCTGGTGCTTAGGCAAAGCACCCAGCCTCTTGTGGGACTGCAGAAGTGTGGCAGGCACTGTGTGTTCAGAGCTGGGTGTGGGACCTGATGCAGATCCCCAAGGAGAGACAAGGGCCTGAGCCAGGAGAAGCTTCAGTGAAACATTACAGGATGGTGGATTCCTGGTGGGGCTCAGCTTGGAAGAGCAGCTCCAGGACTGCACTTTGCTGCCCAGTTCGGTGCCCGTCAGGTCCCAGCCTATGGAGAATTCGCTGCTGTTGAGATTTCAAGGTGTTTGGGAGGAAATGGCAAAAAACCCCTGTTATTTTATGGAGATATAAAACTGCCAAAATCAATTCTGACCATCATACTTGTCTGTGTCATTCCATACTCACATTTACACAGGCAGCTCACACAAGTAGGATCGAATCCGTAACGCCACAAGCAAGGGTGGAAGTCTGTCCCTTTAGGTAAACAAATGGTGCCTACCAGCAGAGCAACCGAGTATTTCCATTTATCGCACTCATACAAGGATCCAACAAGAAAGTCCCACCATGGTGAGGAGGCAATGGACTAAGAGAAATGAGGTCAGTTGCATAAGATTTTTGAAAAGGCTGTGTCAGAGTCAGGATCTGGATTTTCTGAATCCTCGCTTTCACTGTAAAAGCTTTCCTCTACTGCATTCAGGACAGAACAGGAAGGCACTGGTGTGTCAGACAGAGCAGAATCCACTGCCCAAAACCTCCATTCCCCATCACCTTCTGAGCCCAAGATCTCTGGCACCGAGGCACAACATTGCTGTGGCCCATCTTTTTTCTCTCTCTAGCAGGAGGAGCACAACGTTTGGGAAAGTGAAAGTCACTCAGCAGTGATGCCGAGCACACGGACATCAAAAAGCCCCGAAAGGTCTATGGAAATGAATCAGCAGCTTCTCCCTTTGCAAAAATAAATAGCTTTTTATGCATGCAGTATATGTACTAGCATGTACTCTCCAGCTGACAATGTTCAGCCTCCAGTGTAACTTGTCAAAGCCTGATATGCTTTCCCCTTATCAATGTGGCAAACTGCTGAACCCCGTGCGCTCCAAGCAGTGGGCTGCTGTCCCTGTAGGCAACACAATGAAGTGCACTGTCATTCTTGCTGCTGCGCTCTGACACTTGCATCTCCTGGTGATCAAAAGCCAAAACAGAGCCAGATGCAGCTCACAGTTTCACCAGCACAACCCCTCTCACCTGTGGATCCTCAAAAAGCCCTGAGATGGGGTGCTGTGATACGCATTGACTTCATGTGAAGAAACCAGAGAAAGCAATGACAGGTGGGATGGCCACAGTGCTTCAAGGGCCTCTTCCTGTCACAGTTCTAATTGTGTAATTTCTCGCTGTTCATTTTGAACCGAATAGGATTAGGGCCATCCCAGCATGAATCACTCATGAAGCAAATTCCCCCAGTACTAGCTGCTCCCCACCCCTTTGCACTGCTCGGACAAAGGACAAATCTGTGCAGATAGTGACTAGAATACTGGGGGATTAGGAAAAACTGTGTCCAGATACTCAGAAATTGCTGAAACCAAACAGTTGATGCAAATCTGATGACCAGGGAGAAGCTGGGGATTCCTGAAGTGTGTCAGGCAATCCCTCAGCTCCAGAAGCCATTTGAAAGCTGAAGGCGTGCACTCAGGGACAGAGCACTGGGGAGATGTGTTGGCATTCACAGGCCATGCAGAACAACTGCACTGATGGCAGTTTTGGGAGAAATATGCTGGGGACAGCAGGGAAGCACAGTGATTTCATCTTCATCATATCTGACAACAGTTTCAGGAATGACCCTGCAGAGTGTTTCTTAGGGCAGTCTGGACTGGGAAAGGGATGTGCTCTCTCCCATGCTTTTCAGGATGCCAGTTTACTCTAAAATCCCCAAACAACTTGTCTCCTTTAGTCTCACAATATGGGCAATGCCACATCATACCTACTTCTTCCCTTTCCATTAATTCATAACTTAAAATATTTTTCTTCCTCTTCTCATTCCTCCTTCTTTATTCCCTGGTGTTTTATTCCACCACGTAAGGTTCTGTTTCTGAGAGACAGTTTTCAATAACCGAGATAATCTAGAAATTCAGCTACTCTGATGGGTCCTTCAGGCACAAGTCACAGGCACTGTGCTCTATAAACATTTAGACACTCTCCCCCTCCATTTCTGCTTTGATTGACTGCAAGAAGAAACTTCTCTTTGGCAATCTCCAACACAAAAAAACTTTAGACAGGAATAGGGCTTTTCAAGCATAATGAGGAGGAGACATACTATTCTCCTGATGCCTTAGGTTTTAACTTTTACATTTTTCAAATCCTGTACTGCCTAGTGTGTAACTCTGAAGTTACGTGTGGCCTGTTAACTACTGCTCTCTCATGCTGGTTAGACACAACAAGCCTCTCTAGATTTGCTCTTCAAGGGCACCAGGCCCCAAAATGTGTAAATTAAAGCCTAGAGAAGGGGGGGCCAACTTGGGGTAATTACATCATTAACTGAAGTTATAATTGGAGAATTAACCCTGATATGCAAATGAACCAAACTTATAAAAGTGTGAAGGACCTGTGACCCAGGGTCCACCTTGGGTGGACCATCTTTTGACTGCCCAGGGTGTACCTTTGAAGGCCCTTCAAATAAATACTTACTTTTATTATTCTTGTCTAGTCTCTGTTTTTAGGTGGCCACCACAGCACCAAGGCCTCAGTCAGCTTCTCAACCCCACACAGACAGCCTGAGCCCAGACGTCAGCAAGCAATCTTGATGTGCTGCACACTTGAAATTGAGGTTTCATGCAACTGATTTCAGCACATCGATTGCCCTCTCTCTGCTGCAGTCCTGAATCATGGCACAGAATAATGACAGATAAAGACCCCTTGGCAGGCAGTCTAATCCCACAGGACAGCACTAGAACTAGGAGCTGTGAACTGGTCCAGTCTGGGCTAACATGGCATCTTGTGCCCATCATGGGATGACACAGAGGTCTCCCATCCCTCCCTTGCTCTCACATGTGTAGTCCATGGTACATAAACAGGCCTCATCACCTCCCCTTAGTAATAACAGCAGGAACTTGGGAAAGAGCCTCTGCAGAAACAGATATTCAGGCTCTGCTCTTCTCAAGCCACCTTGAGAGCCAGCAGAGCTCCTGGGGATCTTCCACAGCCCTGATCCCCCTGCAGGCAAGCAGGGTGGCCCTGCAGCGATGCCATCCCGGCTGCCCTGTGGGATGTGGGAGTGCTTGTCACACTGTGCTGAGGCTTATCCATTCCTGTCACTCCCCCACGGGAAACAGGAACACACACAGCAGGCACAGATACTCAATCATGTCCCAGTGCGTCGGTACTGTACAGGTGCTGCAGAAAAAGGCTCGATGAGTTCAACACACGCTGTGTTTTAAATACTCTAAGCTGATTTGTATATATTGTGCTGCCTACACATGTGCAGCTGCTGCTTGCCTGGGATTTCTGCTACCCTGGATGAAACCTCAGCATTGGCCAAACCTTTCTCTTTCTGCCTGGGAGAAATTCTGGTGCGAAAAAGAAGTGTCCTGTCCTGCTGCCTCACTTCTGCAGCCAAGAAACTCTGGGTCTACCCCTCAGCTTTTCCAAACCTCCTGCATGCAACCCTTGCAGCAGCTGGGAAGTGCTGCAGAGATGTGGCTCTTTCCCAAACTTATGACAGTTTATTGCTGTTGCTGTCAACTCACTGTTGAAAATAATCCAAATGGCAACAGCGAGCAACCTTGGCCAAACAGGTTAATTTCCATGAAAAAGCTGTTTCCAAGGAAGAAGTTAGAGGCAGCACGCAGTGATTGATGGTTGGGAGCAGCTGTACGCAGAAATTCATCCCCCGAGTGTGTCACCAGGACTGAAGGGGTTTGCACAGAACAGCCCCAGTGCAAGAAGCTGTTGCTGCTATGAGGAGATAAGGAGAGAGGAGGAAAGCAGAGCTGACATGCTGTGGCCCAGCTGTTCTCCTTTGCAGCGTGCACTGACGGCAGTTCCAGAGCTGGGAGAGCACTCTGGGCAGTCTCATGCTCACAAGAAGAAGACAATCAGAAATTGAAACACAAACCAACCTCAAGCCTCCCTTCCCCTAAAAGACCATCCCTCTGGTTTGGCCATGTGGAATTGTATACCCTACCCCACAGCACCTGCAGGCAAGGAGTAACAAAAGCATTTTTTTCTCTTAGTAGGAAACTGTTGTCATATAATCACTCCCTCAGCTACTGGGTTTATGGTGTCTTTAGCCTAAAAATGCAACAACAGATACACAAAATGTGCTTGGACCACTCTAGGAAGCAGAGGTATCTCCTCTCTTCTGTTTATCTCTCCTATTTAAGAGCAGGTCACCAGAGAATTTCAGTACCTTTAGCTCATCAATCCCCACCTTATCCAAACAGCAGTCTTCCCAAGACAACCACACTGAAACCAGACCTTGGCCTCAGCAAAGACAACGCAGCCACTGTTGAGAGAAAGCAAGAGAAGGAAAACCTTTAAACCAGTTTGGGGTTCAGCAAATGCATTCAGATTCTTGTCTGACATCTGTCCTCTCTATTAAAACTGATAGAGACATTTAGCACAAAAAAAAAAAAGTTATTTGGGCAGGGCCTGGAAGACACAACAGAGGAAGGAGTTTGGCTGGTAGAGAGACAGCCTCGTGTCCTGTCACATCAGGGTGGCTCTGTGACAAAGGAGGGGCCCTGACAGCTCAGGGACAAAGGCGTGTTTTTAGAAGAGGCTGTCTGCACAGACAGCAATTTGGTGCCAGTGGGTTATATGGTTTGTGCTTTCTAGGTTTGATTTTGTCCAAATTCATACACAATGAGAGGACTAAAGTGGTGCTGCAGCTTGTTCTGTCTGCGAGGACTTCATTGCAGTGTGCTTGGCTCCTTGTCACTTGGAGGCACAGAAACCAGGGACCAGACTCTCCAGGGAATTTCCGATGTCAGTCATCCCTTCTGTACATAAGGCAATATTTAAGGCAATGATTCCCAGAGTCTGAATATTTTATTGATGTTATGAAGACTGGAAAAAACATTGATGTGCATTGTCTCCATCTCGGAAGGGCCATCAGGCACCTCATGGGATTCCGAATGTTCACCTTGGTCTGATGGTGCCTATGCAAAGTTTCAGCCTCTTTGGTGTTGGATGAAGACACCGGAGGTTGTTCTTGGAAGGCTTCTACCAGGCAGAGGACAGGTTGTGACTGGCTGTGCTTGGCAGCAGGATTTCCCTGCTGTTCTGTCAATACAGATATAATATTAATTGCAATTTTCTGTGTCTGCAAAGAAGACAAATACACCACCCACAGAAGGTTAAAACTCTCCTCAGGATCTCCCCTGACCTTGAAGATCCCTTGATGAAACTTTCCTTTGTATTTTAAATGCTGCTTTTATATTATTGATGAACCCTTCAGTTCCGCCTAGTGAAAATCCTTTGGACATTCAGAGGATCGGAGATCGGCTGTTTGGACAGGTGACAAGCCCATTTCTGCTAAGCCAATATTTTTCAAATCAAGAGTCACCAAGCAATGGCAATAAGAGTGAAACAAGACAAGAACTGGAGATACCAGCCTGGCTCCCAGCTGATTTCCTAAGTGTCCTGCCAGCCTGAATGTGCTCTGGTGCTTGATTAATTTAAATTGGTAGTTTCTGAAAACAAAAAGTGTCACACTCAGCTTCTAACCAGAGCACAAAGGTCCCGCAACTGCTCAGCAGGCAGTGAATGCCCAGCTGCACTGCAAGATCTTCATTCTTCCAGGATCTTCTACCAGTAACGATATTTGCACTGTGTGGCTCTTTAAACCGAGACAAATAACCTCAACAGCAGGGCAAAAAGCCTCTCACAACAGTGGCTCTCAAGTAATTACTCCAGGGACCTCTGTGCTGTGACAGCCCCACTCAGGTACAGCCCTTGCAGCTGGTTTTTCCTGAGAGATGGAGCCTGGCACTGCCTGAGTATCCTGCTGGTCCTTCCAGCTGCTTTCCAGGTTATCTCTACCTGTCTGAGTTTCATCCAAACTTGGGAAGATAAACTTTTCTTCATCCTGCATGCTCCTGGCCCCAGGCTATCCAGCTACCATGAAAATACAAACCAGTGGCTAACAGAAATGGTTATTACTAAAAGGTTTCTTGCTACATTACTTTTTCTACAGACTCTCATTTTACATCGAAACAGCCACCTTTTTCCAACGCATGCATGCACACTCAGTAAGCTATGAAAGTACAACTTTATTACCATGGATTTACCTCAAAGGGCAAAACTGAGGCAAAAATCAATTCAGGTTTGCTGACAAAAAGCAAAATGCTAATACTGGTGTTAGGGAATCAAAATGTCACTCCTTAGCACCTGCATGAATATTAATAATTTCATTTTTTACATAACATTTTTGTTTCTTTTGCTTCACACTTACTTTGCAGAGCAGCTTAAACCTTTCTAAGTTTGGCCTTGAACCAATTCATGCCCTTTTCTGTGCGAGATGTGCTTTCAGGTTTGAGGGTCAGAGGCTTTTTGCATAAAAATTAATTGATTTTGAGTGGCTCTTTTAATTTCGTCATCAGTTCCGTAATAACCCCCAGGTTTAATGGCTTCAGATCTGTATGTGTCGTATCACAGTGGATGGCCGCAAGTGGAAACCTGGCCCTGCATTTTTAAACCTAAAATCGTCTGTCTTTTGTACTTTAATTACTGTCACAGCCAGACTGTACCAGAGCACAGTACACGCCTGGATGCCCATCTCCCAGGGTAGATATTTAGCAGTTTCACCATGTAGTTCGTTCACTTGCTCAGGATATGAAACAGTTCTGGCACCTTAGCTCCAGCTGAGCATCAAAAGGGAATTAGGCACCTAAGTCATTTAAGCATGTCTGTAAATCCTACAAAGCTTCTGTAAGCATCTTTCCACATCCAAATACTATTGGAAACCTGTGTTGTAATGTAGATGCAAAGTAGAAGATGCATAAAGATCTGTAAGTACTCTAACTATTAGTGCTATTAAAGACTTACAAGTGGCTATGCTGCTCTATACGCAGGGCTCATTAATAATAACAGGATGTGGGATGAGGCTCAAGTTGTAATGCAACAAAAAACATACAGCAAACAAATTTCTGTGTGCAAAATTGGATCGTAACTATTATCCTGGCCCAAACCATACAAAAATCTTCAGCCTCCTCTGAGAAACCAACAAGACTCCAGGAGAGCCAGCTCACAGAGGCACTAAACATTTGCAGCTCTTTTTTCGCCTGGTCCTGATGGCCCTGCAGCGAGGGCTGAGAGCACATCATCTCTGCAGTGGAGGCATTAAACTTGGCTGTGCTTGCTCTCACCATTTGAACTCTTTCAAGGGGAAATGTGCTGCTGTGATTAACTGGGATTATTAACAGTGCTCAATGACTTGTAATGCCATTGGTAATCAAACAGGTCTCAGAAAGTGGAAGAAGAGGAACGGAACAGAATTAAAATACACAGAGTGCCTACAGCCTGCCATCGCAGGTCAGTGACGTGCCTGCACCTACAGCCTGCTATGTATATATAGAAATTAATTCGCTGACTGCAGATGCACAAGATGAGGACGGAATATGATTCCAAATGTCTTTGCTTAGAAGACACTCAGGCAGTCAAGCATCATTTTAATGTGGAAATACTGCTGTCATATAAATCACTGACTTCAGGGCCAGGAGTATCTCTAGAGACCTCAAATCTCTCTATCTGCTCTGAGGTAGCAGCAAATATACCAAACAGAATCCTTATAGGCAATATACGTGCCTGACATGGTCTTAATGCCTCTGTGCCATACTTCACCTTCTCTCTTCTAAGAAAAAAACAAAGTAAATGCACTCCATCCTCCCAATATTTTGTATTTTTTTTTGCCTCTAAACAATATTGTTTTCCTCCTATCTCTTTTTTCCTCCTAGCCTTCCTTTTTTCCCCCTCAAGCTTTCCTGTCATTTTCTTAAGCACAGTACCCAGAACTGGCTCCAGTCCTTCACACAAGGAGCAGAGCAACAACCCTTCCTCCCCGATGACATCCATTCAGAGCTGGACTGAAAAGTGTTTTTTTTAATAAAAAGATTCCCAAGCAATCTTGACTCATGTTCAATTTGTGGTCCGCTGTAAGTTCCTGTTTCTTTCCTGCAGTGTTGATGCCTTCCTTATTTTTCACACTTTATCTGTGCACTTAAGTCTTCTTTCTAGAGCGTAACTTATAAGAAACTTGTCTTTACTGAATTCTGCTCTATTGATTTTGAGTACTTCTCCAATGTATCAGGATGATACTTTAATTCAGGCTATATCCTTCAAAGTGAATCCCAATTTGGCACAATCCACACATTTTTTCTAGGAGTACAGTCTCCTATCACATACACTATTAATGAAAATGTTGGCTTAAATCAAACTCAACACAAACTACTCAAGACTCCTCAGAGTCTGTCCCCCATTTAACTGCAACACACTGCTATGCAGAGTGATTTCTTTAATTATGTGTTCTCCCACCTTACATTAAGTTAATCCAGGCCCCTTTGTCCAGGTAGGAGTTCCTTGTGGAGAGTTCTCACAAGGTTTACTGAAACCACAGTGCATCACATCCTCATTCCCTCACTCTGGCCTGTTAGGTCTGACAGGTGCTCTGGCTCAGAAGGCAGGTTTGAAATGAAATGCTGTACCATCTCCCGTGCTTTACACTAATGCAAGACCACAGTCCTGGAAGAAGCAAGCAGAGATCCTCACCCTCCATCCTGATGGCACTCACTGCATAGATGCAGTGGGTCCAAGAGAGCCTAAGGACTGGGTTTTTCAAACTTACATGCTTTTCAGATATATAACTCCCTTCTGTTCAGAAATACGGGTTTAGGCAGTTAATAATGGTAACTGGAAAAATCAGGGTAAGTCTATAAAAATTGGATGGACTTTCATGCAGCTAATTCTTTTTACAGCCCTTTTTTCCCTCTGTTCTTCAGCTGCTTAATAACTATTTCCCCTTGGAACAGCCCCTCTGTGTCCTTGCTTTCTCTTGTTTTTTTTCTAACCCATCTTCAGTTAAATCTTCCCAATTCAGCTCTCCTTTGAGAGAGAGTTTGAAAGCTGCCTAGCTAAGTGATTTGCTCGAAGTGCTCCATTTGACAGAGGTGGGCTATGAGAGCTGGGAGGAAGGGCAAGCCCCGAGGGGAAGCAGCAAGCAGGTCCCTGGAACCGGTTCAGATTTTGTTAATGAGCCTGGCAGGTAAATGGAAGGAGCCAAGAGCCTATTTGGCTTATCAGCAAGGACCCTTTCTAACCTCTACTTAATTAGCTTCTATTGATTTTCAGGATAAGAAAAATTTCTATGAGATTCTGAGCAATTTTAGCGGACAGGCTGGACTGACAAGAAGTTTGGATTCTTCCCCACCCATCACCTAAGATTCCTCTATTTGCATTTTTCTCTCTCCTTGGCTCAAGTTTCCAGGGCTGAAGGCACAGGTGGCAAGCAGAAGGACTGGAGACAGCAGACAGAGACCATGCTCTTGTGAGCTGTGTAAGAGGAACCCGGATGAGTGTTCAAGCCCATGCAACAGGCAGCATGCTCCTTTCTCCAGTCCATCCAGGTCTGCAGGTGGACTCGTGTCCAAACTGCTGTAGCAAAGTCAGGCTGCTGAGCCTGCAGAGCCCCTGGCCCACTCGCCTGAGCTGTACAAGGTGCTCCTGTGGCTCTGCCACACCATTCCAATTAGCTGTGTGTTTCTTCAGGTCAAGGTTCTTGAAATAACCAGAGTGTCACGGTGAAGCCCAGCGGTGATGGTTTTAGAGCATGGGATCAAGCACTGCCTGCCCTGGGTTATATATCAGCAGCATGTAAGAGGGTACAAGACCTGCCAGGATAATTTTAGAGGACTGCACAAGGATTGGAAGAAAACACAGTGTCTTGCTCCTTCCTCTGTACTGCCTCCTGGAGAGCTCAGGGGAATCAGATTGTTGACTCCAGAAAATAGCCCGGGAGTAAGCTGCCATGCATCCAGTGCAAACAGCTGGGGAAACTGGGCCAGGGAACGCCACAGAGAGCAAAAGTATCCAACAACACACAAAAGGGTAGGGTTGGCAGATTACCTCAATCCTATCTGCTGGTGAGTATTTTTTTGTCTACTCTGAATGGACAAGCTACGAGATGAGACGGGAATACTGGAGTTGACCCAGTCTGGTAGTTGCCGTGCTTTTGTTTTTTACTAGCACAAGAAAGCTGATTCCTGCTGTGTTTGCCATACTAATGATGAGAGAGGCACCACAAATGACTGAGTTTTGTGAACTCCAAAGCAAGGATTGATATACAGTAACAAAAAATAAAAAGACAAAAGAGGAAGCTGACAAGACATGCTCTGTTCATTTACTTGACACGAGTAGTTTGGTTTTTAATTATGCATGCCACTGCCTCACAGGGTGCTGGGGACCATTTCACCACAGCTTATTCTGGAAAGTAATTTAATTCTCAGTAACAGGAATCCTCACTGCGACTCTGCCACGGCTGCTAAATCCTCATTTTGAGATTGCAGTAGGAACTACCACTGGCATACGAGTGGACAGGCTCCGTGGAAGTCAGGAAACACATACGGATACTCACATGTGCTACATGGGCACACACACAGTGAGCTACTCACCAGTCACAAGAGCTGTAAATCCAATTAATTGATCAAACCAACTTCAGCCACTAAAAATTTCCCTTTTTAAGTGCATGAAAACATGTATTTATACAGGCAAATACATATTACAATGTCTCTGTTCAACAGAAGTTTTGCAGACTTAAGCACTAGATGAATTATGCCAATAAAACTAAGATGGCAGAGCTGCAACCTGAGGGTCCTGCAGTCAGAGAGGAAAGCAGGGATACTGGTTCTCATCCTCCACCAGCCTCAGCCTTCAGCTGGGCCAACAGTGCCTGATGCCAGGCACTGACTGTCGGCGCAGAACAGAAGGAAAAGCATGCTCTTCGAGGTTTTGATGATTTTTATCATTATCTGCAACGAATATTTGGGCTCTGCTGAGACCAAGAGGATATTGATTACTGAATCAAGGGCAGGGGAGGAAGGGAAAAATAATTTCAAAAGTGTAGTGACATGATCATTTCAAATCAGTTCCTCTGGGTGCTGTGCTAATGAAAGATGGTGCAACCAGTTGTGCAGAGCTCAGCTTAGTATTGATCCTGACAGATCAGAAAATCCTTTTCATGTCCAAAAGGGCACAAATTGTCAAAACCATCAAGGACTTCTTCAGACTGTATTTCCCCATTTTAATTTGCCGTCAGGGAGTCCTAGTTAGTATCTCTATCGGATACAGACAAGTCCAGACACAGATTGTATTTTTTGCATGCAAGTTCTTTTACTGCACATAGGAGTTGCCATATCAGATATGACCTGGGGGGTTTCCAATAAAACATCACCTCTCAGAGCAGCACAAGCTGCTTCAGAGAGCATGTAACTGCTCCCACCAAGGCATTAAAGGCATAACTTGCCTTGATGAAAATTTCCTCTGTAGCCTCAAAATTTAAAGGCTGGATTAAATAAAAAGTCACTGAATCAATTCACCTCCTGGGGAAGCCAAATCCACAGCCACAGCATTTTTAAATGTCCATGTCCTACCACAAAGCAGTTCATTGAGGAACAGGAGACTGAACTGATGCATTAAAAGGTAATAGTTTTTTAAGTAATAGAAGGGAAGATAATGTGGCCTATAAAGGGCCGTCATAAAAAATGTCCCACGCTGAACAAGGATGGAAAATGGCACGTCTGCCCTGACATGTCGCAGCTGCAAGGACAAAATCCAAAAAAAAGGTGAAGAAATGTTACCACTCCATCAGACCCTGCCATTTGTGTCCACGGAACCGTGACATGGCTCCATGTGAATATCCCCACTGCAAGGCAGCCCTGATCCAGCAACACATGAGGCTGTGTCTGAGAGTCTCTCCCGAGCAGGAGTGGGACGGCTGGATTAACCTCGAGCAGCACGTTTGATGTGCATGGAAACCCTGCCAAAGCAGCCTGTCACTTATTAAGAACATTTGTCAAGGTTGTTAAACAACCTTGACAACAAACCCACAGGCAGCAGCAGCAGAAGGGGGCCTGCAACACTCCCTGAATCTGTTTTATTAAATGTAGCCTCATTTGATTCAAACATCAAATGAACTGGCTGTGATCTCTCCCATCTGAGGGCTGATAGGAAGGGTTTCAGAATCGCAGCCTGCACAGGTGGCTGGTTGCCTCCCATGGGAAATCTTCCCAAATCCTCCCGGGAAAACACCTACATATACTAGCAGGGCACCATGTTTACTCACAGTGCCTTCAACTCTCTCCCTCTGGCCTCCCGTGAGTCGCACGGGGGCTTTGCAAGGAAGATCCCCCACCCCTTTTCAATCTTTCCATCAGCTGGTGAGGACAGGCCAAGGGCAGGTCCCCAGATGGGCTCTCCAGGTTGGAGACAGCCAGGATGGATTAACTAGGCAAGGTGGGAGGTCATATGTGACAAGGCCTGCAGTGCATTCTCCATGACTGTGAACCCGCTCTCCTGTCCCCATCCTCACCACGGCTACAGCCAGCCCTGCCTGCCTGAGAAAGGAGGGGCTTGTGTCTGCCTCGGGGACCTCCACAGTACATTCACCTCATGTTCTCAAACTCTTCTTTGGTGGAGCTAAAGAATGATAAATAAGCAAAGCATAGCATTGCCTAAAAAAAATTTCCAAAGCTTAAAAGAAACTTCTCCCATTGAGAAGTGCTTCATTAAAATGAAAATATCTGTGCGTTGCACAGGGTTCCGGTGGGACGTCTGTGGCGTGGGTCTGGGCCTCCATGCCCTCCGCAGGTTTGGGAGCTCTAGCAGAGACTAGGCACCCCAATCTCATCAGCTGTCCCCAAATTGTTCCCAAACTCTCATGCTCATGTGACACCAAGAGCTCTGTGGAACAGGATGATTTTCCAGCCACCCTTTATCACTTTGCTATTTGAAGTCTGGAAATCAGCTCCATGACAGGCAGGAGGACCCCACACAGGGAGGAGACTGTGGAGATGCTCTGGACAAAGACCTAAGCTGACTTACTGCTGGAAGATGGGAAGAGAAAAATGGGAGATGAAAACAGTTCTGACCACGAGAGTAATGGGACATTAGTCCCAAAGGATTGTCCTCATGTATCACACAGCTCCTCCTCAACACAGACTGTTAATTGAGGTGATATTTTTGGTTACTTTTCCTTATTTTTTTTCCACTTAGCAAACAGCTGCTGGCAGTACCTATTAAGAGGCTTTTCTCAGCTTTACTTACGCTTTCATGTTCTAGTCATAAACCTGTCGCCAGCAAATACAGAATGGTTACCTGCCCACTAACACTCACGAAGACCAGGACTCAGAACATATGTGATATAGAATAGATGAAGTGATCGTTTCCCTCCAGCAATATAAGGTAGGTTCAGAGTTAATTATTCACAATTCATAAAACTGTTTGCAGTGTCTGTATATATTCAGCTATTATTACAGATTAATAAATATTGTAACAACAGGAGGCTGTCATTGGTTTAATTGACTAAACTATTGCTATCATGTTAGTCTACGTACACATAGCTGAGCTGTACTTTTACAAAATTCTGGGCTTGCTATATGAGCTCAGTTCTGTTCGCTTGCATATGCCTGTCCTTGTTTCTCCTCTCAAATACAGCCTGAATGGAACCATTTTCATCAACTACAGACAAGGAAATCAGTGTAATAGTACGCATGTGAATGATGACTGAGGAATTATATATTTTATGAACAGAAGAGGCGGATGTATTTTTCTAGATAAAGGATCTGTCTGTGTTTGGAACATCCTGTTTGGGAGAGAACAAGAGCCATTAAATAATATTCAGTCAAAATGTTCTGAGCTTTTGTTTGCATTTATATAAAAATATTGTTTCTTTATGCAAAGTTTGAACGTGATGTCTCATTTCTATCCTCTGTAGTCATAAAATCAACACTGTTACTGGGGCCTTTGGCATCTCCTATTATGGCCTTTAAGTCTGATCTTTCACAGAAACATTTTGTGGGACTCTGAGTGGATATTCTGTGAATCTGTATCTAATAAAAATCAATGACATAGTTATTTGTAATCATGAAAAGCAAACATGAAGAACATGGTGTATACCCTTCCCCACCATTTGTTCCTAGGACTCTTTGATGCCTCATTAGAGGTGGTATCGAAGAACCTTATGTCTGTGTTTCCCACTCTGAGACACACTCCTTCTTTAGATCTCTTACTCATTTCTGCCCAGTTAAACCACTGTGGTGGTCAATGGGTAATCCACAGCCTCCGTTAACCACAGGAGTTGTAGGGCAGGTCAGATCACAAGGGGAACCAGCTGACTTTTCTTAAGATTTGTGGCTATCATTCTTGAAGATTTCACTCATGCCCAGTTTCACCCTGGCAGGGAACACCAACACCTGTGTGCAGATAGGTGTAGATCCACCACAAAGCAGAAAGGCCTCTAGGAGAAGTGGGACAGAAATCATGACCTTCAATTAAGCTTAACATACAGCCTGATACAGAAAAACCTGCAGGACCTTCCTCACAATGCAGACAGGGCTAAAAATAAGAGAGATTATGGACTTCAGAGGGCTTTTCCATCCCCAGTCACTCAGAAGATCAAAGGCTGAGCTATCTCCTCCCTGGGCAGGAAGGGGAACAATGTTCATGTCAGTGATGAATCAGCCTCAGCACCCACGAAAAGAGATATGGTTCTGTTTTGCTGACCTTTATTATGTATGTATCAGGGGAAAATGCAGGATGAAAAATTATTCTTCTTGACATACAACTAAATAAATACCTTTGTGTTTAGGAAGTTTTTCTTTTCTTCATGCCTTTAAGCTTGGACAATTTAAAACTAGCCAGAGTGTATCACGACTGGAAAATGTTCCTGCAATGTGTGATGAATCTAAAACAACACTGTGCATGTCAAATTGCCAGAATTTTAGTGGCGACTCCAAGAGAGACCTGAAAAAACAGGTGCTACACAGCTGGGACAAAGTGCTGCAGCAATCTGGGGGTTCAGCATGTGGGGAATCCACATTCACATACTACAAATGAGGACTATACAAACCCTGTGTAGCAGCGGCTCTGCAGAACCACAACACCTCTCTCAGTTTAGACTAGATCACTATCACTATAATGGAATAGCAACTCTTTAAACAGCCTTTACATTCTCCAAGAACTTGGATTTCGCTCCTGTCCGCTCCCTTCCCCCTTACATTTCAAATTCAGGACCATGAACTGAATACAGATGGATGCATGCAAGCCAGCTGCTCCAGTTTTGGGGGTGTTGAAGGGTGACCCAGTGGAATGTGAATTTCCATCTCTCAGAAGTGCAAGTGAAGCTCACATGGAACGGAGAAGCAGGAGGGTACTCCCCATCTGGACCACAGTGCCAAAGCCATAGTAGCTCCACAGGAGGCCCCCACCCCACTGTGCTGGCGGACAGAAATGGTGTGAAGAGCAAGTGGAGTCAGATCCAGCACGGAGCAGAGACATAACCAGGACAGACAGTGGGTCCTTACTAAGACCATTTGGGCTAAGATTTTTCCCACATATTAAGTAAAACAAACTCCTCACACCTCTTCATCTAAAAGTCCGTCGCAGTTTGATACACTCCTTGTGCTCTGAACGCCTCCTTAAACAAGGAGACTCTAAATCGAATGGCTAGAACAAGCCTCAGGAAGAGAACTGAATCCCTGATTGTCCAAAGTAACTTCTTTTACCCACCCGAGGTCATTGAAGCTTTTTTCTCTTTCATTTTGTCCATTCACTTGAATGTTTTATATAACTCTGATTTTCACCAAGTGGGAGTTCTAGGCTCTTTACGACTTCTTTTTAATCTTGTATTTTAAGTAGGAAAGTAGTTTTAATGGATAACTGGGATTCTTGGCTAGCAGTGGATGAGAAGGAATAGAGCACCCAGAGGGACTGGTAAGATGGCAATGCAGGGAGCAAACACATGTCCCATCCCAAAGGATCAATCACTGGCACTAATTACGGGGACTTCCAGGAGCAGTAAAGCATCTCCTGAGACCTCTGTGAAAATTACAGGGATCTCTTGTTATTTGGGCAGCGGCATTAGAATGTGTGGCATTACACACATGTACAAAGAGACACTGGACTCAAACTACAGTTTATCCTGCCCCAAGGCAGGGAGGGGAGCTGGCTGCCCTCCAGGCTCAGCAAGAGGGACTGATGGGGTGGTGTAGACCCTTGGCAACACTTGCTGCGTGCCAAAGGTGTGGCCAGCCCACCGACAGGACATAGCAAGTGTCCTGCTGCTGGGACAGCACTTCACTCTGCTGCTTGGTTTAACCCTAGAGGGAGCCCCATGTTGAAGAGAGAAAAGTCTATTGCAACAGCTTTTGCAGTAAATAAGGGTAATTTCAAATAATAAATAACTTCTGCAAATTGTGTGACACTTCAGTGATGCTCTGCTTGGTAATTCATACCAGGAGGTGCTCACAGGTGATGAAGAATAATGGCACCAGTTTATTGAAGCCAATCTTCAGGATGTGTCTGGTCTCCAGGCACCACCAGTGGCTGTATCTAGGGAAGATGACATTGTTCCTCCACAAGAGTCAACACGTTTTTGTTTTTCAGTGTTTCTAGCTCAGCCTTAACTTTAGACTCTCAATGCACAACACTGTCCCTTCCCAATACCATCTGACAACTGGATCTGCAGATAAAACTGGCTTTTTGCCACAAGTACAAAGAAAATACTGGAAGTTCCCTTTATTCTTGAGTTTTCATGGGGGAAAAAAAAAAGTCATTAAATAGACACGGATGAGTTGCTAAGGGAAGAAGAGGAAAGTAATCCCAAAGAGTATTCCAAACTGCATTGTTTAAACTTATGTTTCCTTGACATGAAAACCCAGAAAAAACCCCACTGAGCTAGTTTTCTTTAGTGACAGCCTAATATTGATTTTAGACGATAATTCTATATGTAAATGAAGTAATTAAAATCTCCGATTCTTTGCAATTAGTCTGTTACTGTATTTTTCTAATAAGTCAAGCCTTTGAGATAGGCAAGAGTAAGAGGTGATGGATAGAAAAGATGAGGGAGTTTTATGCTTCAAGTGCTTCATTACAGTATCTCAGACAAACTGAGGTACAATGAGATCCAACTATAAATCCTCAGCCACGTCTCAAAGGAATCTGATCTGAATTAGCCTGCAGCTCTTTTTCCATCCAAAAATTTTGCTTTTACCTTTCTTTCACCTTTCTTTTCAGCCTTAAGAAATACAAAATGTTGCACAAGATTTAGTTGCAATAATTCTTTGGATCCAAAGAGGTGGTGGGTGCTGAACAATCAAGACACAAGACAGTGGGACTGAACCAACAGCCTTGCTAGGAAAAGTTTCTTATTCTGGAAATGTCTGGAATGTTCTCAGTTCAAAGCAGGGCGAGATATTGATGTATTAAGCAGTCAAAAAAAAATCAGGAAGGGGAGAAAAGAAAGTGGAATCTGTCACAGCAGAAAGGACATTTTCAATCAAATCATAATGTTATGACATATCAATGTCAAAATGAAAACTTTGTTTCAATTCATCTAATTGAAACATTGTAACATCTCATCAATTTGTCATTCTCCCTTTGAAAAAGTCTAGTTCTGTGAAACTCAGATTTGCCAACTACAAAATGCATGAGATAAAAGTGTTGAAGTAGCTGCCTGCACCACTACTCTGACCTGTGGCTTGCACAGCTTCACATGGCACCGGTGCCTGTAACCTTCAGATAGTTTCAGTTCTCATGGGTCTGCTTAAACTGCGAGCTTAAAATACGCTCTTGGACATTTACAGCATCTTTTGTCCCAACATGCCTCATAAATTACACACCTTCTCTAATGAAACGGATCCCTGCTGGATGGAACACGACAGTAACACATACTTTCATCTCTGGTGTGGTCACTTGTACCTTCTCAGGTCATTTACAGCTGAAGTGCCGGCTGATCAGAAACTTGTTGAACATTTATGCAAGCTGGGACAAGAGGGCATCTCTGTTGCATCACACCCAGGATAATATGATTATATTCTGTGAATATGTTGTATTCTATTTGTGTCCCTTACTAAACCCAAGGCTGCCTGTAAAACGAATGGAGCCTGTGTTAATACTGCATGACACAGAACATTAACGACAGAGAGAACAATTTCAGTGTATCCTATACAGACTGATTCGGAGATAAAGTTCTCAAAAGCCACTCTGGCAAATACAACATCCTTTTAGTGTGTATTGTAAAAGGGCAATAAATTACAAACATCAATACACATAGTAGAAATAGGAGCCTGTGGGGCAATCTTGTACTGAATTAAAACAAATATCTCCTTGACTACAGCTGAGGGAAACAGCAGTGGCATCATATTTTATTTTAATAGACTGCAGAGAGGTTTGCCTGGGGAGAAATCAAAGTGACTTGATTATCCCACCGTGTTAACTAACATCTTATCACATTCAGGCTCTGTCCCTAAACCAATTTAAAACCCTGCCATAAGAGGCTTTCAAAAGGGAGATCTGGGCTAAAAAGCATTCAGAATAACCCCTCTGCTTTTACCCTTTATCCCATGGTGTTACGAACAGATGTCCAAGTAGCTTTAGGTTCTGTAGCAAAAAGAGGGCAGAAGAAAAGCAGTAAAATAAGGTATGATAACGCAGGACCTGGTGCTGGCAGCCCGAATTCAGTCAAAATTCTGTTGCTCGGGATCCTGTGAGGACCTGGCTGCAGAGTTTGACCCTGTCCAAAGGTTCTGTCCAAAATCCTGCAACATCTTTGACTAAAGCTCTCCACCACCTCCTCCCAATGCTTTTGCTTTGTGTCTTCTGACTTCCCTTGTCCTCCAGGCCAGTTGCTAATCTAGAGGAGAAAATGAAGTTAGGCAACCTCTCTGCTGCTCATCTGCCTACCTGCCTGCTGCACAGACAAACCACTCTGCCTTCTAGTTCTCAGGGGCTTGTGACTGCGATTCACAAAGTGGTGCAGCTGCACAGGCGGGGCTGGTTTCTCCAGGGGCCTGATGGACCTTTGCAGCAGGAGCCAAGGAAGAACACTGCTTCCCCTCTGTGCTCAGCTGGCCACCAGAAGCAGACATCCATGGAGGAGCAGCTCACCGTTCTTCAGTGGAACTCCCTATGCCGTTTGGTTTTAATGCATTTGTACAGCAAACACCAAGGAAGAGTTTTGTGATGATGAGAAGCAGTAAAAAAGATATTGCTAAAAAAAATTAGCATTTGACAATGTTTTAGAAGAGGAAAGGCAGTGTTATGGGTTGATATTTCCCTTCAAGAGGGAAGAAAGAAAGAACTGAAGGAGAAAGTTTGACACTCTCAGACACTGAGATTTTTCATACTCTGCAATCTAAAACTCAAGAAATGAGCTTCTCACAAATTAACATCTTAATTTGTCTATTTTTTCCCCCCCAGAAAAACTTCACTTTGCCTTTTTCAGACAGCTCGGCTCCTTTTGCCACCTGCAGCAGTGAAGGCCAAATGCATGGCTAGTCCTGACTTTGCGGGAGCAGGAGGGAGCCAGGGCACAGGTGGTTCCTCCATGCCACATCCTGTCAGCTCATGTACAGAAAAGACAGGGTATGTGCCAGCTTCCATCACCATCTTTCTATACATCTATTTTGGTCCTTATGCTGCACTCATAACCATGACAACTGCCTGCCCAAACTATCAGACATATGCAGAAGCTGTCTGGTTGTCTTGGCAGCGATGTTCCCAAAGTGGAGACCAACGGAAGGAGAGCCCGAGCTGAACTCCCCAAACCGCCCTGCACAGCTCAGCCCGTTTAATGAGGAAAGCAAGTGGAAACAGCTCTGCTTTTCCCACTAATGTTATCCCACTGCAACGCCGGCTCCCTGCGGCAAGAAGCAAGTCATAAGCTACTGTCATAGCAAAGCACTTCCAGCACTTTTGTGCAGCCTTTGCTCGGCTTATCACCACAACCAGGATGACTCATGGAATCTCCTCCTCGCAGAACGTTTTGGAAAATATGGGAGCAGGCCAGGACCAAGGTCTCTTGACAGTAATCAGAAATGGGGAAGTACCCTATATTAGGCCTCATCCTCATCTCTAGCAGTTAGAGAATGCCTTAAAGCTCAAAGCATTTTCATAGTAACTCGTGATACGTCACTGAGGCGTCCAGAGCTCCCTTCCTCCAGCTCATAAGCTGAAGATGGATTTGCAGAAGAGCCTCAAACATTCTCCCTGCAGCCTCAGGCAGCTCCCCAACTGCTGAAAACTCACCAAGTCCCTTCTCTTTGCTACAGCCGTTGTCCCTCTTCTAATATCACATTTTCACACGCATCCTATTGGAATACCAAAACTCATATTAAATCAATGTTATCTGTAAGAAGGCAGAGCAAAGGCAACTCAATAAACGCAAGAAACCGAGCAAGGAAGGTTGTACATGACTGGGAGGGATAAACTTCTTTTGTCCCATACTTTCTGTCCCAGCTATTGCGCAAGGATAGGCTAAACTGACATATGGGCTCCAGGACTGATCTGTTCATTACACTTGAGAAGAGGACATAGGTATGCAGGAGGACACTTGTTGGGGATGGATATCTTGTACTCCTGGCACTGACACTGTGGAGAAGTGAGAAATTCTATCTTGCAAGCCTTAGCTGGACTTGATAAATGGCCTGGAGTTGCTATCCTGGACGTTCTCAGTTACATTTGCTGGCACAGCCTATGCTGTCAGGGAGGACATTTTAGAAAATGGGATGGTGATCCATCAGTTTGGCACAGCCAAAAATTTCGCTCAAATTTCAGCTGGGAGGAGGAAGAGTGGGCCAGGCGACGAGGCTTAGGTGTGACAGTGCTGGGGACTACCCGCACATAGCACGGGTTTTGCTGCACACACATCTTGGGAGCTGCTTTCCACTCTGTCATTATGCTCAGACCCTTCTGAATATAGAATAGATCCAGGGCGTGAAGTACCAGGGTTCTCCTGGTGTTTTGCACTCTCTTAGGTCCCATTTATCTAATGGTGTTCATCCGTGCAGTGCTGATGCCTCAGAATTATATTGCATTACTGAATTTTGCTGTTGTAGGTGAAACTATTATTAAGGTTGTCTGACAAATACCGTGATAACCCCCTGTTTTCACACGCTTATAACTTTGCCAAGTTTGCCATTGAACTGATAATTTAAACTATTTCAAGATGAATTCACCTGGAAACTTTCAGCGATGACAGCTCAGACATTTACAGGAAGAAATGTAAGAAAAATGTTAATTCTGGTGAAGTTTTCCTGCAGAAAACATCCCTCATCCTGATCCTTCAGAGTAAAGAATATTCACCCAAGCTTTAGCTAAGCTGATGATCTGTGAAAATGAGCAGTTCACACATGAGTACAGGGGAGATGTGCTATAGTTCAAGAGCTGTTATTTCCTACTGATTCTGTCCAAACTGAATGCATTCCAGTGAACAAATTCCTGGCAATTTCAACTCTGGATGGTTACAGGCTGTGCCAGGACTGCTCTGAATTGACAGCAGAGAGATTTCTTTTCATCTATCTTCTCTGCTGGATCCTGACAAAATGGATAAGTTGGCCAATTTGAATACAAATGAGAGAAAGCTGGACCACCAACCAGAGAGACAAAAGGAAATGTGGGAAAAGGAAAAGAAGGCAGGAAGCAAGCTGGGACTGAATGAGCAGGGATCAATAAGAGGAGCTACTAAGATTATTCAATTTCAGAGGGTAAGATGAAGGAAGAATTGGTACAGACTGGTAAGGACAAGAAACCAGACCAGTAGGCAAGCAGGGCTGTGCTGGAAGGGAAGACCACTGTCTCCCCTTACTCTGACCACCGATGCTTTCCATGAACTGGAGCACTTTCCCCAGGAGACACCAGAACAACCCCATCCCACAACAACCTTCTTTCCGCCTGGTGGTCTGGGAACTTGTTCCAGCTCATGATCCACTGGATATTTATTTACACAAAGTGGAAGTGTGCAACCACAGTACCAGGTCCAGCCATCCCAAATTCTGCTGTTTCACAGGATCTGCTAGGAGATGCAAATCTTGACGCTCTCAGTAAACAAGGATCTACCTCATCCATCCTGGTAATGAGCTACCCGACAAGAAGGGAACACCCTCATATGTTTCTCCTTCAGATTTTGGTTTTAGTCTAGTCTTGTAAAATCCTTTTCCATGTCAGATAAAAGAAGAAATGCAGTGTAAATTCTCATCAATTCACAGAACGGCAACAGATATCGAAGAAGAGAGGGACACATCTCTAAAATTAATATCTATTCACCTTCAAGAATGACAGTGAACCCTTACAGAAGCTTCTGGGGAGGAAGTCCAGAATCCACACATCGTTTGCCCACCCCTAAAATCAAGCCAGGACAGAGCCCATCACTCCTGCTCACAATTCAGGACCTTACCAAGGGAACATCACCACAAACAGCTTCCTCTGGCACAGCAAACTTTGCCATCCAGCCCGTTACACAGAAATGAACTGCAGAATACTCCCAGCTGAGCTCAATGTCACGTTTTCTGCATTTTCTGTCTTCACTGGCTGTTTTCCTACACAATTAACTCACCAGGTGGATATTAGCAAGAGGAAGAAAAACAAACCAAGCTGACTTAAGTACAGTAAGTAGAGCAGGAAATCGGTACCCGTAAGCTCAGCAACTTGCAGAATATTAATCACCAAGCCACAAGTGAGACAAAAACATCATAAACATCTGCATTTCTCAGCAAAGAGTGAGGGAGCCACAGAAGATGCAAAGAGATGAGCAGGTGATTAACTACATTTAGCTTTGGGAAAAATTAAGCACTGCTCTTGGCAAAGGTTGTGCCATGGGCACAAAGGGCACTCACTGGGCACCCAGGTGTGTCCTGGAAACAGCCAGGGCATGGCTTGGAAAAGCCCCTTAGTGAGACATCTGTTTAACCACAGGAAAACAACTTCAGCCGTTCACAGAGGCTTCCATTGCAGTGGCCTTTGATAGCACCATGTTCCATGGTTTATAATATCCTTGCTTTTGCCTGTTCTAATTCACAGGCAGTGTCCTACAGAGGCACATTTATAAACACTTCTGCAATTTTCCAAGGAAATACTTACAGGGTTTTTGCCATTTGTAATTTGCTTCTCTCAATGTCATTAATAAATTACTTCCATTTACAAAACCAATCTCACCATAACTGGACTTTTGGCTATAAAAAAAACCTGTTCTAAGACAGAAGAAAATTACTAGAGGCCAAGTACCCTCCTAGTCCACCACTGCCCTGTTCCTGGCAATACCTCATCATCTGTTTCACAAGTCCATCAAGTTTCACTTTTAAATGAGTTATTGGATTGGATTCACTGCCAGGCAGTGACCACTTGTTCTTGTGCCAGCTTTGGCCTTCAGCATAAACATTGCCGGTATTTACCCCCCAGTGGTAATTTATACAGTAATTATAATGCATTTTCATCTTCCATTTTGCTGGGGACTAGACAAATCAGTTGAAAGCAGATCATATGAAAGGACTTTCTCTGAACTTGCTCTGCTCAACCTTTTTTAATACAATTAATGCACACACATTAGACTGTGTGTCTGTGGTGATTTTTTTTTAGCATTTCAGTATGTGCTCAACTCTCTGCGGCTGATCTGTGCCTATTACAACTTGTGTGGTTATTTGGCATTTTCTGAGTTGCATTTCCCTACTGGTTCACAGTTTTATAGCAAACTTAGGACTGAAAATTCTTATTACTAAGCCAAATTCTTTAATATTTACATAACACGACAACTTCTTGTGTCACTGATGCTTCACCAACTCCAGCGCCCCAGAATTACTCCGGTGTTTCCTACACAATGCTCCAGTTGCCCACTGCAGTGACAGCATCTCCCAGACCTGGTTTTCTATGTGCTTCCCTCAGTTAAACTTCAGCAGCTTTGCAGCCAGGACAGGCTCACCCTGCAGCACAACCTGTTGTCAGCTCTGCTGCAGGGATCCTCCCTCCCTTTGCAGTCCTCTCTTCAGCTAATCCTGCCCTTCCCAACTGCACTAGTGACACGTGTGGCATGACAGCAAACGCTCACTGAAATCCAGACAAATCAGATTTACTGCATTCCCCCTGTCTAGGAGACCAGTAACAGAATAATCTGCACGATCTACCTTTATTAAACGCAGGTTACATTTTATCTCCTTATCTCCATCGTTTGAAACTGTTCTTCCCCTTCTGGATTACACTGAAGCCAAAAGGATGAGCCTCTACATGTCCATAATGTTTACTTTGCTCATTTTTAAACAAAATTTCCCATATTCCCCAGTATGAAGGACTTTTCCATGTAGCTCTCATAAAATGAGCAGATGTCTGTGTGTCAACAGACTCATGATTTGGAATGTCAGATCCTTCAGCAGTCTGGGGCACCGTTTCCCACTTAGATGCAATTGCTTCATTCTGCTTCCTAAACACTCGCTTTCTCCATCCTCTCTGGCAACACATTAAGTGATGAAGAGCACTATTCCTTCTGTTCACATATTAGTGGCTAAACAGCATTCCACTAATTGTTTTCCTTTCTTTGTTCTTTCTTCTCTCACTCTTTTTTTTGATGGTCATCTCACTCCTCTCCATATTGGTAATTCTCATTTCTCCTCTATGATTTCTGACCAAAGAGCAGTACCTTTCCTCACTGAATCACATTTTGCATTTTTGTGGGCTTCCTGCCTGCAAATATCCCATTTTTTTAATCTTTGTCTGTGGTTTTCTTTTTTGGATTCTTTACTATTAATACTATGATTATTATTATTATTATTAGGGGTGGTTGTTGCTTTTTAAAAAAAATCTCTTAGACTAAATGTCCCTCCTTCCCTATCAGACTTTTCCTAGGTCTGGTATATTAATTCTACAGCTTTTTACCTCTCTCACAAAGAAAAAAAACATCCAGGCCACTTTTGTATTCAAGCCCAGAGCTCTACAGCCTAGTTTGCCTCTGTAACTAGTTTCCTTCCCTTTTATGAAATAATAAATCTTAGTTACAGTTGAATGTTTAGCCTTCCATCTAATTTAAATTGAAACAACTCATGGCCTCTCAGTTGAAGGTCGCTTTCTATGTCTAAGACTTCTATAGTAATCTCAATATTTTGCAAATCTGCACTGCTTTTTCTTAGTTTAATAACTATTCAGGAAAGAAATCCATGAATTATCCCATCCTGGTATATCTGCACCCGGCATTACGAGCAGTATTTGTTCTCCAACATCTATTTGGAAAATTAAAATCTTTCAAAATGACATAATTTCTGATAGTTTTTATCTCACCAATAATGTGACTGAGATTTGTGGGTCTCAAATATGCCTTAATACAATGAAACACATTTTTTTTTTGTGATTGAGTTCAACCTAGAATAATTTCATCACAAAATTACAGCCAAATCTCATTAAAGCAGGCTGACTACATATCTCTGCACCTTTGCCTTCAGCAGAGCTCATTTGAAAAAATTCTGACAGGCTGTATCCTGCTTATTCCTGCTGAAAGAGGGAATTATTTTTCCAGTTAATTCCAATTAAAATAATTAAATCATGCAAGCTGTTATGCCCTAGCAAAGTTCTGTATGGAGAAGCGTTACCGGTACCTTTGGCTGCTAAAACTGGCAATGAAACAGTGCTGCCAGGAGCAGGGGGAGAGGTATCCACCCCGTGACAGAAACCCCCGTGTGTTCCTGCTGCTGCTGCTGGAAATCTGCTCTGAGGCTCAGGGCAAGGATTCCTGCTCCATGGCACGGCCACTGATGCTGGAGCAAAGCAGTCCAGCGTCCCCTTCTCTGCCCACTCCCATCACGCCGACAGAAATTCAGATTGCCTCGCCCTGAGCTGCGGTGAGTAATTCTCACTTTCCCCTGGTGAAAATAGAGCTGGGCTTGTCCGTTCTGCCTTCCCAGGGAGAGGAAGAAAGGAGGTGCTGAGGCACCAGCCTGAAACACGCTGCTGCATCTGTGCTGATGGGCTGCTGACAGGCTGGAACAAATCCTTGTGCACATCCCTGCTGCTTTTTTCAGGTTCCCATGTGCCCTAAACAGAGAAGCCCTGTCCCCCAAAGGGGAGCAGGGGGTGTTCACAGAGCAGTCGCTGCTGACTCAAGCACCATGATGCTTTCCCAAGAAAAGAAGTGGCACAGGAAGCAAATAACAGGCAGCAACTGAGGGGAAGAGTTAAAAACCCCACTAAGTGGAGGCCACAGAGCCTGCACCCAGAGTGGGCACAAGGAGATGCTCATGACCTTCAACCACGAACAGAGCAAAATGAAAACAACCACATTCCCCTCCCTCCCACAATGGAGCCCAAGAGTCAAAAGTCAGGAATACAGCACATGTTGTTCCTCTAATGAGCTGGGAAAACATAAACATCACCTAAGAGTCAGAAGTCTAGAAGCTGTTTTAACTAGCAGATTTTAAGATCAGATGCACCTATCTTAGACATCCACAATTAATCCAAAATCCGTCAGACTAGAATATATGCAGCACAAACCAGAGAAGGTGCTTCCAGGAAAACCCAACAGGTACAAAAGCTGAGTTAAAAGAATACTGTCATTGCTGAAATGAAAACCTGCCAAGAGATCAGAGAATGGAGCTAGGATGGAAATGCTGCCAGCATCCTTTCTTGCAGGATTGCTGCAGGCTCTCCCAGATCTGTGACTGGACTTTACAGCAGATCCCAACTTCTTTTTCCAGAGAGGATGTTTAAGAAGCTTCAGGGCATTTCACTTAAGCACCTTCTACTAATAGTTAATTTGTGAGACAGACAGTTAATTAACACACACTCAGTGGAAAATAAAAGCTTTATCCAGCTTCCAAATTACTTGTTATCCTTTGCAAATGAGAGGGCTTTTTCTTCTGTCACAGCAAAAATGCCCATTTCACAAGGGTATCAAAAGAGAGGGTACTGCTAACCCCTGTCTTCCCACCCTTGGTTATGGGCCAGGTCAAAGGGATACATCCCTAGAAGTGCAAGGACAGTGATTTCCATTGCACACCTGTATTTATGTTCACTATACACCTGGAAAGCTCCATTCTCCAGCTAAAGGCACTGAACCAGTGCACTTCCATCACCAGGTTTTAATGTCCCATGTAATTTGCAGTGTTCATTTTATGGTCATTGCTGGTTTCCTGAAAACATCCCCATTCTTAGCCAGTACAGCACATTACATGCTCAATTTTCTTCCTTAACAAATGCCAATACCTTTCCCTCTCTAAACATATCCCCTCCAACTTGACCCTCAGCCCCAGAATTGTTTCTGTAGCCCTTCTCTGAATTCCTTCCAATCTCTGAGTCATAAAGGAGGATTTATTGGACAAAAGACCCACTTTTAATAATGCCTTCTGCTGTATAATTTCACTGCTGAAGCTAGCTCAGGCACCTTCTGTCCTGTTGGACTGTGGCTTGGAACAATCCATGACAGCATGTCTGGAGGAATTCTGCTGAAAAAACTCACAGCAACAAAAATGTCAGATACCCAACAAGAGGCAACACCCATACAGAGAACTTGGGTGACTGTGGGAACCTGTCGAGGAAAAGCAGGGAGACAGCACTACTGCCCTTAGTAACATTTGTTGTGTATGTGGTCACAGGGATCTATACACAAAAGTGAAACAATTACAACCCCTCAACCTGTAACCCCTGCTCCCCCCCCAAAACCACGTGAACAAGTGGGAAAAAATCTCAAGTTGTAATAAAAACTCAGAGATGGTTTCTGGAGACCTTGTAATTAACACTGCAGTTTCCAAATGGAACAAGATAATCTCCCTCCCTTCTCACTGAGTAAGAGCAACAAATGAGCTCCCTTTAAAGGCAGAGCATCAGGAACGTTACCGCCTCGTTCTGAAATGAGAGCACAAATTAAGTGGCAACATTTTTATTAACGATGATTGCAGGATCATCTCAGAGCTTCTGGAGTGTCTGGGAGGAGGGCTGGTGCACACCAATGGAATCAATGCACAAAGGAACATGGTACTCATTAAAACAGCGAGTATTGTCCAAGAAATGGGAATGCTGCACAGACAGCGTTGGGCAACAGGCAGCTGTACCAACTTCTAGATCACACATCCCTGGCAGCAAACATTTCTTAGCGCAAAGAAACTGGTTTCTCTCCCATCCAGTCTGTTCAGACCGAATTTCTATACTGGCAATAGTGACTAATAGTCCTTGTCAGCAGTGACTGATAACATGTCCTGGATGCAGACATCAGCCAAGAGGTGGAGATTTATTACAGTGGTATTGAGTTGGACAGAGAGGAATCTGGACATGGAGGTGATAGGTTTTGCATGACATAACGAATCTCTTCCACAACCCACTTTCTCATACCCAAGTCTTCTCTAGCCTTCCTGTCGGAGTGACCTTCTTGTCACTTTCCTCCTACTTCTTACAAAGGAAACTATTAACACAAATGCAAGCATGCAAAATTTTTGGGGGCAGGAGATTTTTTTATTGTTGTTTTTTTAATGGCAACCAGATTGTTCCTTCAAAACAACCAGGACTTCCAGAAAGTTAATAGCTCCAGTCTATATATGACTGCTTTATTAAAACTGCTGTGCCTCCCTCTTTTTTTTATCACCTAAAGGCTGATACTGCAATACAAAAGATATTCATGTAGCATAATGCGGAAAGAGGCCCGTATGCTCCTGAGACACTGAAGACTGATTATTACCTCTCTTTTTGATTTCTGGCTTCCCTGGTAAGTTTTAGTGGTCTTTGCAGATGGCTGTGAACCTTTCTGCTGGAATATTTATGCACTAGCTTATTGTAGCAGGTTGCTCTGCTGATGCACTTCTTTCGCTGGGTCTAATCTCGGCAACTTATTTGCATTTGCACTTTAAAGACATCTAAAGACATTGGATAGCTTTATTCTACTCTGTGGTCCCCTAGCTTCCAGAGCCAGGAAGCCACTTCAGCTGAGTCTTCCAAACCATCTCCAGAGACATCTGCAGAGACCACTAAAACATACCAGGGATGCCAAGAATCAAAGAGGGAGGAAATCCCTCCAAGGAGGGAAACTCCACAACCTCCCTGGGCAACCTGTGCCTGGGCTCAGCCACCCCCACAGTAAAATAACATTTCCTGGTATTCAGATAGAACCTGTGTTTAATTTTGTGCCCACTGCCTCCAGACCTGGAGCCAGTTGAAAAATCCAGCCCTGCCCAAAAAAGTTTGCCCCACTGTTTCCCAGGCCTCCGGGCTAATGCCCCCAGCACATGTGACATTGAGAGAAAAGACTGTATGAAACATGAGGAGATAGGAAAGAGAGTCAGTAGCTAAGGCAGGAGAGTGATGACTTTTCACCATGACTTAAAAGTAAATGCTCAGGTCTTCCAAAGACCTTTTCTACTCCACTGCTCCTTGACCCTCTTGAACACAGGCTTCCTTCTGCCAGGGGTCCATCTAGATGAGTATTTTGTTGCTGGTAGGGATCAGTACTGGCTATACTGGTGAAAAGTTTAAGAACACTGCCTGTAGCCCTGGATCTCCAGCAATCTGTGGTATCCTTTACAGCCATCACATATTATGTGAAAAATAGTTTTTTCTCTGTTTCAAGCTTGCTAATACTCTCCTGGAAAATGTTGTCAGAGATGCTCAGACAGTGAGGCTCACCCTCCTCTGAGACTTCTCAGTGGAGTGGGGCTTCCAAGGACTCACCTCAACGCTTGAACACATCTCCTTGTCTCTCTCCTCTGCACACCAACCTCTATGACACTTTACTGTCTCCAGGACCTGCTTTGCCCCACTATGTGCCTACACCTAATTAGTTTCCTATTTGCTCTGCTCTGTCACATCACATGAAACTTTTCAGGTCCCTTCCAAACTGCTGTGAGAGGACAAGCAGTCACTCAGAATACACCAACCTCCTTACAGGATGGATGAAAACTCTCCAGTCCTGGCCCAATCGCTTCATTAAAATACTGCTCCAGGTAAAAATGACTCAACCAATTTTGACAGGGCCCTCGCAGCTTGCTTTCCACAAAACAGGACAGCTCAGTCATACTTTCCATCTTGCAACTGCTTTTTCAAAGAAATCTGCAGGTATTCCAACACTAAAGCTGATGGTATGTCCTTAGCAGAAAAGGGACAGACTAACAAAGCTACTGAGGTGCCATTTGTCTGGGCAATGAAGGTGATCCAAAAAAACCAAACCAATGAAAACATGAAAACAATTGAATGGCAGAACTTCATTAGGAGTGCATATTTCAGTTAGCTGAGGTTGAAAAGGGCACGGTCATTGAATTGCTGAAGGCTGAAAACATGCAGAAACACATTTCTCCTTCTCATTTATTCACTGTAATCTAAAGACCAGGTTAAGTAAGTCCTCTTTTGCAGTCTGGACAGTTATTTTCTGCTGACTCTGCAGTCACACACTAAAGAACTATTCAGTGGCTTTTATTATTGAAAAAACAGAAAAGAAACGGAAAAAGATAAAAAGGAAAATGACTGGTAGGGAATTTAAAAAAGGTATCTAATCAGGAAATAGCATCATTTCAGATGCTTTCAAACCATAAAAGACTGTAGGAGGGGAAGTAAAAACTGCAAATTTTTATTGGATTTGTGAATAATCCCCCTATTTACTGAAAGAATTGCTTCTGAATCTTTATTTTTCTCTGAATATGTATATTTGAGGAGTCAAGGCTATTGTCTCCATCATGTATTAAGCTAATACCTCAATACATTAGCTGATTTATCTAAATGAGCAAGAATCATACGTAAGCCCACTTTTTCAAATATGTAAATCTGGTTTGTGCCCTCAACATTTTTGTTACGACAGCCTCAGAGTGATGTAATTTACCTACCAAGCATGCACACTGTACTTGCTATGAAATTACACATTCTGAGTATGGAAATTCGTCTTTGTCTTACTCAATGTGGATTTAGCTTTGTACAGATGACAATGTAGTTCCTCCGAGCTATTCCTCCTTCCTTCCTCAAACATTTTTCAGAGGAAATGTGGTCAATATTTGCATTAGAACCACAAGATTAGGGTCATCTGGGATGTCAGTTTTAAAAATTATACTGCAGATTTGAGCAGTGGAAAGAAAGCAAGGAAGCAGCTGTAGCCAGGCTGCACAGAGCTCACCATGCACCAGCAGTCATTGCATCATTGGCTCCATCACTCGAGGACTCTATTTGGATGGTCAAACTCTTAAGCACAGCCATCCGTTAGCCCTGGGAAGATTAGACAGACAGATGGCTCCTACAGAGAGATGAGTTAGAAAGATGCAGGGAGGGATATTTTCACCACATGGATGCTGCCAAGTTTTGCAGAGCACAAGAGGTGCCCTGAGGTCTAGATCAAAAGCTCGTCCCCCAGGATCTTCTGAAGAAAAACACTTCCTCAGTTCAGCCAAGAACTTGACCAGAAGAGTAACTGCAGATACAAGAGACTTTCTGTTGAATTGAGGCTATGCTTGTGTCCCGCATGACTTAGTTACTGGATAAGGCCACTGAATCAGCCCCAGATATAACCAGTGTGAACAAGACCGATATGAACAGCTCCTGGCTCCCAGTGCTTGCAATTCATGGAAGTACAGCAATGGCCACTGCAGCCTTCTCTTAGGTGTGTTTTCAGTAAAAAACCCAAAGAATAGAAGTGAACGGAGAATCTATGCAAGGACACCAACTTAAAAATACACTCAGAATGCCTGGCAGCTTTTGCTCACTTCATGAAGGTTTCAGTGACTCAAGATTCAAGAGCTGCAGGAGAGAAACTCCATCATTAATAATTACATCAATGTTCACAGAAACTGTTAACCATAAAGAATTTTACAATATGAAGTGACGCTACTGTGAGCAGATTATACCCAAGTATTTGAACATATGATTGATGACTACAGGCACAAAGAAAGGAGACACTGTGAAAGTGAAGATAAATAAAAGGACATAATGACCTAAGATGTGCATGCTGCAGACTCTCTTGCAGGGTCTTTGGAAAGATGTACGGGCTCCTATGAGAACTGTGTGGCTGAAGCTTTGGTTGCAGAGCACACAGCTCTTCACAGATTCCTCTTGCTGCCCTCAACGTACCCACCACCCCTGCTGAGCATGGCAGTCCTCTGCTGCAGAGGATAATGGTTTGATCTTTCCCAGGGAAGGCCCTAGGACAGAGATGAGCTCATACCCTGCGCCACAGATTTCAGTGGGGTCCTACAACTTGACCGTCTTGGTCTCCTATGCTCCAGAGACTCCTGGTATTTAGTCCCCTTAGAGGACACTTGGAAAAGATCTCCTGGCTATAGAAAATTTCGTTTAGACAGTCTCCAAACAGATGACAGGAAAGAGAGCCCTAAATGATGAGCACAAACCTGAGCTTTTGAAGTCTGTAAATAGAAGGGGAAAGAACTGCAGGGCTTGTGATTACTTTGAAATCCCACTGAAACCACAGGGAGCTGCAAGTATTTACAGCACCACTGGTAATGAAGTAACTAGGTGTCAGAACAGTGATTTAGCTGAAAAACATGGTATCTAGCTTCTGGGTTTATTCTTTCAGGTGGAGTCAGGCCAATTTATTCCATTTTGAAGTTAGACAGTGATTTCCCTACTTCCCTGCATAATTCCAACCTGACAAACCTGAAAACCAAGTGCTTCCTTTTGCCTTTTATTTTAATGAATAATAGAGCTACCCCAAATAGAAGCTGCCTCCAAACACTGCTGAAGTATTGGGACACTTCTTTGGTTTAGTAATGTGGGGCAAAGACGTCAAACAGGGACAGGATGGCTGGGCTCAGAGA
The DNA here is from genome assembly GCA_013397865.1 of Struthidea cinerea. Taxonomy (NCBI): domain Eukaryota; kingdom Metazoa; phylum Chordata; class Aves; order Passeriformes; family Corcoracidae; genus Struthidea; species Struthidea cinerea. Next base: position 1,460,350 of record VZTI01004746.1, read on the forward strand.
GAAACCCGGCTAGGTCTGGAGCAATTTCAACCCTGGAAGGCTTCAGGTGTGAGAGACTCATGTGAGCTCATCTCTTTCACAGCACTAACAACCTGATAGGAAAAGGACATGTGAAGGAGAAAATCTTCTGAGGTAAAGAACAACACAAAAAAACCTCATGCTGTCATGTAGTTACTCTCTTATCTACTCAAGCTCTTACACAGCACCGTTACCACAGCATCCAAGTGCCTGTCAATCAGCAACACGCTTATCTCCACACTGTCTCCGTGGGAGGAAGAAAGGAACCTTATCTCCACCATACTGATGAGCAGCGGAGGCAGAGAGATTAAGGGCTCGATCTAGTTACCTTAACATAGATTTTCAGTGCCATCTAAGATGTCCTGGGGCACACAAGACATGCAGAGGGCTGGCAGGTAGGACGCAGGTCCTAAGGGAGATCCATGGTCTTGTGAAAGCCAGGCAGGGGATGCTGGCACATTGCAGAGGGAGAGGAATGTCCAGGTTTTAGACAACTGAACTGAATCATCAAGTCAAGGCAAGGTATTTGTGGGAGAAGAGGGAGCTGCACCCTACAAACTGCCCTATTAGCACCCTAAGTACAAAACTCCCATCTGCAAAGAGGGACACAACATTTTTTAAAATGTTGACTGCAGGCCTGTTTCATTATATATTATATATAATTTATATATATATAATTTATATATACTCTTTACATATATTATAAAAATAGTAGTACCAAACTTTGTGTGCCTGGGACTTCCAAGAAAAACTACCGCAGCGAGGAGCCTGTGCAGTGTCTTCTTCCGGGCTGAGTATGAACACCCAGCCACACCTTTTAGCCGCTATCAAGAAGGTCCCTATGGAACCTTCCAAGGATCTATGGAATACGGAGTTATTCCTTGTCAAACTCAATATAAACATAGACTGTCATACAAGGAGCCAAAATTGGTATCAGAGTGGCCTTTCTCCACCAAGCCCACAAGCCCAGACATCATGCTGAGAGATGAATGTACTTCATTGTGGCAGTATTTACAGAAAGACACTTTCATTTTAGCTCATGGCAAATCCCTGATGACGATTTAGGAGCTCGTAATGAGCTTATTGAGGAAGAATGAAAGGATGCTCAAGGTCACAGCACCCATAGGAGCGCTATCACTCTTGAAATGTACAGCAAACAAGGTTCCCAAACAGCTGCCAAATCAGAAATAAGCTGTATGCAGAGAAGCTGTGTTGGCCTTGCTACAGGCTGGCATTTTGGTGCATTAGGCTGAGGACAGACTTGCAAAACCACTCGAGCAATTCGGACACTCGGTTCCCCTTTGTAACAGCTCAGTGCAAGAGGTGGTGGTGAAGCACAGCCTGGCAGGTCTGGCTGCTGGAGCAGCTTCCTGCAGCACAACCTGCAGCCACACAAGCATCTCTTCTCTGCCATTTGTCCCCTTTGGGTTGGACTGTGGCCATGTGCCTTGCACGTCCACATCCCAGCTGCTACCTGAAACACAGGTTTAACCAAATAACCCCCTCAGGGACAAGCCTGATTTCAATCCTTCCTTCTGGCCTACCTCTGAAGATAAAAAACACACATCAGACACAGTCCTTTCCCCAGTCACAACAGGCACCCTCCATTGTATTCACAGCTTCAACAGTGAGCGGAATCTGATCAATGTCTTAATTTACTTAAGCCTCACAAAGACTTGAAAGAGGAGAATTATTTTTACGTTACTATTTTTTTATATGTGAAATCTGATTAGAATAATCCTGGCAAGGCAGAGAGTGATAAGCAAATAGAAAAGTGAAAAAATGCAGTTTTGAAGAAGGAAATTGATTTCCTTCCCTCCCTCCAAATTTGAATAATAAACTTTCACAAAGAATTTCTTTGCAAGAAGCTCCTGGAGATGCAAGAAAATATAAAATCCTTTGTTAAACCTTTAATAAATTGTCTCTCAGAGCTCCTTACAAAAATGGAGATTATTGCACCATGGAAGTTTGAGACATTCACACTTGGAATCCAGTGGGAAACACTTCTATGGGGAGGCAGAAAAATTTTACAAACTACTTGAAATTAGCCCGTATCATGCAAGAAATTGAGGCTATGGGAGTCTGGGTGCTTTGCCACTAAGGAGTTACAAACCAAAGATAAGTGTGGCCAACAGGCACCTTTCCCTTTTCCACACCTCTCCTTTCTTGTGTAGAAACGTGGATAATTCTCTCCTTTTTCTGGAAAACACTTTGAACTTTCCGGTAGACAAGCCAGTCTTGCTATTACATCCCAGAAAGACATGATGATTTCCAGTTTCCAAAGCAGGCACTATTTCTAATCAATTACCATTTATTCACCAGAATCATCAGCCACTATTAACAAAGAACATTCGCTGAAAATTCATACTCTGATGCCTCAAAAAGGAATTGGTCTTCCATACATGCAGTGGCACGAGCATGCACCCATTCACTGGACATTACCCAAAGACTGAGCAGACCAGTCTCAGGGATTCTGGAATAAATACACTCATCTCAGTTTTCTAATGAATACCATGAATACCAGTTTGTTTGCTCTAGGTATAACCCAGTGGTAGTGACAGAAGACATTAAAATATATCCCTCAGTACCACAGAAATTGTACTGGTCCTTCCACCATTGATTGGCTTGTTATGTGATGCTTTACAGCCACGCTTCCACCACTGAAAAAACCCTCTGGAATAATATTTTCTGTTGAGTCCCACCCAATCCACCTCCAAGCAAAATCACCAGTGCAGAATTGTCCCACAGTTCTCACTGAGTCTCTGGTCATGACTTGATGGCACGAGATGCCCTGGAGAAGGAATGACACAGTGCATGGCACCATACCAGCACCGTAAAGCACTACTGAAGCTCTGTGAATTCTGGACAGATCGCCCAGCAATCCACCTGGATGGTTTCTAGAACTCAACCTAGCTCTGAAAAAACAAGTATTTCTGCACATCAGAGCTCGCTACCTTACTGTCTCTGTTACCAGTTTCTTCCAGCTGTCACTGTGAGTGGCACTCACTGGAGGTGGACACTGAGTTAAATGCACCCACAAGGGCCACCCTTACATTCATCTCATTGAGAGCAAGGGGATGTACTGGGTGCTCAATACCTCTGAAAGCAGGGCTTTAAGCTATTTGAAAACCCATGCCTGCTTTGGTTACTGCAAACAGTTTTCTTGTAAGACCCGGCTGTTCAGCTCCTGGGGGCATCAGCACATACCAAGTGTTTCTTTTCAGAGGACTGCTGCAATCCTGAGCTTCTCAGGAGCAGTTTCCAATTCTCCACCTGCCATCTTGTGAAGCTGACACCGTAAACAACCCCAGCTCCTTGGGTGGCTGAAAAAGAGAGATCTGTGGAGACCTGAGCAACTGCACTTGACATATGGTATTAAGATGTGCAAGGGAAGATGGCTGGCAAAGGACGACTCTCCTGTGGTTCCTTTGCCTGCTCCCATTATCCTCAATGATGATTGCTAGGGACATAAACGCTGAGGAGCCAAAAAAGAAATGCAATGGGAAGACAGAGGGAAAAGCAATCCCAGCCTACACAGTGCAGAGCTTTGAAAGCAAACTGATTTGCTCAGACACAAGATACTACACAAACAAGTTGTGCTGCTGCTGATGCACCAGTTCCCTAAACAATCAGTGATACAAAAGAAAGCTTGTGATTAAGGCAAAGTATTAGGATAAGGGACAACAGAAGGCCTAATCCAGTCTCCACGCATGACCTTGGGCATATCACATCACTCCACACTCAATTTCCTTAACTACGTGATGAAGTTTTCCCAGTTTGAGTGGAAAATTATCAAGAGAGCATGGGAGAGCCCAGGAGGAACTCAAAGGTAAGTGATAACAGATTCTTTTCTGAGCCTACCCCACTGGCCTCTACAGCCCCAGCTAAGTTAATTACTCACACTGTCAATGATCCAGATACCTTCAGACCCACACATCCCTGGAGGCCAGTCATGGGATGCAGCTTTAGGTAAAAGAACTGCATTTTAATGACTCTCTATCTAGCAGACATGCTGGGTCCTGTATCTGTGTGGTGCTCCCATCAGACATCAGAGTGACACAGCACATCCCTGACCCAGTCTCCCATCCAAAGCCATGTTAAGCATGAGCTCTCACTCCTTCTCCCAGTCCAACACCGGCAGGTGTCACCAGATGACCCATTACTGAATTCACCTCAAGCACTTCTAGAGTCCTTCCCTTTGCTCTGTTCCCTTCCTGCTCAGCCTGGTGTATGATGGGATTCTCCAGCATCCATGGGGAAACTCTGCTGTGGGCAGTAAACATAAATCATCAGCTGGGGGCCAGGGTTTAAACCAGAAACAATCTTGAGTGCAATGCGACTATGAAGATTTTAACATGGTTGGCCAAGCTACAGTCTGCTCTTAGAGGTGCTTTGTATTTTTTTTCCCCTAAACAAAAGCTCAGCATTTGTAGATGCCTTCCTATCACACCAGGTGTCACACAAGGACACCCACAGGCATCTCCTGTGGACAAGATCCTGGTGAGCCTCTATGAAGACAGACAAGCAGGAGGTAAAAAAGACACAGAGGATCTCTAAGGACAGCACAGCCAGTGCTGTTCAGCGACAGCTTCTTCAGCACGTCAGGAGAATCAAGGAGGAGAAGTGCTTTGTCCAGCCAAAATGACCAGAGCAGTAGTAAGAGGTGCAAGAAGATGGAAGTTGCTTTGGACAAGCCAGAGTAACAGCTGTGAGACTTTTTCTCCTAAGAACTAGGAGGGCAACAACCAACATTATGGAACCCAGCTGTTGCACACCTGCATGGCACTCTTCTGAGCTGGCAGGATCCCTGGCAAAGATCCTTCTTCCAGCAGTGTGCTCCACCCTACTGGGAAGGAAGGGGCTCTGTGCAGCCACCTAATTGGCATGGGAATAGACACAGTACAGAAGAATGGGCTGCAGGGAACAGACAGCAGCCACCAGCTGCAGAGGGTGACGGTTCTCCTTGGCACCGAGTACAGCCCAATGCTCAAAACCCATCAGCCAGCCGCCCCAGCTCCACCACCAGCAGTTATCCAGCCTCAGGAGGGAGGGGGGAATCTCTCTGCAGTGCACATGAATCAACTTAGAGCAATGGGACAATGTGGGGACACAAGCCACCCGAAGCAGGAAAGTCACTTTTAAAGGCATGGCTGGTATGAGTGCACAGGATTCGGACACTGAGCAGGAACACCAAGAACTGCCCTTCTCAACCCCTGCTTGCTTCAGATTCCTGCTGTGGGAAGAAACAGCACAACATGGCCACTGTGCTTGAGGCAATGTCAGTCTAAATCTCACTCCTCATCTCACTCTGCAAGTGCCTAGAATGTTGGACATTATCTTTCTTGGTGCCTCCTCACTCAACGGCCTTGTTCAAAATCCCTGCGGTTCTATTTTCTTCTCTTCTATTTCATGCTTACAATGATTTAATGGTGGAAGAGAAAAGGCTGTGCAGGAGATTCATACTGATTTCCATCTCAGGGGCTTTAGAAAGAAGCAGATAATCTTCGTCCAGCTGCAGTAATTCCTCTGCAGTGTTCCAGACAGCATCTGGGAGTTTGTAGGGTGTGCATCCAACTTCCAAGGGCTGTTATCAATAATGCATTTGGTGTGCAGCCTTCAGCAGCTGACCAAGGAAGTGTCTTATAAAGAGAAGGAAATCCTTTGGTCTTCTCAGGAGTAAAGTGGTGAGGAGATAGGAAGACTTACCATCGATGTGCCATGTCTAATTTATGTCAAGGGGTTGTTCACATTTCAGAAAGCTCTTAGCAGGGGGCTGGTGCAGAGGCATGCCTTTGGGGGATTAGGGAGCACATTGTGAATACCAAAACACTTTCAACTTACTGCAATCAGCTAACTTATAGGGAAGAGCTGCATGAAAGGCTACCACTGCTCCCAAAGCCCAGCTCCTCTGCACCTCGGACCATACCATCAGTATGTGGGAGGTGGAAGGACACCCTCAGAGTTTCTTTACTGCCTTCTCAATGGCTGAGACATTGAACCACCGTATTTAACCTGTGACTTACGTGTGTGAGTGAGGGATTTATTGATTTCACAGAGGAACAATTAATTTAATGTTGTTTAAACATTTCAGGGCTTGTCAGGCTTTTCCACAGAAGAGTAGCCACCTCCACACAACAAAGTATGCAATCCCTAGCTCATCAGCAGGGAAGAAGGTCCCTTTTTTAATCAAGCAAAAGCTGTTGAGGAGTCCACAGTCATAAGAATACGTAGCTTGCACCTGCTAAGATAAATCTGCTGGTTTGGGTATGTTGTCCAAAACACAGTGATGTGAGAGTGATAAGAAGTGGTTATGGAACAGGAAAAAGGATGACAGCACTAAGGTGAGCAGCAGAAGCTGTTGGAAAGCGTAACTAAAGAACAGCAAAACTGCTGCAAGCAAATGAAATTAGTCACAAAAGATTAAGCATGTAACCTAATTGCAGGCAGAAAGGTGATGATACACCATAAAGGGCCTAATGGGTACCAGTCCAACTACGATTACTTGGTTCTCCAGTCCCGCAAGCAGTCTAAAAACAACTGCTGGTGCAGCAGAGAGTGTTTCATTTAAGTTTGGTAAAGAAGGACCAAGCTGCAAGTCCAAACTCTGCTCTGAATCATCCTGTCTGGGCTCAGCCTCCAGCAAAGTGAGGATTTTCTCCTCTTATTCATGATGCAGAAGAGGCCATGACTTTAGTACTGGAATTCTCAAAATCCCCAACTTCTCATAATCCTGCACCTATGATTACAACCCTCTACTCCCTCCTGCACTGCACCATTGTGTGGGGCTGGTGGCCATGAACCATGGCCATTGGGTCGCTACACACTTCTCTAAAGGGGTCCTGAGCCCACAGGCTGATCAGAACTACTGACAGCACAAACAGGAATGTGCAAGCACACGCAGTGCCCTGCTTGTTATCCTGCACTGTCACAACTTCCAGGGCAGGACAAGGACCAGCTGGTGGGGTGAATGAGCCTTGTATGTGTTTGAGCTCAGGTAAAGGTCAATGTGTGAAACAACCTGCTCTGCAGGACGTTGGTTAAACTAACTGTGCTGCAGAGGGTTTGGGATGAACCAAACTGACCTGCTCTGCAGAAGGTCCAGGGTGAAGCAAAGCCTCTGTTATAATAATGACTGTCTTGTGTCAACTTTCTGCCCTAAAGAACCAAGGATTTCTGAAGAATGTGCCTGTCCCCATAGTGTTGGGTGGCATCATCTCAAAACCCTGTGGGCCCCATCCTAGAAGCTCCTGTCCCATTCCACAGGCAAAAAAACCCATGGGAAAAAACCCAGGTGTTACAGCAGATATTCATTCATTCAAAATTTACAAGTTGACTAATATAATTAAATGCCCTAGAAATAAACAACTAGCAGATCTGACACACTCAGCCATTTCCCCTCAAGGCTGACATTATTAGTCTCCCAGAAGGGCTGGGCACATATTTTTTAAAAAAGTCAGTCCCTGTGGCAGTGGCTGTGGTGGGTGAGCAGGACAGGCCCTGCCTCTGCTGCAGGCTGCTTTCCCAGTGCCCTCCAAGCCCTGTCACAGGGCCAGCATGCACAGGACACAGCCTTTGCAGTGCCACTCTGGCACACCCCAGATGCTTCGAGGCCAGATGCAAGGAGCAGGCGAGGCTCAGGAGGCCCTGGAGCAGATCCAGAGCTGTGTCCTGCCTGCCTGCCTGCTCTGCTGCCAGGCTGCCTTTGGGCAGTGCTGCTGGCAAGGTGCCCCTGAGCTCCCTCCTGCTCGCACACAGCTCGCAGGCTCCTGCCACAGCCCCGCTGGCCATCCCACACCTCCGCAGAGCCGAGCACGCTAGTCAGCACACACCACCTCCCAACACATCAGAGCAGGGAAGCAGCACACACTGACCCCTTCCTCCCCCTGCTCCCTTTCAAGGATGGATGCACTGCAAGAGAAGATGGGTAGATTTGGAGTTTTCCTTGCAGCATGGAGTGTCTCATTCAGAAAGATGCCAAAAGAAGCAACTGGAAGAGGCTGGTAATCCCCATAGCCTGCGTCCCTGCGACAGGGGTCACCAGGGAACACAGATTCACAAAAGGACCAAGGTGCAATTTCCAGCACTTCCCTGAACTAGATCTTGTACACGCACATTTCGGGCCAGGTTTGTAACTCCTGCTGTGCACGTCTACCTCACCAATTTCAGGGGTGAAACATCAAGTTCCTGTGCCAGAAGCCAGCCCTGTATCTTGGGATCCATGGTAACAAGAATTTATAGTACCTGATCTGAGCTCCTGTGATTCAGACACCTCAATAAAATTATTTTTGTTTTGCAGATGCTTAGTCAGGACACTACCCTTTCACAGCAAAGCAGGGATAGGTCAGGCTCCCACCCGGGCCTTTCTGCAACAGTGCCCTACATTCCCCACTGTTTCAGCCAGTCTGGCTTGAAATAGCCCAGGGACTGTCTCTCTTCCTTTTCCTTGGAAAACTGCATTACAACTCAATGTTTCCCATTTTAAAAGTTTTCTACCACTTGGCTCCCAGTTAGAATTACATGCACGTGGTCAGTAAAGTTTTTCCTTGGTTTTTTTAGCCTCTCTCTAGTTTTCACCTCCAGAGCTGTTAGTCACTGTTTGGCAAAGGCACACCATTTCCTAGTTTTATCCATTCTGTATTTGAGTTTGTATTTGAGATCCATTTTGTATTTGAGATCTCCTTACAAAGGAGATCCAAATAATTTCATTAATACACACCTGACCTCAGTCAAACACAGCCTCACTCAAAACTTTCCTCGCTTCTTTTCCTATCAGTGTCCTGGACCCAGGAAGGACAATATTGGTCCTCCCTCCACTACAAAATAAAATGTTAATGATAGTCCCCCTGTAACCCTGGATATCCTGGAGTTCTGTCTAGGTTCTGCTTCTGGAAAACAGACAACAGACAAACTATTTGACGATAAATTAATTTTAAAATAGACACTGGATAAATGGTGTTAAAAAAAAGCAAAGCAAGCTGAAGAGTTTTAGGAAAAGCCAAATACTAGGCAGGTAGCAGACAAAGAATCTCAGTTATCAGCCAGTCTTGCATCCCCCAGCTAGCAGGATGCAAAGGAATGGCAACGAAAGGGACTTCTGCTGTAAATGCCTCTCCAGAAGGACATTTGGACAGTCATCTTTTGATTTTTGCCTGCTGGGATAAATGCTCCACTTGCACATCATTTCTGTTAAACAGGCGCTTCACCGCACACTGTCCTGCCCTCAGTCTAGGCACGTGTTAAGACTTTCCTTCCAAAATCCAACTCAAACACTGTATTGCCATTGACTGTTCTGCTTTAACCTCATCATTTCCCCTACAGTGGTTAACTGATCACACACAACACACAGGACAAAAACGGGCAAGCTCTATGCAACGCTACTGCTGCCTAGCACCTGCTCCAAAGGCTTTGCCTACCTGCTTATCCAGGTTTAGGCCTGACTGGCCTCAAGGAAATCAGCAAAAGAAACACTGTGCAGAAGATGGCACCTCTACTGATTCACCTCTCTGATTTCTACTCTTGCCTTCACTTTAATTCACAGCAACCCCTCCCTGCCGGTGTTCTGCCCTCCCTCCAAATTTCAAGGCAATCATGTGGGAACAAGATGCTCCACCAAAATCTAAACACTTTGTTCTGATTTTATTAGGAATGATAAGGCAATATAAACCAGTCTAAAGTTCTTTCAAAATGGGAATCTGTAATGTTTCTTTGGGGAAGTATCAAAATGAGACGAGTCAGCACCTCTGCAGCATTCTCCCCCAATTTTCTTCCAAAATGAAATTTTAACAAAAGATCATAATGCATCCCAACACTGACAGACCACTGCTCACAAAGGAGAACATCCCATCCCTGCTCCTCCAGCTGGTGTTAGGTAGATCATTTCACATTCCTAAATAACCTGTGCAACTAAGGCTAAGAGAAGTATCTTTTTATTGAAGCTTACTTATCCTTTATAATTTGTATTGCTATCAGATAAGACAAGATAACAGCAGCTAGGAAAGCAGGATTAGGCCCTGCTGTTACTGATTTTGTCCTCTGAAGGTCTCTTGCTTGAACAGCAAAGTCTGATCTAACTCATTCCAGATGTGAATACAAGGGGCACACAGTCCCATCCCTCCTTGAGGGAGCTGCACCACGGTGCTGTGCTGGTAAGTTCAGGCAATACAGGTACTTCAACAGGATGCCAGATGAGAAACCTGTTCCCTAAGAGCCACAGAATTTCACTGTGCCACTCACCTGACGAGCAGAACAGCATGGATGGCAGCATCTCACCAGCGGAAAAGGGACCTCTTTATTAGTGACAGCTGTATTTACAAGTTTCCATGCTACAAGGGGGGCATGCCAGGGTGCCTGCCAGAAGCTGAATTTTAGGAACGTTCGATGCAAGGCAGGAATCTGCTCCCAGGGGCTGGCTCTTCTCAGAACAGCTGCTTCCTTGAGCATCCATTTTGTTCCCATATCTATGAATAAGTCAGGGGTCAGGAGGAGTTTTATATCTCCCAGTTAATACCTTCATTCAGCGAGCCCCTTTAAACAGCAAGTGAAGAAGAGCAGATACTCTGGAGAGAAATTAAAAGCACATTACATGGGTCTCCTGCTGTGCTTTGCCTTTGGAGACACTTCTCTCTCTCCCCACTGATCTGGCTCCCTAATGAGGCATGTAAACTAGGGAATCCCCCCAACAAGTGTGCTTTCTTGTATGGTTTGCAAAATGTCCAGGATACTTGCCTGGCCTAACTGTACTTCTGACCAAATCAAATAGTATCACTGGAGGTCAAACAGGAATTAAAGAAACAGCATTGGCAGGAGCAGGTTTAACGTCCCAAGCCTATTAGGGGAGAGAATGCAGCATTATTGATTCCAGCCCCTGACCTTGGAGTGATGTAAACAGGAGTGCAGCAACCCTAGAGGAGTTGTAGCAAAATAGTTATAGCACTGCAAGCAGATTAAAAATACAGTTAATATACCTACTTCCCCAGATGCTTGTTTGTTATTATGCAAGACGTGTTTACTATGCAAAATGATAAAGCAGAAAAGGAGAGGAAAAGAAAATGAAAAGACACTGAGCTTTTAGTGTGACTGGGGTTTTCTCAATGCTGCTTAGATTTTTTTTTTTTTTTTTTATTGTGCATAATCATTCCCTTATTAGCAGGAATCTTTGAAGTGATTCAGGCTCTAATTTCAGCATTTCAAACTCACAGGTTTATACTGAAAAACCATGGTGAGCTCTTGTAAGCGACCCATTTTTTTTTTCCCCTCTATATTCTCTCTCTCTGCTAGGGTTTTCTAAGTCTTCCCAATAAATTATGTATTACAATTTGCCATTTAAAAAATAATTAGAACTCTGAGTTAAACAACAAGGAATATCTGAGAGCAATACATTTTAGAAGAGAAGTGTTTTGCACTTGGGGCAAAACCAATCCCAGCTGCAATGCCACTGAAATACACATATCATCATATTGAGAGCTGCACTTTCAGTGTGCTTGGAGTGATTGGGTGGACCTGTGGAGACTCCACAGCCTCATGACAAAGATCTGCTCCAGGAGAACCAGGTTTGCCTCCTAGCCAAACAATTCACAGACTGTCCCTTTCCCATGCCCCTGTGAGTTGTTGCAGGGATAACAGAGGGAAAGATGGGAACCAAGGAGAGAAACTTCACAAAGAAAAGCTACACAGGAGTGGGAATTAATTTGCTGGTGGAACTACTGACTCCAGACAGACAGAAGAGCATGTTCTGTGTCTTCTCCCATTGCAATTAGGCTGTAAACTCACTGGAGCGGGACAGACCTCTTCATTCCATGTTTCTGAATCCTGTGCAACAACCAGCCCTTGGTCTCAACTTCCCAAGCGCTGAGGCATCACAAACAAGTTATACCCATTGCCCTTCATTCACTCTGTGCATTTTTACTTTGCCATCAAATGCTAACAGTGGATCTTCAGGAGAGTCATGCCACTCCCCAGAACAGGTGCTGATGGAAATCTTTGTGCAACATTGGAGAATTTACAGCTGCTGTACATTACAGGAAATCAAAAGGGAACAAACCTATGACTCTGCAAGCTTGCTATGCAGACAGTGGTTTGCATCCTACTTTCGGCAAAGCAGGATGCCTCCAACCAAAACATGACTTTCTCGTCTACTTATCACCTAATTCCCATGTCGACCTCAGAGACAGCAATAACCTAGTCTGGGGGAAACAAAATCAGGTATCTTGTGTACGTAAACGATGCACAAGTCCCAAACAGCTGCTTCCCAAACAAAGAAGGTTTAGCATCTAATAAATTTAGGCCTCTAAAGCTGGCTAGGAATACATGGTTGGCTTCAACCCAGCAACCCAACCTCACATTAACCCTGCCTGAACAGATGAGGTAGGGATGAAGAAACTCATTGCTGAAGGTATCGACGTAGCCGAGCCCATCGGAAAGTCTCGCAAGTTTCTACAAAATGCTGTCTCACCACGTTTGGCTTTAGAGGACTCTACTCAGCCCTACTTTTGTGCTAATCAACACCAGGAAGACTTTTTCCAGGGGCTGGTTATTCTAAGCCCATTCATTCAAGAGCCCATTGGCCCAAACTCAGGAGCTGGCACAAACCATCCCTAAGACCAGGCTGATAACAGCCTCTGGTTTGATCCAGGGCAGAAGATGTCAGCCAAGACCTCAGCTGTCACACAGAGATTAAATATCACCAAAAAACCCCAAAAAACAAAACCAAAACAAACCCACAGTGATGACATGTTCAGTTACAGCATCAATCTGGGTTCAAGAGGAGGGAAAAAACCCCAACCCAAACCAAAAACAAACAAACAAACAAAACCCATTACCCTGGACATTTTTATCTGAAACCAGTCCTGGACTTGAGGGTGTTCTAAGAAGTCCTTGCAGGGCTTCCATGCAGCATGGAAGGCAGCCAAGCAATTCACTTATCAGTTGGTCTGTGTGAGTGAACAATATCTGTGGGGAATGTTGACCCATTTTTTTCAGAAATCCCCAAAAAAAGGCTAGGGAAAAAAGACAGGTACATGCACAGAGAGAGAGCAAAGCTGTAGTTTAGGGTCTGCTAAGCAAAGAGACTGTCCCTTGGTGCGGTCAAAAGTGAGGTCCAGGCAGCACAACCCAGGGACCCTCCCTCCACAAGGAAAGCTGCAGCAGCCAAAAGAGACTGCCTAAACAGGTCAAGCTCTTCTCACACATATCCAGGTCTTTCATGGCATCCTGATCTCATCCCTTGTCCTTTACAATGAGCTTGACCCACACTCCCTGCTCCTAACACACTTTATCCACAAATTTTCTATTTTCTTGCCTTGGGGTTTGCTCCCAAGCACAGTGAATTCATTGATTTACTGCTGCAAGACAAAGACAGAGCCACCCGTCATCACAAGGAAAATATCCAAGTTCCATCACCCTGGAGTAGAAATGGGCCAGTACCACCCATTTACTGCAAGCAGAAACCTTAGATCCCATTGATAAAATGAACAGTTCCACTCTTATTAGCTCAGACAGAGCTCAATGCCATCAAGCTGTGCCATGTAATGAGGTTCACTTCATTAACCACCGGCCATCACAGTGCATCCTTCCCCATCAGCCTGCCCTGATTAACCTTCCTACTCAAGACAGGCACACTTGTTGGAAATAAGCAGGCCCCATTAAACCACCCTCACTTGAATACATGTGTGAACTGGTGCCTTTTAGGACCCTTGAAATGACTAACGGATGTGTTTCCTGAACAACTTGGTCTTCCTGCTGTCTACCACCTCTTGGTGTGTCCCTCCCACCCTTTATATCGTGTCTCACTACTACTAGAAAGAGATACTTTTTCTCTGCATCTTCTCTAGTCTCTCAGCTGTCAAACATCATTTTTCAAACTCTGTTTCTTCTTTTGCCCAAGACCCACACCTTTCCCTCCCCTGCACTATTTGTTCAGAAAATGATGACCGCTCACTGGTCCAAGAAGACCCCACTGGCTGGCTGTGGCTCTGTGACACACTTTGATTTCCTGCAATCCTCATTTACAGGACACTGGTGGTACAAGGAGCCTCAGCACTGGGCCAGAACCCTGTTCTGCACTGCACAAACAGGGCAAAGCATCAGTCCTGAGTCCCTGACAACGTGCCCAGAGGGACACGTGCACAATAATGCAGTACCACACTATGCCTGGTATTACCTTTAGGACTCTGATAGCTTTACAAAAAGAGGAAGTTTTCATTGTTAGTAAAGCAATTTAATTTATTTAGAAGCAGTCAATTATGTTTACTGGGCTATGAAAGAACAGGAAGCGTCTGGCATCCACAGAGATCCAGATTGATCTCTCTGTCTCTTCTTGACAAGCAGCCAGTTTTGAGACCTATCTCGCCAGGCATACTAACACATCCACTTGTTTTCTACCCTGAGCTGCTGGGCAGACAGAGCCTTGTTATATCTCAAGGGAAAAGGGGAAATCCCAATCATGTAGTAGTATAAAACTGACCAGGAACAAAGACGGAAGAAGGAAAAATTGCATAGAGCAACCCCAACTGCTGTCTTTTCAGTGGTTCCATCTCCATGCTCACATACGTTTTTAAAGCAAAGTAAGTGCCCAGACAAGAGCAGAATCACTGCACTGTAAATTTACACAAAGGCAGATGAGATAAGAATCTGGCTATACACTGTAAAGCTATCGTAACTACAGAAATGAGAAGTGTATTATTAACTATCACTTTTTACTATGTAGAACTAGAACAAAGTTATTTGAAGCATAAAAATTCTGGCAAAGGGCTGCCATATTTAATAAATCACCGAATCAATTATTCACTGTGAAAATCAATTACTTACTTTAAATGAGAATCTTATTAATAACCTCATGCCCTTTCATGCCATCTAAGAAAGTTATAAGGGAATTAGTCGACAAAAACTGCCGCACTTATCTTTTATGTGCATTAAAAAGACCACACAAATACAGGGAATTTCTGCCAACAGAATAGTCCAGAACCCTTTTAAAGGAGTTAGGGTATTGCTGTGGATTTACCCTGCAGTCAAAAGCAGAATATGATCCATTGCGGCACCACCTATGGTCAGGTATCTGGGTGCAATTCAGAAGCAATCCCACTGAGTCCATGTCACTTCACAAATGTGAAATCAGAATATGACCAGCCAACTCTATACAACCTCCTCTACAATGCGACCTACATTAAGCACGTACTCAAAGGAACAGAAAGTGTTTCTCCACAGGTCAGGAACTATTGCCACACGTCTCCGTGGAGACACTTTAAAGTGAATATTGCATGGCCTTGCACCAGCTCCTCCTGCTCCTGCTTTTAAAGGTTTGCTGATACGTGACTGCTTTCAGAAAAAAGCTGGAAGTCCCAGTGCAGTCTGCTTCCTCCCACCTACAAAACCAAGGCACTCCAGGATCCCAACAGTGCAAAGTACTTACTGAGCTGTAGAGATATCCCTCAGCGTTCATGGCAACGTACAGACCTGCCTTCACCCCTTGGATTGCCACCACGCGAAGACCCACAGGAATTAGATTGAAAAGGGCTGTGGAAGGAAAAGAAAAGCAAATGTTATGGACACATCACCGTGCATGGCCACTGCTGCTTTTGCCCCAGGGCCAGCCCACCCCGTCCTGCCTCTTCACAAAAGAGACTGAAGTAGAATCAAGCATCCTGCTTCCAGCCACAGGGAAAGACTGCAGCCATGGAGCTGATGGTGAAAGGAAATTTTTAAAAGTACTGGGTTTGGCTGCCTCCCAAATGCCTTAACACAGCCATCAGTCTGTCTAATCACTGCCTTTGCAATGCCAAGGGCTCATCCGTGCTCCCAAGCGAGTGCATCATGATGGCTTTCTGAGGGCCAGCTGAGCCAGGGTAACCGCACATATACAGACATTGCCTGTGGCAAACGCAACAACACAACTCAGTTTAGCTCACCCTGAAACACATTTAAGCCTAGTCACACTTTCCTGCATTTGCCATATGTTAAAAGAGTACACAGACAGTGACCATGGCCAGAAGGATGCAAATTAACTTGACTGTGTGTTTGCCCATGTGATCCTGGACTGTCAAGGGAATGAAGAAACTCAAGAAGAAATAGTGCTCCACTCTGGGACTTCAGCACTGCTCCCCATTCAGGAGCAGCACTGGAGAGGACAGAAGAAGACAAGATCTTTCATTATTCACTTTTACTGAAGTCTTATTGATTAAAGCATTGCAACCACTTCCTCCCTGTTAATTACTTTATTGCTTGATTCCCACCCAGCAGACCCTGTATCTCATTGAAAGACCCTTCCCATGAGTATATACATTAATGTACTGTCAGGCTTTTGCTACGTTTCTAACAGCATGGGCTCAAAGAAGAGACTGTTATCATCACTGATAGACTGAGCACTGAAGCATTGGCATGGCTTTGTTTCTACTGAGATTTACAGGACAAGAGTATTTAGATGTTGCAGGATCCCTTGTGCTTCAACTCACAAAGAGCTAACTAGAATTCATCCCAGGAAGCTGAAGATACGGAAAGATGGGCACAGGGTCAGGCAGAAATATAAGCACACAGTGGAAATACTTCACTCGAGGTATCTTCCCACACAACAGCCCTGAAACAAGAATATGAAATGCCACTTTGCTCAGGACATGTACCAGGTGTCTTGGCTGAGCTGGTTTCAAGGTTGTCTCCAAAAGACGATCCATAAATTCTAGCACACATGAATGTAATTTTTTTCTTCACTCGATTCCCAAGGAAGACTGGATGACTCCCCTCAATGAGCTGCCTAAAATGGAGGCACCTCAAGTCTAGTGAAAAAAACCCTACTCTCAGCCCCTTCTTGTGCTTTTAAGCACCATATTCAGAAAAACATCAAAGCACGTGCTGAAGCCTTACCAAATCCAGTGCCTGTATTCGTGTTTCTGGGAGAGAACGTCAATAGATGTATATGGCAAATGCAGTCCAGCCTGGGTATTGGTCAGTGAATAACGAGTCAAGGACAGTACCACTCCATTACTGTCCCCAGACAAGACAAACACACCCCTGAGTAACTACTCAGCATTAAAAGTGTTACCTATCCCTTTCTCCCTACCATGAAGGTCTAAAACCTTCTGCAATTAACAAGTCTATAAGCAATTCCCCTTCCCTATTTCTTCCTCCTACTGAAAAATGGAGCATATTACGGCTAATAATGAAACAAAATGGGTGTCATCATTCATTTCCTACAGCCAATTTGTCTTGCATAGAAAACTTGTGACAGATCGTTCAAAGCATTCATTAGGCAGCAAGGTGATAACACCCAGAATTAGTGGTTGAGAAGTTCCACTTGGAAGCATCCACATGTTTCCAAATCTCTTTCCACCTCCACATGCAAAGGGAGCACAGGAACAATCCTACAGTGCTATGCTACAGTAGGAGGACCACCGCCAGCTCCCAAATTCCCTGGGATACTGCTGCACCCATGATCATGGCAGAGCATCTCCTCCTCAAATGCAGGGAAGCAAGTGGGCAGGCAAGCATAAGGACACAAAGCTGAGATAGGTAACTGGCAACCAAAAGAAGTTTTAGGAAGCAAGTATCTTCCTCTATTAAAAAATCCAGCAGTTTGGGTCAATCAAGATTTTGTAAATCCCCAGAGCTATGTCAGCACTCAAATCTAGAAATACCTCTGTAGAATTTGATACCTTTTATTATCATGCTTCCAAAAAAATATTTCATCTTGGTTTAGAACAGCTTTAAAAGCTTATAAGCTTTATTGTAAGAATGTAAAAATGGGGGGGAAACCCCTCAGTCAACCTCAAAAGCAAGATGTCTCATTTCTTGTCAGGAAAAAAAATTCTGATTCATTTGAAACACCAGATTTGGAAATGGGAAAGAGGACTAGCTGTGGTAGAATAGAACTGGACACTGGGTGTGCTGATGTGAAAAAGAGAAAAATTTAAAACTGCTTTTAAAACTGTTTCTCAAATGCAAATGGCACACAGTCTGTGCCATCTGCTGCTCCACGCAAGGGGCATGCTCTTTTACCCCATGGGCAAAAGAAAAAAAACCTGAAAGTGTTGAATATTTGTGCCCCTTTTCTTTCGTTACATCTTACCATCTTCGACTAGAAGTATTTATGCCTGACCCTACTACTTCTAGCACACTCCAGCCCTAAACCCATGAGTATATTGTCACTGTTATGTTACAGTAATTCATCAACTAAATTCTGAATGCATGTTTCACTACAGGTCTAAGTTCTCTACAGAAATGGAAGAGTGAGGCAAGATCTGCCCTAAACAAGGCATGGTCCATATGCTCAGCTTTAAACAGTAGTAAGTCAGAGGAGCTAAATTCATTTATAACAGGTGATTTGTTTGTGAGCAAGACATTCGTGCTGCACGCGAATAACAAGAACTAAAGGAAGATGCAATAGGCAACAGCAGCCTCAGTGCACCATGAGGTGGTGAGGATTAAGATCCTGAGGGGAGTGGGGAAGGCTGCTGAGATGACTGAGGGGCTCTGGTGCAACACATATGAAAGAAGAAGCAGAGGGAACTGCATTTGCTTAGCTCAAAGAAAGGAAAGCCACAGACAGATTCTTCTCAGAGGAACACAATGAAAGGACAAGAGGCACTAGACAAAAGCCTCAAACAGAAATGAAGACTGGATGAAGAAAATCCTCTACAACAAGAATAGTGCAGCACTGGAACCCGAGAGATTATGGAATAGCTCATTCCTGGAAATGTCTGAAAGAACTAGACAAGGCTCTGCACAGCTGAAGATAACCCAAGTGGGATGCTGGAATGCAAGCCTCCTTAATCTCTTTGTGTTTCTGGCTGGAAAGCCCCCAACAATATCCTAGATATGCTGGGCTGTTTTGACCTGGTCAGTCCAGTTCACCTATCCTTTCTGTACTGTCCATTTGCCAAGGCTTTTCAGATGTTCAGCAGGATTATGCGGGCAGACAAGGAAGGCCACTTGCTCTTATGAAGGGGCATTACCCTGCTCAGCCCATGGAAAAGCAGTAATAATGCAAGCACTGACAGCAACAGTGAGCCCTGAAAGGCCACTTGAGATCACTGGAGCTGGAAGGAAAGGATATTGCCCCAAGACGGGGTTCATACATCACACTAAGAACACAAACAGCGGCCTCGTACACCAAGAAAATGCACTCCAGTGGGAAGAAAACTCTTCACATATCACAATGCCAGCAGCCAGAGAATGTGCCCCCTTGCTTACACTGAGATGGCATGTCTCTAACGGCATGGCAGAAGGAACAGATGTCCCAAGTGCTGGTTCCTGGGAAGCTGGCTGGATGCCCATTCAAATGCCATTAGAACTTGGCTTCTGGGGTTTTGGTTTTTTTTTTTTTTTTTTAGTGAGAGGAGGTGGAAAATAAATGCCATCAGCTTCGAGAACACACATAAAATGGGCAACAAAAAATTAATTGAAAAATTGCTTAAATATTAGCAGTTCCTCTTGTATAAATAACTGGGTTTTTATTAGAACTTTTAATTGCATCAGATGTATCTGAGGAACATGGCGTGTCTCATTTTAAACATTTATTTTGCCAGAGTAAACCAACCTAATGTATTCCATGAAAATTATGCATCCTTTCACAATGCTAATTTGAATAATCAGCGTGGGGATACAGAACACAAAGCAATGTATGGAACACGGTGTTCACCAGCTGTTTAACTGTGCTAAGATGACTTCTGCATGGAGAATAGATGGTCATCTAGAGTGGGAAGGATCTTCTCCTGTGGCCCTCAAGAGTGCCCTTCCCTGCTGTGGATGCAAGTTAACCAACCCCTCTTCAGGGATAGAAAAATATTATTTATCTAGTCTTTGATGAGTTTTGCTCTTGCACACACTTCTGACTGGCTGGTCAGGAATCTTCTGGAGAAGTACTTCAAAACAAAACATTAGTGAAGCTAATCTGTAAGCTGTTTACTTAGACAAGTAACTTTTGACTTTCTTCTGGTCAAAAATTGAGATTTTTGGAGGAAAAGAAAAAAAGACACTCGGCTTTATTTTGGCGCTCCCAAAGTGAAAAATGTAATTTTCGATTTGAAGTTGTAACTGGAAGCTTCGCATAGTTTATAATGTTCATTCAAACTGAAGATTTATGGAGGAGACCATGTGGTAAAAAGTTACATAAAATTGAATAAAGCACAGTCCTAATTTCATTTTCAGGAGCCAAATACTATCAGGTTGGACTCGTTCCCTCTTTTGAGATCCCCTGAGATCAGAAGATGGGGAATTCTTTGGCTTCGATCTTCTCTCAAAAACTTGCCTAAACTTTCCAGCACAGTCCCTGACTTTGAGCCAGTGGCTTGGCACACTTCAATGAGATGCCTCCTGTCCCGCCAAGCTGCCGAGGCAGGGCTGCCATCTCATCAGATAAATTTACACTCTAGAGGTGTACTTCAGCCCATCTATTTCCAGTTAAGAAGACTGGGTGGAAGCAGCTCTCAAGTACTCAGCACCTGGCCAGACTCATCTCTGACATTCCTGGGGGGGATATATATATACATCATAGCTTTTTGGACAATTGGGGCCCAACCTCAGCCATGGGAACTCAGGAGGTTCCCCTGCATCCACTGAGGGTGCAGCAGCTTCCCTCATCTCCCCTGTCAGTCTGAAATATTGCAGAACTGCTCTTACATTTCTCTGCTGTTTACCTAAATTCATCCCTGCTCCCATTTAAGCCCATTACTTTGTTGTTCAGTCCTCCATGACAGATGAGGGCAATGAATCCCTGTCATCTCCAGCATATCTTCCCATGTTTTTGACAAATAGGCCTCCAATGGGATTTTCTGCAGCTTAAGAACACCCTAGGTCTTCTTCCTTTAAGAAAAAGCAGCTAATACAGCCCACTGAACTCACCCCATGTGTTGGTGTCTGCCTGAGAGTATCTCAAGGCCAGATGCTTCTTGAAGGAGACCTGCTGAGTCTCTGAGAGTAAAAGTGTGTGTGGAAGTTCACAGATTCTCCTGCTCCGCACATAAATCAGAAATAGTGTTGCTGTAATTCCCAATATTTAATTTGTTCAACACCAGTGTATGAAAAAGGACTAAAACCTGACATTTGCATTTGATACAGGCCATGTTTCTGGTGGATGCAGCCTCTTGGGTCATTCCACAAGGGCTTTGTCAGCCACCTGCAATTTCAGTCGCCATCTTCCCACAGCTCCTCTCCCCTGTATGGGCCCCCAGCAGCAGGGCAGCTCCAGAACACACCATGCTCCTGCTACAGCACGCTGCAGCTTCCTGGGGATGGGGCAAACACCATGGATGTGGGGCTGCAGCCACCTTGCACCCCAGTCCAAGTGCACCTTCACAGGACAATGTCAATGCCCTAATATGTGTGTTGTACCCCTACAGACAGCCCTCACTCACCTGCAGCCCAGGCCCTGCCTTCCTGGAGAAATGTCACCTTCAATCCAGCTAGGAGCTTCTTTGAATTAGAGCAAAATTGGTCTGCAAATAAGCAGGCTCCTCCTTTTACAAAGTACATAAAGTTTGCTTCCATCAACCCTACCACACAGATGAACTTTTGTTCACCTCTAATAATGACGAGGAAGCCAAAATCCATGCTGGCCAGGTTGAAAACCCCTTTAGCAGTGTTACAGGGAGCTCCAAACCAATGTAGATAAGGCAAAGCAAGACTTGAGTCCTATTCTGTTGATGCAATTTGTGGCAGCAAGGATCTGAGCTTAACTGCCCACTTAGGGGCATCACTCTGATGTCTATGAAATGCAGAGATGCTGCTGAAAATATTCTACACCTTTTTTAACCTTTTGAAGAGCTTTGGTATTGACAAAACAACTTCTTAAAAAGAAAGATTGACTACTGCTTTGCATGTCTTTAAACCAGTATGGCTCCTGCACAAGGCCATGGTTTTTAAACTGTGTGGCTCTGCTGCACTTTGCTGTCCAGCATGAACCCAACTCCTCTGAACACGGTTTTGGAAGATGACCTCCTTTGACAAGGTCATTTGATACCCTCAGCCTTTACACCAGCCCCAAAGCACGAAATTTCAGTGAACAGCTGCTTTTCTCCAGCCTAGAAATTCCTGATGCTTGCTGAATTTTTGAGGCTAAAATAGTGAAAACAATTTTCTCCTCTTCTCCTTGGAGAGAGAATTCCCCGTATCCTTTACCCACGTGGCATGTGTATAAATATAATCTCCTTTCTCTTCTGGCAGCAATTCAAATCATGGGTTTTATTCTCCACCCCACCCAGATGGCAGTTACAGAATCGGGGCAGGAGGGAAGAAGATCAGAGAGGAAACATATGAAATTATACTGGCAAGATTTAAAGGGGAAGGATAGATAGAAAAAAATGTGCAGAAAACAGCTGTCTTCCTCCTAATTTGATCTTTTCAAAAATGAAGCTGTACAAGTGAGACCCACTAGGTGATGCATTTGATTGTAATTGGGTTGCAAAACAGGCTAATTTTTCTTACTGTAGTCACTGTTTTCGTCCTTGGTCCCATCAATTGTACCATCTGGGTGCATCTGCAGGAAGTATTCCTGCTGGCTGAATAACCTTGTCACAATTCCTTTCAGCTGGGGTTCTGCAAAATAAAAAAAAAAATATTACTAGATATACCGAGTAGCACAAGACCGAATTTGCTTGTTCCCCATTAAGCCCTGAGTAAATGTAGAAGTGCTTGGCAGGTCAGACTGCTTTCGGTGATTCCTTTCAAGCATGGGTGTAAAATATTCATATATAATACACAGACACACAGGCAAATAAAACTGAGATCAGATGAGCAGGTAAAATGAAATGCATACTTGGTGCTGTAAAAACAGATTACGGAACATCAATTCTCTGAAAGTTACCTATCAAATGGAAGTATTTAGACAGTTGATGTATTTGGAATATACCACTTGTTCAGAAGAGTATTTGCTAGCACTGTTGCAAAGAATGTGCCCATTGTTTCTTATTCTGCTTGTGAAGCCAACCACCTTGCTTTTTGTATGGTTGAGTCACTGTCATGCAGTGACAGTTTTATGGCAATGAAAAGATATTTAAATCACTGGTATTACAGTGGTGTAAACCCAGAGCAACTGAGTGCCGAACCAGGGCTGGATGTGAGTCCAACTCTGTGGGACTTGGGGAACAAAATTCAAAAAGGAACAGACACAAGACACCTCCAAAACTGACCTCTGAAGCATTTATGGGCACCTCAGACCACCTCTGTTTTAAAATCCTGCATGTTCCCCCCCTTCCTAAAACATGCCACACACTCTGGCAGATGAGAAACTTTGTCTCCAACAGGGACCTTTCCCAGCCCCTGGATATCATGAGCCAGCCATGCCCTGGCTGGGTCTTCGCTATTGCCTCTGACACATTTTATACCTTCCTGCAGAAGGGGAAAAGTAAAATATGAAAAAAGCAAAACCAATTTGAACTTCACATGACAGAGGTGTGCAGCTTTACCTGTCTCTTCACCACCCAACTGATCAAACACAAACTAAGTAGTCAAAACTAAATTCAATTGTAACCATGCAAGTCTTAAAATTTGTTACAGGCATTGCTGCTGGAACGCAAGCGAGCTGGCTGCATGTGAGCTGACACACTCGCTGGATGGAGGAGATCCTCCTAGTGTGACAGGAGGTTGTGGCTTTATGTGACCACCCACCAAAAGTAAATAAATAAGACCTAATTATTGCTGGCTCAATGGACAGGAAGGAATCCAGCGTAGCATACCGAAATCTCGTCAGGCTCCTGCCTTTCATGCCTCTAGTGAGGCTGTTTAATAAGCCATGGTCGTTACATAACTGTGGTCACGTTGTGCGTTAAGTGTACCCACCCAGAGCCCCGCTCTCACTGCATCACTGCACGACTCCCCTTGGGGAACCCTCACCCTGCTCTCCCGCACTCAAAAGCCCCCCCGCAGCAGCAGCAGGGATCTCAGATGCAGACAGGCTGCAGGTGCAAAGGATTTCAGTTTCAGCAATCCCTACACCAGCCAGGGGAAAGTCAGGTACTTTCTCTTGGCTACAAAAGCCACTGAATAAATCAGATCAGCTGGTTTCTATGCTGCCTTAAAAAATAAGTGATTTCAGTGCAGTGAGTGCTGTAGGCTGCAGTCATGCTTCCTCCCAGCAAGACTCAATGCTGGGACAGTAAATAAGTACAGCTGCACTGCTCATCTACTAAGGGCTAGCGTTGGTCAAGCCAACATATGTCAAAATGACACTTAGCAAAACACTTAGCTCATTCTTCTTACCTAAATGAATTATCTATTTTGTTGAATGCAGAAGCTTGATTTAACTTGCTTTTCATTAGAAAAGCACATCAAAGCTAGAGGAAATGAAAAGCTGTATTCTCAGGCACAGATGCCTGCACCACCCTCCTCAAGTCTGTCCTTCTTCTCCCTTTTATCTAATACCACAATAGTAAAGGCACTAATAGGCACTCTTTGATATGAGACACCTACATTTGAGTCCCTGAATGAATCTTAGCCTCAATTTTACTCGCTGGTTAAATTTTAATGTTTAAGTACTTTGCGCGAAATGGAAGAGCTCTCAGAAGGAGAGATTTAGAAGATGCTCCTGCAGTCTAAGGCTTTCTGTGTGCTGGAGAAGTGGGGAGGTCTTGTCTTCAAGCTTTCTGAAGAGGAGCGGGGAGAGAAAACAACCCTGACCTTATCTCTTTTCTTTGGAAGATGACTTAGCTACAGGCTAGAATTAGAATAGCACCTTTTCCTCCTTCTTTGGGATGCAAACTATATTTCAACCATGCAAATCATTTTGGAAAAGGAAAATCTCTCCCACTTTTACTAAATAGCCTCCCAAGTAAAACACTGACCAAATCTGCTTATTATTAAGAACTTGTGACATTTTTAGAGTTTATCAGAATAGCACCCAAGATCCCCTGATGTTCCCTTGCATCCTTTCTATAGATGCAAACAGAAAGCTGTATCACCATAGCAAATACAGGGTAAAGCCCCAGGGTCCCTTTCTATTAGTGACCTGACAGACACCTGGTCAGCTTTAACAGCTGCCCTCTTCATAATGCCAGCCTTTTCTAAGTAATTGCCTTCCTAGGAACAACTTGGATGGGAAATCTTGTCTTACATGACCTGGTTTTGCTGAACTTTGAGGCTCACACCCACACTCAAAAGTAAAACTCAAAGGGAGCGAAGCAGAGAGTTCTCAGCCATATACAAAACCACACTCCTCCTGGCCCTAACACAGTCTGAAAGCAGCAGAGCTCCTGTCTCTCCTCACTGCACAGATCCTCTTCTGCAGGAACATCCCTGCCCAGACTCTTTTAGGATGTCCTTTAGCACCAGCAAAAAATGCCTCTTCCAGACACCGAAGGATCAGAGAGCACTTTGGAGACACACAGTCTCTCCTTCCCCGGTTTTTGTATTTCCTTGGGTCTCTTTCTACAGGAGAGAAGTGCTGCTGAGCAGCTGCACCTTTGGGTACCTTTACCTACCTGAACTAAACACAGAAGCAGTGCAGAGAGGTGCACAGCCAGCACAGACTTCTCTCCTCTAATGCAAAGAGGGCTGGGGAGTTGCCTGGGCAATGGGAGATTTGCCTCACACAGTACAGCCACCTCTCCACCTGAACTGGTCTCTCTTTGCATCCTCAAACCCCAACAGGCTGGCCAGGCCAGGTCCATAGAGTCTTGAAACCACCTGCATCTCTCCAGTGCCTGCAAAGGAACCAGCTCAAACACGAACAGCTGCTGGAGTAGCTGCTTCCCACCAGGGAACCTCTTGTCTTATGTCTGGGCATAAAGTGAGGTACTGGGATTTGCCATTCATTCAGCAGTGTGGCTGGAGGCCCACAGACAAAATTTTAGGCAAAGGCAACTTTTAACAAGGACCAAGCATTTACCCATCTTTCCCTCTCACTATGGAACTATTACCTGAAGAGAAAATTGTATAATCACAGGACAGGAATTTTCCTGCTAGCCCAGAGGTAAAATGTTGCACGTGACTTTTAAGAGACCTACTTTTGTCATATCCTATATTTTAACATCACTTCTTTCCACATACAGAGCAATTTTATCAGTCTTCCAGCACTGCTAACCCTTATGCTGCAGCATTTGTGCTGAAAACCTCAATTTATAGAAGAAAAAAACCTCAAAACCAGTAAGTCTCCTTGTCAATTAAGGATGCTGAGACACCCTGATAAGTCAGAACAGAAAGACAATTAAATAGACTGAGAACTTTTCAGTTTTGCAATAAAAAGAGAACCACCCTTCCCAGCGGACAATATTGACAGTGCTTATTGGAGGACCAGAGGGAAAAAATACAATAAAACCCCACAACCTTGATACTTCTTTTGTCTGTACTTCCCTCAATGATACTGCTCCAGGCTATAATCAATAAGAGAAAGAAGCGAACCATAAAATAAAGGGAAAAAATATAGCACAGATAAGCAAAAACTCTGCTATGAGCATTTTCTTTCTATAATTCATAGAACGTACCACAAACCAAACTTAAACCTACTCTCTAACCTCAGCCTTGTACAGGAAATGGGACTCAAATCCTCTTGCTTTTAAAGGTGCAATACTGCGTAACACACTTGGGATAAACCTATTCCTCCCCCTCAGGCTCCTCTGTGTGTGCTTCTATTCTGCTGTAGAAGCAGCTTTCCCTGCAGAGATGAAACTGAACTAACATGGACAAGACTTTAGCACCAAGTTAAGTGTCTCCCTAAACACAAAGTCAAGCACTTCAGAACGGATTTAAGAAAGACATTCTTGCTGCCTTAATCCCAAACTATTGACTGAACAGAAGAGATTTCCATGCATCTTGTACTCTCAGTGCAGACCCCATGCTACCAGGTTTCCCATGCAGTATGCAAAGGGATATTTTTATCCCTACTTTATAAACACTACTGCTATACTCTAGGATGCTTTCTTCAAAGATCCTGTTCTAGTTGCTCATATACAGCTATTGAGGGCTGGGCAGTACTGGAGCAAACTCAGCGGACTCTATGCAGGTGCAGTTAAGCTCAATTCCTTCAAATGTGGCAATTCCAGAAGATGCAAGGGAAGATCATGCTCAGGAAGCACCACAATGGGGACATGGGAGTGCAGCCTAAGCTGCGACTCTCCTAGTCTGCAGGATATGCCAGACTGGGCACTTTCCCTACGGTGAAGACACAGCTAACACCTAATGACCCTTCTTAGAGCAGTCATCCACTGACAACTCACTGAACATCCCCTGAAAGGCATCTTGTTTGGTTAACCCTTCCACAGGCCAAACTCACCACTTCAGCCTGCCCTGCTTTTAACTTTCTGAGCCCTTTGGCACAGTTGAGGCTAACTAAATCATGATCTGACTGCTAATCTTCCTGTCTCTTCTTAAATGGTAATGTGATGCTGCCATTATTCACTTCTGCTATCCTGCTGCTGAGCCTTAAAGTCATCTCAGTTCACCATGAGCTGCGGTGCTTCCTGCCTTATTATGCAGCTACACAGTGATCTTCATCCTCCTGGGGCTTGCCAAGGACATGAGAGTTGCAGGGTGCTCACATGTACTTTGTTTGATCTCCAGGGACACGCTCACTGAAGGCCAGAGGATCGTGGCTAAATCACCTACTCTGCAGAGTCATGTCCCTCACCCTCAAGCTGCAGGCATTGCCAAAGATATCTGCTGTGCGCTATGGGGAAAAGAGCAAGAGCACTGACAGAAATATCCCTCTTTAATGATCTTTTCATTTAGATCTCCTATTTGTGGTGAATAAGAAACTCACCCCTTAACGGGAAATTGGAGAACACACAAGTATAGTAACTCCCCTTGATGCAGAGAAGAGCTGTGAGGTTATGCATCAATGCAGCATTTAGCAAAGCCCCACTGAGGGTACCAACTCTTGTTTATTTCTACCAGCGAAGCAGCAGCACTAAACCACTGCGGGAGGAACCCTACTCTCTTATCATCACTGCAGGGTAGCTCAATTTGCTCCAAACCCTAACCTCTGGAAGACCAAAGAATAGGGCACAACACCCTCTTCCAGCTGCAACTCCACTACGGAAGGCAGTCCACTATAGTCTCATTTCTTGCAACTCACAGAATGCCCCTTATTACGGCAACACAATGGCCGGAGGCTGCAGCAAGCCGGTCCCCACTTCGCCTTGGGCTGGGAATTATAAAAGGACTCAACACAACCGAACTCACAGAAGTCAACTTAATCTGAATTCTCCAAGTTAACGGCACAGAACTCGGAGGAGCCACTTTCCAATGAACTCTTAAAAAAGATGAAGGGCTTAGTGACCTTTGAGGGATTTGAGCCACTGGCTCCAAGGATTCTTGCAATGCACAGCAATGCTCTTAGTTGGCAGGCACGCCTCCACTTGAGGTTACTGGTGCAGAACTGCTTCTAAATCTAATCCAGAAGTTACTGTGCTGGGTGTCAGTGGTACTCGGTGTAGGTTATGGCATAAACTCTGAAGCTTTTGGGGTTACTGCTCTCTGCACAATGAGCTGTCAAACAACAGAGGACTCTGCAAGCTCAGATGGGAAGCAGCCATTTTCTATCCAGCAACCTGCAATAAGGTACAAGGAAGGTACCTACTGCAGAATTTCCACAGGAGACTTGCCCATTTGTTTGCTCTCTTTCACTGCAGTTCACTGCCTCTGTCTGGTCTTAGCACAGCAAGGCTGTCAGATGCCAGCAGCAGGCTCCCAGAACACTCCCTCTGGCACCTCCTAAGGACATCAGTCTGGCGAGGGAGAAAGCATCTCCAGGTCTCATCTGAACCACCTCGGCAGGCTGCTGACTCCCTTCTGTGCCTGTGCAACAGTTTCGCTGAGGATGTGACTGCAAACACAGGAACTATAATACATCTCAGGAGCATATTTCACCTAAATGTTCTTCAAACATTTGTTTATTGCAATTAAACGTTTTAGCCTGGAATTTACACATTCCATTATTCTTATTTTCCCCCATTCAGGCTGCAGCTGTCATAATGGGAAGTTGATTTACGACTCACCTAACCAGCACTCAAATCCTTAGCACACCAAACCCAGCATGCAAGTCAGAGCATAAACTGCTCCTAATTTACTTAGATTAACTCTACATTTTAAGTGCCACTGCAGAAACCGCAGTTCCCCTCCCTTAAAAAGGATGGCTTCCAGAATACTCGATAAGCCAAATTTTGCAAACACAAATTTTGTAGACAGAGAAGGGCACCGAAATCCCTCCTGCAGAAGTACAGTATTAATGAAGGCTTGTAATAAATCAGCACAAAAATCAGCAAGCTCCATGCAGATTACTATGGTGATGGGCATCAGCACAGAACTTGGGGTTGAAAAGCTGAGGGAAGTAAGTGTTGGGATTATTTTCCCAGCCAGGAGCTGCCAAGTTCTCCAGGGTGTTCGGAGTTAAGATGAAGTAATTTGGCTGTCTCAAATTAAATGCATCACTGTCAACATAAGTTTAATAGCTCAACTCCCAACAATTCACTGAATCCACCCAAACTGGAAAGCTCAGGAATAACTTGCAGCTGTGACAGGAGCTGCTGCCCTTGAAGACCCAGAGTGTGCTTCCTCTGGCCAAACACTCTGACCAACTCTGCCACGCAGTGACCATGTCTGTAAGTCTTCAGCAGATGTTGCACATGGCTGGCCGTGGCTGTACCTGCAGTGAGTCACGCACAGAGCGGGTCAGAGCACCGTGAGCCACACGCAGGGATCCTGGAGGACACTCCAACTGTGTCATTCAGGTGCGGAGGTGGGAAATCCTGCTGCAAAGCGCTGAGCGTTTTCAGCTCCCACAGGAGTCACTCAGTGCACAGAAGTGCACAGGCAGGCAAGACAGTTATTTCCCAGCCTCACAGTATTTTCCAGTTTCTGTTGCTAAACTCGGCAAAACTGTTTGGAGCTGAAGGACATGTATTCCTTGACGAAGCCTACAAGCAGGTGGCCAGGATGGCCTGGGCAACGCTGCCTGTAGCATCCTGAGTAACAGGCAGGGAGAGGGCCAAAGAACTGCAGAGCCAAGGGAGCTGAGTGACACAGGGGAGCATTTGTGTTTATTTGGATGTCTCCTCAGGCTGCCTGCACAGAGGGCCAGTCACGGTGGGTAACAACAACTGCCCAAGCATTAGGGAGCTCTGTAGCAAAGCCAGGCATCCAGCCCCACCTTGCAAAGCTGCCATGAACACCTTTAATTTAGATACAGCCATATGGCTTAACACACTGGCACATCACCTAGCCTGTGAGTAGGATGGAGAGATGTAAACAGACTTACTGACACCAGGATTTGCTCACGAGGTCTATGGTTTTGGGGGCACCAAACAGTCCATCCCAGCTCCTTTCCCAACGGTGCAAAATGAAGGCTGTACCCAGCTTCAGTTTAACATGATTACATGGATAGTGTCACCCTCCAATTACAAAGCATTCATTTGGAGAAGAAAATGGCTCTGGGACAACAGGGCTGCATGGCACACTCGTGTATTTACTCATCTCAAGTGCAAATCTCCACCCAGGGCTAATAACTACAGAGAAACAAGTGGTGTTTCCAGGCTGCATTACATGAAATAACAGGCTGTGCTGGCAGGGATGGCCTCTCTGTTTGAAGGACATGCTTCCAAAAATGACATTTCCCTAACTCAGAGAGGGATGATGGGCTCAAGCCGATGACAGCATCCATCAAAGCAATCGCCTCCTGTCATCGTCAGTGAGTCACTAGAGCAGAATGGCACCTTGTAGGCAAAAGGAGCATCCAGAGAAGCGATTTCCTTTCCTGTGCTGGCGCCTGCCAGGAGGAATAGTAATTAGCTCTCCAGCATGGAGCACAGCTGCCTGCCTGCACCCCTTCACGATGCCTGCTTTGCTCTTACAAACATGAGTTTCTCCAGGGAAGTCTTATTTCTCACTTGTAGAGTAGGTGGAATGATACGATTGCATCGCAGTGGCATTTATGCAGGCCTTCCCATATCCAGAGAATCAGCTTTACAGGGATGTTAATACAAGTCTGAGGTAAGGGGCAGAGAAATTAGTCATATAAAGCACTGAAAATTGGGGGTGCCACATGGAATCATGGCTCCATGTCTGTGGATGGTCTTAGCACAGCCTGTGGATGTTAGAAGGTAGAGAAGTCACCCTGCAGCTCACCCACTCTCCCAGATCTGGATCCCATGTGACAGCCACCTAAGGTCAACGGCTCAAGGATAATGAGGTACAAAGTTGTGGGTGAGTTTTCCCAGAAGGCAAACACCAAACTAATGTATGTGGCCTGAGCTACCCACTCTGCACATACACCAAGGACAAAACAGCCATCACAGCACTGCAGGGCCAAAGAGGAACCAAACAACAATGCAGGTGAAACAGCGGGACAGAAAGCGGATGAGAACTGATGGCCCAGCTGCCATCAGGTATTTTGGCACAGAATTGCTGACTACCTCTGGGTAAAACTGTCTAGCTGACTATTTTGCTGAAAAGTTCAGAGTAAGAGTAGATAAAGCTATACACAAACTCCATCTCACTAGCAGAAAAAAAGAGAGAGATTTGAAAATAGTGCAAGTTTTCATTTTTTCTTTTGACATGACATTTTCTTTGGAAATTTAATGAAAAAAATATTAAAAGAGCCAGAGATTATATCCAAAGTTTCATTTTAAGTACAATGAAATACTGCATTAAGTCTGAATCCTCTTCTCCCCAGAAACTTCTTTTATTTGACCAGAGAACTAAAAAAAATCAATTCTTCATACAGTTCGCTCCCAGGTTTGTCTTTGCCTCCCCCAGGATGCGGTTTATGTTGCTTTGTTGATCCAGTGTGTTTTAGCAGCAGACAAAATTTCAAAACATTTCCCTTTCAAGAGCAATTTTCTACACCTGTATTGACTTGAGCTCTGATGATAAAACCAAAGCCAGGCAGGAACAAAAGGCATACAGAAGAGATGTACGGCTGCTCCAGAATTTATGCAGGATGAGCTTTTTCATGTAAAGGAATTAAAAAAATGAGAAATTTAATGCAAAAGAAGTTGTAGCTACAGCTCCTAAGCTGTCATTTTCCAGCACAGTCAATGCCTTGGCCACTGAAGGTTAAAGCTTGCTCATAAGTATGGATAGCAGAGCATACAAGATGTATTATTTATTTTGAGGAACACCCTGCAATTATTCCTGACATATTGTGTAATTAGCCAAAATTACAGCATATTCACCGAGAGTGAAACAGAGGATAGCATAAATATTATGTGTGAGCCCACAGTCACTGAGCACATTTCATCTGCATGCAGACGTGTCTCATGAACCACCCAAGCGTGGTTCTCCCTGGCCCCCCGGGGCTGTGCCAGCTCCTGGGCCGACACCCACAAAGGGGAAACACTGGGAGTAAAATCCTGACTTTCCCCATGCCAGCAATGGGAGCTCAAGAGCTGCGTGAGGATTTAACAAATGGGAATAGCCACACTGCAGAGCTTTCAGGATGACTGAGCCCAAAGCTAACACCAGAGAAGAAGGGGTATGTTCCCATATACGCTATCCTAAGAGAGGTGGAAAGGCGGGCCCGGAGGATGTCTGGAGATGTTTGCTGGGCTTTGCTGCCTAGAGCTGACACGAGGAGGAACTGAAAACCAGTTTCTTGTCATACTTGAAGCACCTCTTGGCCTGCAGTTTCCCAGAGAGAGGGTTTCTTACAGAGCTACATGTCAGACCCATCCTAAGGACTTGTTTGATGGCTCAGAAATCCTGGGGAGTGTTGTGGCAGTACTCTGCCGCGTGTACATTTAGAAAGACTTTGTTTTGTTCTCTTAACTCCAACATACAACTTCTTCCCTGTTAATCAGATTTCTTCCTGGTTTCCTACAAAGATGTGGTTTGGATATTTGTACATTCTACCCAGAATTTGGTCCGTGGGAGGATGTACAAAGCAAGTTTAAGAACATCCTTCTAAGGAATGTGCATCTGGAATCAGCGTAGGACTGAGGCTGGACTAAGCAACAGTGGGGGTCCCTTTCAGCCCTGCTGCTGGATGACCATGACTTGGTGGCATCATCACATTCTGTACTCCGAGTTTTTGAAGGGCTCCACAATAGAGCTCCCATCTCGCCCCATGCAAGGCACCCCATCACTAACAGCACTCACACGAGGAAAGCAGACACCATCCCTGCTGTTCAGGCCTGCCACAGTGCTGGGATTTATGCTATTCTCAGATGCTAAATCTCTTCACTTCCCCCATCAATCCAGCAGGCCTGAATTACTGCAGAAACACCAAGAAGTCCCTCACACAAACAAAACACACTATGGAAACAACCACATCAATCTTCCACCCTGCTCTGAACGCCTAGAAAAGTAAATTCATTAAAATAGAAAATGGACAGAACATGCTACCAACAAGCACTGAGCAGAAATTAATCACTTCAGATGCTATCAGTCTCGGGGAGGGTACCTGGTCCTACCAACACCGGCTCACAGAAGTGCCCTGAATAATCACTGGATGTCAACTCAGGGAAGAATTTGGGTCCCACTGTCATTCTGCAAGCTTTAAATAGTCCCAAGTGATAACACCCTCTTTTTCTACAGTACTCCTCATGCAATCTCACAGCATTTTCCAATGGGATGAGCACGTGAAACTCCTTTATTTAACAGGCAATGAGCCTGTGATGTGGAAAAATTAAAGCTTGAATCAGTCGGGTTGTATTACAAGAATTTTTTTTGCTCACTGCACTAATGCAGCTTAAGCATTCCTGTAGCAGTTTGGAAGTGTTTTTGACTCAAAATTATGATGTTACTAAATTTCAACAAATCTTATACAACATCCAAATGCATAATGAAAATGTGCTGCTTGTGCCATTCTGGTCTGAAACATTATACTTCAAAGAGCAAGATCATGCTAAAAATGGCCAAAACTCTACCATGTCACTTAAAGTTCTTTCCTTCTGCTTCGTGAAAATACATCTTTTTTAATCTGCATAATGATTTTAATTTTCCATTAGAGCCAAAGGTTTCCTTCAAACTAATGAAAACACTGCAGGTGTGAGAAAGCCATCATCCTCTTCATTCCATCTAAAGCTCTGTTTTAAATAGTGATGTTTTTATAGCTCATATCTCAGCACAAACACCTCATTTCTGGTATCAGGTAGCCCTCAGGACTCCAGTGAAACAGGCAGGTTCACCTGCCACCCAACTGCTGTCTTGGAAGAGAGCTGAAATCAGTGAGCTCCCTCTCCAGGGATGCATACACTGAGGATGACACAGTGCAAATGGAGTGAAAACAGAAAGTCTGCCGCTCCAACAGGTTTCTCAACAGAGCTCCTGCTCCTCCAGCTGCCCAGGAGGGCTCAGAGAGGAGCTCTCAAACTTCACCTGGTGCTTGCTAATCATTCAAGAGCTGCTATTGGGCTGTAGCTCTAAAATCGTAAAATTTATTTAATGGAAAGTAGAACTGTTATTGAAGAAACAGGAAGAAAAACAGAAGAAGAAATGTTTATGGAAGCAACGAAGGTAGGAGTGGCATGGAATGAAATTAAAAGAAAGCCAAAAGAAATGTTTAGAAATGTTTCATTACTGATGCTGTGAGCCTGCCAGCAGGCAGAGCCCGTACTGACGAGCACAACACCACACTGTAAAAGCCAGCAGAGAACTACTGGTTATACCACGCATTCTGCCAGCCTTTTTAGCCACCGTCACAGACAATCCCCACGAGAGTGTGATGCTGATCACCAGAGAATGACCGCAGGGACAGCTGCAGATCGATACCAGAGGCAGCCAGTGACTCACTCTGGCTCCGGTTACAGGAGCTGTGCCAGGGAAAAGCACCAGCTACGGAGCAGGTAGATGGTCCAAGCCCCTCACCTGCCAGCATCTGACCCCTGCACCTCCTGCAGCCCAGTGGCTCCCAAGTCCCCAGGGAACCCTTCAGCAACCCGACCCTAAGCTGGGCACCAGAAGCCAAAACCAGTTGTCGTTTTGCTAATTTCTACTGCTTCTCAATGTTCGGGAAAACACGGACTGGCTTTTTGCAGCCTAGCTTCATTTGCAGCAGACCCAACCACCTGACCTTCTGCAAACAGTTTTGCTTTGGGGGATGAATGAAATGTATTTATTTGGCAGCTCAGGCAACATGGGTGGCAACTGCTAAGCAAAGAAACTATCTGTGCAGCCAGCAAGGGGAGGGCACAGCCAACTATGCTATTCTAGATAAATATCAATTAAGTGAGCATGTTCTATTAACCCCAAGACCTGTCTCTTTTCTTCCTTCATTTCAATCCAAAATGCTTAAGTACCTCAAGAAAGGAGCATTTCAGGGGGATTTTACCTTTATCATAACTGCAATCGGGTTTCAGCTGGAAAAGAGGCACAAGTAACAGAATTACATTGCCTCTCTGTGGTTATTTTGCCAGTTCACAGCTTGTAGCTGTCCACCGGATGTTAATACATGCCCTTAACAGAGCAGGCTGCTGGAGGGAAGGTGAGACAGGAGAGCACGGAGCATCCCATGGATGCTGCTGTGGGATGTGGGAGAAGCTCCGTGCCCTCCATCACTGTAGTGACTGCATCTAGCCCTGGGTCTTCATCCTCACATACAGCCCTCACCCACCATGAGAGGCAACCAGCCGTTTTCTGACATCTAACGATGAAGTCACGCACTCCAAGCAAGAACTATTATGCTGAAAAGGTCCCAGGAAGAAAGACAGGAAGCACGGGCAGGTGACAGCATAACTGCTCCTCTCCTTTCACCACAGCTGCCCACCTTCTGACCAGTGAAGTGCCACAGGTCCACAGCTGAGAGTTTCTCTTCAGGAACACGGCAGTGCCAGCCAAGCACCATCAGAAATTGAGTTTTTGTGCTCAGTAACACTGAAGGAGGAGGGGGCACTGATGCAAGTCAGACTGAATTGGACAAAATTCCACCTCCCATGCAAAACTTCAGGTACAACAGGTGCACATGCTGCCAAGAAGAGAGAAGAGCTGCTACTGCTACCTTCCCCCTTGCTCAATTATTGAGCACAAGAGCTCAACAGTCTTCCAAACGGAGAGCTCTGCCTAGAGCAGCAGAACCCCAAGCAGCATCTCCTCAGTGGGTACCCCAGCACAGCAGAACAGTCACCTCCTCATGACAAACACAAAGCCACAGAGCAGATGCAGGAACAGAGCTGCACAGACCATGATGCTGCTGCTTCTAGCATTAACCTTCATCTCCCAGTGCAGCCCACTCCACAGGGAAAGGGCAGAGAGCAGAAATGCCCCGAAGTGCTGCATGGAGTCCCATTACGCCAGCAACCAGCCAGCAGCTCCTCCCAGAAGACAAGAAGGGCTCAGGACTCAGGCCACCACCCTGCCTCCAGGTTCATGGCTTTGTTCCTCTGTCACCTTTAGCCAGGGCATTCTAGAATGAACACAGGACAGCAGAGGTGTTTGACAGGTGCCAGCCTGCACCCAGGTGAATTTTCTCAGCAGCCACATAAGCTCCATCAGGGTGTCAGAAAGTCTCATTTCAGTGCTTGGAACAAGCACAGTTATTTGTCTAAGCTGCAGCGTGGGGGCTGGAAAAGCCAAAGTGAGTGGTCTGCCTGAACAGTGAATCCCACAGTCGTGTTCCACAGCTCTCAAGAAAGATGCCTTCTGCTTTACCATTTTAGAAATGTGTTGTAGCTGCTATTTTCAGAGGTACTGTTAAGAAGCTGTAGCCCTACAGCCCTGCGACCGTGCTGCACAAACTCAGTTTCTGCAGTGACTCCCTCAAAGCACAAACCCTCCGTTCCTGCAAGCTGGATGAGAGGCACCCATGAGCGTGTCCATGGTTCTCCTACAGCTTTTAATAGAGATGCAAAGTAAAACCAGCCTCCAGAAAGGCTGAGTTATTTCAGGATTCTGCCACATGTCAGAACACGGTGAAGATAAAACAATGGATGTAGTAGCTTACTCCATGCTCAGAAAGGATAATGCATTAACATGAAGAATCTTGTGTTAGCTGGGGAATAGAGATGAACCACACATTAAGCAGGAGAACAGAGTACAAAGGTACTGTTCCCTGATAGACTACGTACAGCCTGTACAGCCCAGGCACAGAGTAGGTGACTTCAGTACAGGTCACTTCTCAAGACATTTCCAAGATTAAGACACAACAATAATGAAGTCATGGCAATGACACTATGACAGCATACGGAAATGTATCTGTATTCAATGGTTAGCTCTTTATTTAAAAGTTAGTTCTTTGGAGCTGCTTTCTCTGACCTGTTCTTGTCTGGGCTCTTGGTCACCTTCTGCCAAGCCATGCAGCTTACAAACACAAAAGGGATGTCAATCTCTTACATGTTTTGCTTGATAAAATTCTTCCTTTGGTTTTAGTAATAACAAATCACAGCTTGGTTTCAACTGTGCAAAATTAGAAAAAATCCAGAAATAATGTGCACATAACTGTTCAGAAGGATAGATCAAATGAAACAAATGTCAAAGGGATGAAACGAATGCCTACCTGGCCACTGTGGTTCATGGTATTCCTGTTCGGGGAGGCGAAGGAAAGAAAGCAGATAAGCCCAAGTACGCTTGCACTTGCTGCCTACCACAGGGAGACTCATGATTATGTTTGTCTCTCAAACAGCCTCTTCAGCTCCCATGGCAGCTCTGCTCTCCTCACTGCCCAAGTGAAGCTGATAATCGTTTTGGTTAATAGGTAACTTCTCTGTTAAAATATGTAGTATCTAGTCTACTGGAATTATTCTAAATTTGTGCTGAATTCAGGAAACAAAGGAAGGAAGGAAGGAAGAAAACCTTGTCTCCATTTTGGTATTTTTTTGGAACTCAAGCTTTTGGGTTTATATTTCAAAGGAACATTTCATTTACAAGAAAACCTGAAAGTTAAATACACATACAAAATCTTCCAAATGTAATTAATTGTACCCGCCCCCCCCCCCCCAAAAAAAATCAAACAAACGAACAGCTGTATCAGTCAATGGTAAACTGATTTATATGGATCTTTTAAGGGGAAGGAAAATAATCACTCATGAACCACTTTTTGCCCTGACTCTTCCATTTGGCTGGTGACGGAGGAATCGGTCGTTTGTATTGCTCTAATGGTGAGCCTCTGCTGGCTAATGGTTTCCACTGCTCTCACAAGCACAGCTACCCCTGAGGCCATGGGGACAGAAGATATCCATCCTTCTCAGAGCTTGGATGACTTCCATGGATTTTCTTGGCATCAACCACACTCAGTCCAGAACTAGTACGAAGAGGCTTACTGACTGACATGCTTGCCCATAAGCTGTGTTGGGAAGCAGGCTGGCAGCTGAGTTTTCCATGCTCTGGAGAAAGCCAGGAACCTGCAGCTCTTCCCCAGATTTTAGAGACCAAGAGCTCGGGGCTGCTATCTGACCTCCCAGTAACCGAGCGCAGCCACGCACCATGACAGCCACCACATCTGCAAATCGCAGATGTGTGCAATGCCACCCCCAGGGATCAACTGGATAAAATGAAACCCATCTGCTGAGCTGTCATGAGCTGGAGGGAGCCTCTTCCTCCCTCCTGATTATTTTGGCATTCACTAGCACGGGTAGCGCAGAAGGAGCTTACAGCACCGCCGGCAGACCTGCGACAGACCACCCCAACCAAGGAGAATGCATGCCTTCGAGGCTGTGCCCTTCCCCTTGGTGTTATCCAGGCTCATGTCTGGATGGAGACTTGGCATCCATGCCCTTATCTCAGCTAGCACTTCCACAAGCTCTTGCTGTCTAGGTGATACCACATTTCCAGCCATTTCCACTCTTAGATACACGCTTAGATATTTGGCCACAGCACCAAATTCTGCAGAGGAGCAGGCACAAGAATGTGATGGACCCCCCTTAGCTGGGCACACACCCAGACATGCATGCACACACTTACAGAGAAGAGCTGGGATCCAGATGGAATCATCCTGCAGGAAGCAGCTATGCCCTGGGTAATGCAGCTGGCATTTGGACAGTAGCAACAGAGGGGACAAATTCCACAGGTTGGGCAGATATTACAGCTGTTCTGAGATGCACCACTCCACAAAAGGAGGCAAGGACTATGAGCTAAAAAGGTGGTTTTTACCCTGAGCTTCAATTATCATTTTCACCCTGCATGAAATCAGAAAGGACTTCAGGATTTAAATCAGGGAATTTAACAGCTTGCAGATGACAGACTTCTCAAATGTTTTAAATGAATCTCTGAATGAACAAAGTCCTTTTATGTCCTTCAACTAAAGTTGCTCTTATATTTTACTTATACTGCTGCAAAAACATCTACATCCGTATATTTTAAGTTCCAAATCTCTATTTATTATTCAAAATGAGAAATAGCGCGAAGGGAAAATATGGTTTAAGTTATTGCTTTTTTCCTATGTGCAAGCCATTTCCTTCACTTTGGAAGAAGCCTTCATATATACTTAAGGAAAAACAACCTTTCCCTGGAAGAGCACAAAATATGTATCAGACAGGGGGGAAAAAAAGGAATTTAAAAAACGCCTTTTTTTTCCTGGGGTGAAAAACCTGTTTGAGAACGAGTTCTGCATTCTAAACCGGAACCTAGTCTACAGAAGCAACATATGAGGGGACTGAGACAATGCTATACAGTGCCTGGCATCACTTGACCCAAAGCTGCCTCAATTCAAACATGATTTCCCCAAGTAATAACACCCTTTTTGTGGGCTTCACTTGCAAAAAATTTCTAGCAATCCCCACAGATATTGTGCCTGATGCTCCAGCCTGTTTCCCTTCATGCAAGGCTGCTAAACTGCTCAGCTTTGCTGTTCAGAGGCCATGGCATGATGGAAGGCCACTTCCGCCCCAGCTCTCTGGAGTGCACTCTGCCTGAGAAGATGGTTGGTGAAGCAACAGTGACAGCTTTCACAAACAAGCTGGACCCACCAGCCCAGGCTCTCCAGACTGCTATAAAACAGCCGAAGAAGGGATGTGCTTGGATACTTTAATTCAGACACAAATGGGATGAAAGTACTTTGTACAACTATTTGTTGGCAGTAAAGTCATGTGGAGAGAGCTGCTTGTCTAGTCTTCTGCATTCAACTCTTGGATCCATTAGTCCTGAGGGAGAATCCACCTCTTGAACCTGCACCAACAAGCCATGCCATACAGTAATTTCTTTTGAATCTTCTATCGAGTCACCATGATTCAGAGCAAAATATATAATTTATAGATGTACAATTGCAGCCAATAACCTGTATTAACTCACAATAACGAGATTAAGCCCATATGTCCAAATGCTCAGCTTAGTCCACAGCACTCAGTGTTCTTATTTGGCCTATTGTAAACTAGTAAGTCATCTTTGAGCAAAACACATGCAAGAGCTCTAAAAGAACACGGTGTGCATGTAAGACAGCTGCCTTTGCCCATTGAGAAGACAGACAAAACTAGTTCTCGTTTTACAACACGGTCCCTATTGCAACCAACAAATGAGATGTTTCTGCAGTCTGTTTTCCCCAGGAGCTGATAGCTTTGATTATACAAGATATCCCTGCATGGATCTAGTTCCCCACAGCTTGCCAAAACCTACGACTACTCATACCCAGAATGCGAGACTCAACTGCTCCAGGGTGCAAATTCTCCCTTCCCATACGAGAACAGAAATACGTCACCCTCACTTCACACAGGCTGCAAAGTGGAGCACAAGGTGCCAACCAGTGCCGAGCACCTCTGCTCACCCACGTCTTTACTGAGTATTTTAGTTACAGCACTGTTTGAATCACTTATTAAAACACTTATTAAACAGCTGACTTCATCGATGTAAGCTCACACAGTTACTTTACAGAAGCAAAGAGCAAAGGGAACGTGAACCTCAATCAGAGTTGTATTTGTGTAGTGTGCAAGCTACAGCTCCACCACTGCTGCATCCTGAGCTCAGTGGCAGCAGGGCCCAAAGCGTGGCGTGCTGGTCCCAGCATCAGGAACTAGGTCTCTGTGTCAGGTAACTGCTCCACAGCTGGAGTTAGTCTCACCCTTCTGTAAAATGGGAAGAATCCTCTCCATTTGGTAGAGCTTGCTGAGTACTATAGATGAGAACCACTCTGTAAATTTGAAGTATTTTGACAGTTACTTCCCATAGTTGTAAGACAAGGTCATGTTTAAAGAGGTAAGGAGAGATCCCCTAGCACTATATAATCTCCAAATACCACTGTACCTCTTTTGAACATGGGTGTTTCTCTCATTCCCTTCACTGACTTGCAAACTACTGAACCAGCATATCATTAAGTACACATAATCACTGGGGTTGTGGGTCCCTGCACAATGTATGCACATTTCTTTAAACCACTTTCAATTCATTTGCATGTCATTTTCTGTGCAGAAACTGAATTCTGAAATGAGCGTTATCTGGGCACAGTACACTCCCTTGAATAAACAATCCGAGCAGCAGAATGCCTGTGGCATGCTGCCTCCTGAGCAGCACACCCAAGACCAGGAAGACGATGTACCAGTGAAATAAATCCCTATTTAAAAGATGGACATAGGGAACTAAAGCAGACACAGTCCATAGCCTAGGAAAGGACATTAGGATTTTTTTCATAGCAAGTTAATTCCTCTACTTCTTTGATTTTATAAAACGAATACAGTACTGGTTACAAGGGACTGACTGACAGCTCTGAAGATTGAGCAGCTCTATTTTTACAACACTGAGTAGTACTGATCCTCCTTCTAAGTCAATAAAAAGATTCCCTTAAATCACTCTGGCCTCTAAGTTATCGAAAACATTCCTCAGCATTTAAGTCCATGCAAGTTGAGAGAATTCTTAAAATTCATTGATTCTTCACAGGCATTTACTGATTCCAAGGAAGCAGAACAGGACCTGTGCAGCTAGGAGCACTGGGGTAGGACCAACAGAAAGTCTTCCCAAACACATCCTGCT
Organism: Struthidea cinerea; assembly: GCA_013397865.1. NCBI lineage: Eukaryota > Metazoa > Chordata > Aves > Passeriformes > Corcoracidae > Struthidea > Struthidea cinerea. The sequence goes on from VZTI01004746.1 coordinate 1,502,104, forward strand.
GGAAGCCACTCAAACTTTAATGAGACAAAGCATCTTGAAATCTAGGTAACAGGTCTACACTTCCCAGCCCTATTAGTCTTTAGGAGACTGTATTTAATAGCAGATTAAGATAGAGAAGGAAGAGAAACAGGAAAAGATTACATCGGTGAGACTCCCAGCTCATATTCTTGATCCTGCAAAGAGTGATTCCCGAGACAAAATGCCAACATTTTTTGGGCAAGAGCCGTGTTCTGGTCTTGGCTCACAAATTAGCTAATATATAGGATAGTCCAGCAAGCCACCACTCATCATGACTTGAGTAGGAAAAAAAAGATGGGCAACTTTTTCCCTTTGAATATTTTAAGTCATACCATATTTTAAGTATTTTACAGCCTCTTGGGATACCTGCTTTAAAGCGGACCATTAAAGAAACTGGTATGCACAGCCTAACACATGCATTGAGTCTTCAAACATTCTTGTAACTAAATATGGTCCCTGCCCCACAGCCTGTGAATCTGGAGTGCTGACAGCAATGCAGAGTAATTGTTCTTTCCCCTTTGTTGACAACAGTGTCGACAGAAGTGACCTTCTGTGGTAAGAGGCTTTGCCCCATTTCCTTCCCTTGTTCAGATGAGTACAGGTCATCTACCTCAGTCTACAGATCAGAAGAGCAGCCTTAGCTACCTCTGACACCTTGGTGGAGAGTCATTACCAAGAGACTCCAGCTTTGGAGAAGGGGCTTCATGACGAGACTGATCAACAAACACAATACCAATGTACATGGAAAACATGGGACGGTTACACAGGTTGATCGTACATCCTGAATGGCTAAGTGAATGAGTATCCCTCTTTTTTAACCATTATACTGAAGAACACCTGAGAAAACTACATCTTCACAGCAGCTTCTCAAACCAATCTCTGTTTTCTTACCTTTATGGTGATTTATAGCAGTGAAAAAAATAAAGCAAGACGTAAATCATAATTCTACTCAGAAATCATGGAGGGCCTATTCTTGCCAGTTGCTGAGTTCTCACGCCTACCAAGGACAGCTGAGAGCACAAAAGCAATGCTCAGAACTGAAACTGTGAACTGTGGGTGGTGGGACTTCATCGTGGGAATGTGGGCAATGTGTATAACTAGGGCAAAGTTCTTCACAAGGAACCAAGACTGAGCGCACACAAGCACAAAAGAATAAAGGAAAGAAAGAAGACAAAAAAGGACCACCCGAAAAAGCATTTCTAGGTCCTTGCAAGCTCAGTATCAGGTGCAACCGTCGTGCAGCTGCCATTGAGAAAGCTTTCTAAGCTAATGAAATTCCCTATGCAACTCTGCTCATGAAGTAGCACTTGATGGATTTAGTTATCAAACGGCCACAATTTTAACTGATCCTCAGCTTATCGATTTCCTTGTCTCCGTACAGAAAATAAGAGACCATTTAAAAAACTTATCTCCAAGGAAGTAGAAAAATGCAATTCTGGGTGAAGCTCACACAGATGAAGCCGCTGGGCCACTCCTGACGGAGGACCCGCTGTGCTCACGCTTCGGACAGTGGTGGAGGGATGCTGTCGCTGCCCACCCATCCCATCAAACCAGGGGAGGAGATCCGCCAGGACCCAAGCCAAAGTTGAGCGCGAGCAAGCCTCGTCCCCAGCCGG
>VZTI01004746.1:1505382-1520590 GCA_013397865.1 Struthidea cinerea
GCCCCTCCGCCCGGGCAGACCCGCCGCCCCCGCCGGCAGCCGGGCTTCCCCGGGACAGCAGCCCTCCCGGCGGAGCCGCCTGCCGCCCGTGCAGCCACCCCGGCCGCCTCCCTGGCCACTGCTGTCGGCGCCCGAGCACCCAGCCGCGGCAGCCGAGCGTGTCCGTGGCTTTCCCTGCTTCTCCGTGGAAGCAGAGAGAAGGGACAATCCCGGCAGCCCGAGGGCTGCTCTGCCGGGGGCCGGTTCCTGAGCCGGGGAGCGTGCGGGCGGCTACAGCGGCGGTGGGCACTGCTGGGCTGCCCCCGGCCACAGCGGTCCCACGACACACCGCCATCAGCAGGTGCTGGGCCGACTCCCGCCTATCTCCAGCCATAAAACTGCACCGAACAGAACTGAAGATACATGCAATGTAGCAATGGCAGGACAGGACTAATCCAGTCCTGAAGGTGTAGGGGTGACGCATGCCCCCAGTTGACAAGAGCATTTTAAACGAGTTGGTGACACGCCTTAGAAATTACCAGCTTTAGCAAAATAATCTTTTTAACTACTTCACGTCTAAATTCTAAAAAATTTCTAAATTCTTCACCTCTAGACTTCAGCTCTAAACTGTTTTAATGTATTGGGGGGAAAAGACAACTGAAACAATCACCCATTATGTCCATAAAGATTAAGTAAACTCTGGCATTACTTCCTGATTTTTACTCTTAGTCTCTATGCATACCAAAACAAGAATCAGATTCTCCAGGCTATTGATCTCTTTTTAACTACCAACTTTTTTTGAGCAGATTTACTCATCCCAATCAATAAAGATTTTTTTTCCCCTTTCCTGTAGCTAAAATGCTTCATATTTTAATTTTCTCTATCAGATTATTTCATTTGACATCAAAGAATTATTGCAGTACAAGGTACAGGCATGGCCTAAAGAAAGCTGTTTGCAATCAGAGAATCACTGTCTGAACTGCCAGTGAATTACCCAAAGCTTCATCTTCAAAGGATGTGAGGATATCTCATATCTTCTCAAGAACGAGGTTTTCCATCTATATAAAGATACTTTTTTTGCCTGTAGTCTTCAAATCTCTGGTGAAAAAATGCTGGTTTATCCACCCCATATTAGATAAGTTCCAGTTATTTTGATGTGTGACTAATTTGTTTTGTTGTGTAGCTGTAAACCAGGAGCAGCAGCTCTGCACTTAAAAATGAACCTAATCAGTGATAAAGTCGGTCACAGTATTTTTTTTTCCTGATGATTTGTGGATCTGAAAAGAGAGTTGCCGCAACTCTTAAGAAGAAAGGCTTCTCCCAGGTTTTTCCTGTTTCTGCAGTGACTGAATTAAATTAAGCCAAAGCTTGTGAAACTGCATGTAGTGTTGCATTTGCCAACATGCAGGTGTGTCTTTATCTATAGATGGCCAAGGAGTCCACGGGGTTTGGTTCTGAACACGGGCACAGTGCCATGAGCTCCTGGTGACATTACTGACATGCGCATCTGCCCCACGCAAGTCAGAGCATGCCCCAACTTCACAAAACTTTCTGAAGAGCCCAAGCTTTTATAAACGCCAAGCAAGCCCAGAGTGGTCTTGAGCTGGAGAATGGAAGGCCAACCTCATCATGCTCCTGCACTGTCATTCTCACCGGTGAAACATTACCTTTGGTGGGCTGCCGAGTGAAACAGAAAAGCCTCCATGTGCTTTTATCTCTAACAGTGGAAGTTCTCTCCTTCAACTTCCATTTGGGTAAACAGGACTCAAAACATCTCCCATTTTCACCTCTATCAGCTACACCTCTTTGATGGTTGTGCAGCCTACGCTGTTCCAAACCAACTAGTCCCTGTTAAATGCACAGGCTGCATTCCTCATTGCTACCAATGGAAGCTGAATTGTTTGGGCAAACTGGGACAATATGGCATTTTTCCTTAAGGAACATAATTTAAAAACATATTTATATATAATATAATATCTATATTATATAGTTATTACGGCAGTTTTTCTCCCATGCCTCTTCTCCCCAAGCTTCCTCCTCACTTCAGTCCCAGTCTGCAAAGCTGCACAGTGCACCGTATGAAAAGGGAATGCAAGAGTCGCACTGATTCATAAAATGCCCAAGACAGACTGTTTTGATGACACTGGAGAGACATGCCAGTGCTCCTCCTGCAGTTTGTGGAGAAAGACCCCATCTGGCAGAGGTTCAGACTCACTGTGCTCAGTAAATATCCCCACCTCACCCCAAACATACAAGAGCCTCTCCATTAGGCACTCACTATGGAAAGTGATCAATATCAGTATTTCAAGACACTGCCATTTCTGAGGTTTCATTCTCTTGATAAATAAGCTCTTCTGTCCTTAGTGCTGAGGTTTAAAATGAAGGCCTGGCTGAATTTCAGGGCTTTGGTGACTTGAGCAGAGAAGAGATCTAGAATTGCATTCCCTTACCTTCCTAAACAGAATGATCTATCTAGGTCAAAACGGAGGTTATTGGCATCTTTCCTTAGTGAAGTGCAATAATTCCCGCAGGGTTGCTAACAGAATATCCTGTTTATTTTTCATAGAGCCTTCAAAAGCCATGGGCTGTGTTCTGTAGATTCAGTAATTAGGCATATCTCTGCTTTAGTAATTCTGTACACACAGAGCTAACTACAGATACAAACATATGTAGGTTTTTTGCTGCTTTATCTGCAGAGCTACTGAAAATGCATACATGAAAATTAAGGAAGAGATTTACATTTAATACCACTTTAAAATGTGTGTGCACATTGCTGTAGTTGAATGGGAAAAAGAAAGACGCCCATCTCTGGGCAATAATTATGAATGGCCTAATTCACCATTTTACAGCAGCATAGCAACAAATCTCTTCCAATAGGAAGGCACTGTTGAGTTCGAAAGTCTGCATGCAGACACGTCTTAAGAATTGTACCAAATTTCCACGCTGTATAAATTACATCTAAAATGTGCATTGCCAGGGCTGCTTATTAAGCAGAATTAAACCCATATCCGTGTTTTATTAACTTTATTCTTTACAAGGTAGCCCCTTTTTGCATGTCTAGCATAATTAAAATTCATGCAGCTTTGGCATTCCCCAGTCTCTCTGCGTGGGTGGACTTTGGAAAAAAAAAACATGCCTGGGTAACCTGATAAAGAAAAGAAAATACCTTACTGCATTTTGCTCGGTTTCAGTGCAGGGTAATTCTGGTTACAATGCATGAGTTTATATCTATGTTTGGATGCCTAATAAGAATTCACATGGCCACTTTAAAATATGCTATTCGGGGAGAGAGATCTGGCCCTAAAACAGCAGCAGAGTACAAGAACTGGCCGGCTTTCTGGGCTGTTCTCGCACAGCTGAGCTTAGAGCTGACTTGGCCTTTTAATAAACACAGAAGAGCCTGCATCACCTGATTACTATATTGAAATAATTCATTTAATGGGCCCTTCACTCCCTTTTTTGCCTTCAAAGATTCAATTAAACAAAATTTGCAACTCATCACAAGAAATATTTATTAGTTTAGCTGGTGTCTTTCAGACAGCTCCAGCCTGGGGAGAAGTTAGGCCTGTCTGGGTGTTAAAGTGAGGGGCAGGTACACAGTTGGCAGATTGCAGAATGAAACCACTATTACAAAAATCAGGCCACAAGCAGCACCAACACAACAAAACTAACTGCAGCCTAGAAAAAGAAATAATTCTACTAGGATGTTATACATTCGTATATATTTTTTTTCCTTTTTAAGAGAAGATTTTCTACTTAGCAGGAGCTTTTATTTCTCCTTGTTGACTTGCCACCTGTATCAGATGGAGGCAGGGCAACACAAGAAAGCTTCACCTCACTGAAGGGAACTGTGGCTGTCTAGAAATGAAAGTGCTGTGAGGCATTTTGCTTCAAGCCTCCTGTATGGCTGAATAGACTTCTGTCTCCAGGGTTCTGGAAGCACCTGCTGGGATCATTCCCTGAAATGAAGCCTGAAAAGGAGCAGTAGCAGGAACCATCTCAAAACTGTTCCCACATATAGAGAGACCTCCCTGCAGACAGGTCGGTTCCTGTCCCACATGCCAGAGCCAGACCTGAGGCTTGTTCAAGGTGGGCTCATCACAAATCTGTTTTTATCACCTCAGCCCAACAGTCCTGTTCATCAACCATTCTGTCATTGCCTTCCCCAGTGGGATCAGGGCATGAAAAACTGCTGTCCTTGCAGTGATACACTTCAGTTGTGACTTCGTAAGTGGCAGGAGTCCAAGAGAAAGGGCCTGAAAACACCTGCCCAGTGACAGCTCCCACACAGCACTTCAGTCATAAGGGCAGTGCAGGGAGGAGGCCTCGCTGAAGGATCTCCCATCAAGGCGTAATGGGAGGATGGACACTCTGCTTGCAGGTCACCTTGTGCAAGGCAGAGCCAAGAGCCCACCCTTGCTGAGCAAGGGGCACACAGACAACCAGCTGCTCCAGGCTTAGAACCACCCACTTATGCATCTGGAAAGAAAACTCAAATACCTTCTTGCCTGTACTAGAGCTGATGAATTTAAAAGACAGGACAGACAGGTGCCTCTATTCCTTTCTTCCTCCCTCTACCTCCTCTTCCTCATTGGGCTCCTCCCAACACCCAGCAACTTACTCCATCCACTTTCTTAGGGACTTTTCACCCATGGCTACCTGTCAAATAGCCTTAAGCCACAGGAACTACAAGAACCTGAAAGAGGAAGGAAAAGTGTGGACTTGAGATTTCACTGCAGGTCTTACGTCTGCATTCACAGTGTGTTAGAAGAAGACCACGTCCCTTGTGCTTTCAGTGCAAAGCAGAAGCTTGAATAGGTGGAATAGCCACTACCGAACAACCCCAGTTGTGAGCCTGAGGCTGAATACATACACGTCATGCCCTTCTCTGTCTAAAGCAGAGACTTAGTCCCCAGATCTCAGGACAGCAGCACTTTTAGAACAAGACAATTCCTACTCTTCTCCCTAGGAGAGGTCAGTCATCCCCACTGTTCTCTTTGAATCCTATTTGATGACAACCTGTAGCCCATTTTGGCCTATAGTTTCAATAATGCCAGAGATGCCCAGGTCCCACGGACACTGAACCTGGTTGTGACTGGATTTACATGTCACCTGCATGAAGGTGGTGTGGTCTGGGTAGAGAGGGGAGTGTGACCCCACAGTGTAGCTTCAGGCCCAGGGCCCCCAAGACTCCTGGCTCAGGAGGTCTGAGAGGCTGCCCATACTTTTCCCTCTCCCTGGGAGGAAGGAAAACGCCTCATGTTGTAACCATGCAACCAGACACCAATTTCAACCAAAACCATTTCCAAGTGCATCAGGAAAAGCCTTTCAATTTAAAGTTTCTGTCAACCTGACTTTTCTGAAAGTCAAAGAGATCCTTCCTGATTAGATCTCGGCTGAGGCAAACCAGCCCGATTATGTGATGGAGAATGATGAAAAGGAGGGAGGGAGAGCGAAACCCCTATTGTGCTCCTCCAGCAGGACTGTGGGACCATCTGCTCCACAGCAGGTCAAGGCTTGGAGACTGAAGACATCCACCTCCTTAATGCGCCTTTGTGGCACTGGCATAGGTCAAGAGGGGGAGGAAGGCCCAGAAGTTGTCAAGGAGAAATACCAAACTCCCTCCAGACCCATAAATCTGTCTATCTGCACATAATGGATTCTGACAGACCTAAGAGGCCATGGAGAGTTCCCTGACCTCAAACTTTGCTTGTCCCTTCATCCAGCCTCCAAATCCACAAGCCCAGGATTTGCAGCCTGAGCTAGGTCATATCTCAAATCCTGCTGGCTCAGCAGAGCAGTGCTTCGCTGGGGCAGCCCATTGCTCTGCCACTCAGCAAAGGGTCCTTCCAGTTTGGAGAGCTTGGAGGAAAAGCAGCAACTCTGACAAGACCTGGTACTCCCACTGCCATCAAGCTCTGCAGTACAGGAGTGCTGGGACATTAATCCTGCCCTAAGGATGCCTCCGAAGTTGCATGCATTCAGACTGCATCTTATTTAACAAAACCTGCTTATTTCTCCTGCATACTGCAAGGGCATATTCAACATTACATGTAAATACGAGATTACAGCTGTCATGCAGCCAGGACAAGGTTTGAAGACTCCCTCATCCCCTGCTGACCTAAAGTGCTGGGTAAAAAGGATCTGGGTGAATAGATTGCTTCCCCCACAAACCCCTGGCTTCCAAGTACACCTCTTGCTATTTGCATTGTAATTTATTTCCCTCCCCAGCAATAAATCAACTCTTCTATCTCTCTAGCAAAATGAAATCCCATGCCCTCCTCCTCCGGACTCTCAGAGCTGCTGCAATCCAGACACCAATAAAGATATCAGTGGTCTGGAAGGAAATCTAAGTTTGCCAAGGATACAAAGACTAATGCAGTAGTAATTAATGATCGCAGTAAGTCTGGTGAAGAATAAACTGAACTGACACTGAGTTCATAGAAACAAGTTTCCTTTTAACACAGCCAGATCAAATCTCTGGGGATGAATTGTGCAGTCTGTATTACTTCAAGACTGGGCAATTTTTCTCCTCAGAAAGCAGTGACTCTGGGAATTGGGAACCATGAGAGAGATTCAGCTAAGAGGAGCTTTCTGCACAGAACTGCAGCTAGAAGAGCCCAAGCCCATGCATGCATGGAGCAACAGAGAGAAAAATGAGCAGTGCTCTGTTACGTTTGTACCCAGTGCAGCAAACACCAGTATCACAAGAGTCACAAAGTCTGGTTGCCACACTTCAGAAGTGGCAGAACATAGAGGATCTGAGGACTACAAAGAATACAGATATAGTGAAAGATGTGAGCAGTTTGGTCTCTTGGTTGCAGTAATAAGCTCATCTACAGGGATTCACATGGGGCCACTCTTGAAAATGCTCTTGGTACTCCCCTGTATTTAGCCTGTTAATACCATGGCCACTGATAGTTTGGTGTTGCTGAAAATCTGGCCACAAAAGACAAACGGTTGAGATCCTTGGTGTCCAAGAAAATGACAGAGAAAACTTAGCCCTGACTGATAAATCTCTCACCTCTCAGTAAGAACATTTCTGAAACGAGGGACTGTCTCAATCCAGCAAAGTCACAGTGAGATCTGGAGGCTGTAAGTCAAGGCAAGGCTCATGTTTATTGTTAATATCAAAAGTAATTCATCGAGAGAACAATGTGGAAAGAGTTATGATGGATTTGCTATCATTTCACCCTAAGAGCCAACCGCTTTCAAAAATAGATGAGCTGATATCACAGTGCACAGGGTACAAGGGACCCTGGAGAAGTCACCCGTGTACTGAGCCAGCAGTACCTTCATCATCACTGACAAGGCTGGTCTGATGGTCCGATCTCTGATCAGGGACCTGCAGCACTGTAAATCCCACAGCTCCCTTAGGAATGCAGCTCTCTACGACCCTCAGCTGAGAAAGGCTACTTCTAACATCTCCAAATCCCACTCAGCTACCAGTTTCTTGCCCTGTTGATTATGCCTGCCACAGAGGACTTACTGGGCTTGCTCAGTGCAGTCCTGACTTGAGTTATGCTGAAGACCAGACTCATAATCACAACTGGTCCCTTCTACCTGGCTTCTGACACTCACCCGGTGTCTGTCAGTATTAGAGCTAAGATGAACAGAAATCCACTGTGCAGAAAATCCTGCATTCCAAGTTACATTTCTTCCCCACGTGAAATGAAAATTAGACCTTTTGGAGCTCACCATGAAATGCCAGAAAAGAAGAAAGCACACTGAAGTGGTAGAACTGGTGGTCTCACCACTGACCAGACCAAGTCTCTCCTTTTGCAGCAGGCAGAGCCGTGGCATAAAACTTGGCATTGAAACCCCTGTGCAGTGTGCTCTTCTGAAATGACTATTTCCTTTCTCCCTTGCACAGTTTTGATAAAGTGGCATTTTTCAAGGGAAAAAAGCACCACTACTGATTGTTTGGCTACTCCTTCTGAATGCATCCATACAGCCTCCCAGCGTGTACCACTCACACGTGTCTCTCTGACATGAATTACAGTTCTGGCCTTTTCTGCTCTCAGACTGCTGAACTCCCGATGTGCCTAAAGCAGAAGATGCAATAGCTGTTCTAACCACTTTCTATGGCTCTTCTAGGGCTTTGCAAGAACTGCTTTTGGACATGGACAACCCTGTTTCCTTGCATCCTTTATTCATGACCCCTCTACAGCTTCCATCTTGGACAAAGAATTCCTGTACAGTGTGATTCCTTTCTTCCTCTCTGGCCATGCTTGCCTGCCCTCCCCCCTTCATATGCACATTTCTTTTCTCACTCCAGGGACAGAATTAGTGTCCCTTTGGTCTCATTCCATCGCATAACAAAAAACCATTCCACTAAAGGGCTGCTGGAGCCTGCTACAAACAGGTCATTGATTTGACCTGGTGTCTGGAGACTACCCCAGGAAAACAGCAGAATTAAGCAGAGAGGGCAATGCCTTCTATGAGTCATGGAGAAATAGGCAACAGACCCTGCTTACCCATAAAGTCATGATCTAAAATATTCCCTGTTGAATGCAGCTGGGTCCTACAGGATGAGAGGACAGGATCCCCCGAGTTTCCCTTCCTACTCCCACAAAGAAGGCTGCAAAGTTGGAAATGCTGCCTTCTCACCACCCCAAGGGCAGCATCAGCTTCCCCTCCTGTGACACCCAGCATGAAGTCCATGGTTTATCCTTGCCACCTGCCCCCCCAGCTTTTACAGGACCCCATGGGCACTCCTGCCCCTGCACAGGGGCAAGGGGCAGCCTCCAATAATGAGAGGAGCTGGCAAGGCAGCCAGCAGCAGTCCAACAAGAGATGCTGCAGCCCTGCCAAGTGTTGTCAGATGTAGGGAAGCTCACAACAAGAGCTTTCATCTTTCATTATAATTGAATGCTTCTGCTCTAGCCTGTTGGAAATACCATCTCCGGAGATGCTGTGGGCTCACTGAAGCTCATGCAAGGTAGTATAAACCAGGGGGCAGGTTATTAGCATTTTCTTTTGGCAGAAGCTTATACATAAGACTAGCTGCGCTTGGCAACTGGAAAATGCACAAGCATGGGGGTGAGGAGCCTGAATTAAAAGCCACTTAAGTGGGTACTTGAGTAATTACTGGGAGGCTTCTGAAGAGACATTTTTGTCAGTAATTAAGGAGAACATGGCTTTGTACTGGGTACGGGTGGCAGTATGGCAACAGAGATCCTAGGCACTCCATGGAGAGATGACCAGCTATCCATTAGCTGCAGAGGCGTGTTGGGATTTTCTGCCCAAAAAGCATCCTTCAGTCTTGAAAGAGGGCCAGAGCAGCAAAGGGGCTGAAATCCTGATACTCTCACAGTCTCAGATTTTCTGCACCAGAAAAAAGGAGGCACAAAATTATTTTTATGAAACTACCTAGGTTCCTGAGGTAGCTGTTCTTCAGCAGAGTTAGGTCCCACTGGTGTTTCTGTCTTCCAGAGGCCCTGTTTCAGCTCCAGAGGCTCTGTATTCCTGGGCAACCTCCCCATACAAAGGAAGAGAAGCAAAACATGCTGGGCAGTTCCAGCCTAGGGGAGAGCTGGCTTATGCTGCCTGTCAGTGGCTTGGACCAGTGTAGTTGTGATCTAGTTCCAAGGACGCTCTCTCTCCCCTAACTTGTTTTCATAAGCCTGATGCAAGCTTTGTTGCTCATTTCCTGGGCTTTGGGAACCCTTCTATTTGTTAAAGACTGCCAGTAATACTGCCCCTTCTCAGTGTTAAGGCACAAATCTATTATTTCTTCAGTCCATTAGAGTAGCTACTTCTAGAAGCTCAGATACTAAACTGGATACTTCTAGTGCCTCTAATACCCACTTCAGCCCACCTCAAACGCTGTAAAATGTTGGGTGTAAGATGGTGCCCTCAGATGAAAAAACTGATTTGACAGGGCAGTGACTCAGAGCTACTTTTAAGTCTGCAATGACGAAGTCAGGCACTTAGGAAATTAAGTGTGCAGACCTGTAGCTACCAGGGCAGTGTCTGTCTCCTCATTAAAGATGCAGGTAAAGAAACTTGAAGACAGTAGCAGTAAAAGGAGCATATGCAACACAAACATGTCCTTGTGAAAGAGCATAATTCATAGACACTTCATTACCTTCAACAACTTTGAGGTCCTTGCTTACTCATCAGCAAGTCTTAGCTGCCATGTGCCAAAAAAACGTGAGCTGGGATTATCAAAATCTACATAAATGAAGCAGACTTCCAGATCTCACTGATGCCCCAGGGATCTTCCCATAAGCTCCAGCCTCAGCCCCTTACACTACCTTACTCTGTGTGGGGTGTGCAAGAGATCCCTGTGCAGCCGGCACCAGCTCTCACCCCAGTTAAACATGCCAGACTGGCTCCTGCAAAGTTCCCCTTGAAAAAACCAGTTGGCATAAGGAGGCAGACACCAGGAACTTGTTCTAGAAAAGGCTACATGCTAATCTCAGCCTTATTATTTGCACATGGATAGCTCTAGCAATTACTACAATTCTCTCACTTTTCTTCCTCGACTCCTGGCACAATGTAGAGTCTGAAAAGTCTTCTTTCTCTTTTTATTTAATCATTTGACATGGACTCTGTCAGCTTAAATTTGACCCAGCTTTGCAATTTTATGGGGAAAATAAAAATAGAAAAAAATATGGAGAATTCATAAACCCTCAGCAAAACAGGAAATATGCCCACAATATTGTGCAGCTTCAATTAAAGTTTTTCTTTTTAAAACAAAGGATGCTCCCTTGTGTTGTTTGAAATCCTGGCACTACAGCAATTAAGAAAGTGAAACTGGCTACAAACTAAAGCAGAATGGACATGTTTCATAGATCTTCATTGCCCAAGCAGAAAGAAACATAAAGAGGGCATAAATAATAGCAGTCAGAGGACAGATAAGCTGAAGGACAATACAGGCTCAAGAGGAAACGGGTAGAAACTGGCCAAGAATAAATTTAGACTAGAAATTAGACATGGTTCCTAGCAATCAGAGGAGTAAGACACTTCCAACAGGACCAGTGGGCACATTGCTACTCTCATCCTGCTCGTTCTGTTCCAAGGAGGCTTTTTGTGCACATTTGTGAAAAGATTATGTGACCCAGCCTGCAATAACATGAGCCAAGAGACCCTTTCTCTCATCTGTAACACCAGTACTTTCGGTCTTTCAAAAAATCTGTTTTTAATACTCTAAGAATGGGGACACATTTGATGTGCATTCAGTAGGGTTTTTTATTTAACCTTTGCTAATTGATCCATCTTAAAATATATCTATACTAATAGCCTTGCACATTTAATTGATGAACTGAAGTAAGCAACAGCACAATTATTGAGTGTTTTTATTTAGTGGTGTCATTAAATAAAGTGAAAGCAAGTAAGATCCCATAAAATACAAATGGTCTTATCTAAGAGTTGTTAGGGATGCAGTGACAGAAGTGCATTCAGTTAAGTGGTTATATTGTTACCATCATTCAGACATCAGTTCCAAAGCTTATCTAATTCGAAAGCCACTCCTGCAGATCTTTGCTGTTGATTGGTGCAGCCTGCAGAGACACCACTCTCCGCAAACTCATTCCAGAATAGGGAAGATGTCAGCTCCCACATGTGGGGTCCCCTGGCCAGCTGGTACCCACATCTGTCTGCACAGGTCTTTTCTGCTTGCTGGATAATTTGAAGATACCCAGCATCATCTGGGAGAGAAAGGATTCTGTTGGCAGGGTTAGGAACAGATGTACCCTCAGCTTTCACCCCACATCTCCACTGACCAGGATTGCTGGTGTCTCGACTTAGCTACTACTCAGCCTAAGTGAAACATATGTTTATGCCTGTAATTTCTGCACTGAACTGCTATAGTGCCAGTTAACGTTGTTGAGAAATGAATTGCTGCTGCATAATGTACAGAACAACAAAATCACATTTGCTACATATCACAAATCAGATAATTACCAACCAAGATATTCGTACGCGTGTTCAACCTCTTATACGATGTAATAGGACACTATCAAAATAGAGCTCACATTACAATGACAGTCTTGGCTTCTGGCACTTTGGCTTTTATTGTAATAAATTCTAATTTTCTGATTTTTATCTGCTCCTCCCCCCCTGCTCCTAGTGGTGTAGGAATTATGATTATGCCAGCTCTAAAACTAGACTGCCTGCTTTTAAAGCAGTCTTTCTGCCTGATTCACAAGCACGGCACTGAAGCATTTGAGACACAAACACTGCAGATCACCCTCAATGCCAAGAGAAAGCACCAGCCTGACCAACTTCACTTCGACTGCCACCAGACCACAGAGTGACCACAGGTGCGTACCCTCCTCCCCACAGTGCCGATGCCTCCATCCATGAAATCAGGGTGATGATACTGCTTTTGTAAGCCTTCCCCATGGGAAAGCTTGCGAAGACACTTCCCCGGGGGGCAGATGGATTTCAGGGTGGGATTTTTCACACAGTGCAGGCAAGAGGCGCTGATGGAGGAGCTCGGGCTTTCCCCATGCTTGCACAGATGGAGCTGTCAGCAAGGGCTCCCCTTTCGGAAGGGACTGACACTCTTCAGCTGACACCTCTGACAGCATCCCCTCTGCTTGCACCTCAACTTCTCCACACCTCGAGCAGAGACCCCATCATATCTCACTCCCTGCTGTGAGGCCATAAGGAGAGAGTTTGGCACAGATGCTGCAGAGCAGCCTTGGCCCCCCAGCCACTCTTGCTCCCCTCACCAGCTCTTCCAGTGTGTGTACAGGATTCCTGGATTCGCACTGCAATACATGACAAGGTTGCCACCTTGCTTCACCAGGACTGCATTTTTCAGACCCACAGTCCTTCTGCCCTCAGAACCATGAGCTCAGCAGCCCAGAGGCAGGGGAGATGGAGGTACCACCAGACAAGCAGTGGGGGCCCACTAATCCCCCCCAAGCCCACACTTGCCCCAGGGCTGCACCAACAAAATCATTTTGACTGGTAAGAGACTCATAGGCATCAGGGAAGCCCTGTCCTTCCAGTGTGCAAAACAGGGATTAGTCCTGCAGCCTCCACCCAACTCTGGGGAAACACCAGGGCTTCACAGAGATGCTTCCCACTCAGAAAGATCCTTTTCCATTCTGCATAAATAAGTGAGGAATCCAACTACAGCAGCATGAGTAGAGTAAATGTGCCCCACAGGGTTATAGGATTACAGCTCAGCACGTACAGTCTCAGAAAATTTCCAGGCTTTTTTTTATGCATGTAAAGAGAGTGAAAAATAGTAAAATACAGTGTTGCACCGAGTTGTCTTCTTTTCCTACAATGAATTTTAAAAAATGGAAAACAATATCGGGGTCACAGAACTATTTAAATTTACTTTAAATTAATCTTGTTTCTTTCCTACATTATTTAACCCTTAAATGGTTAGTCTTGAGGAAACCTCAGAAGGCTGTAAACTTTCCCCTGTCTTTGGGGGGTGGGGGCAACTACAAAATATCTTGGAATATGTGTCTCATGGAAAAATCGGAAATGCAATTAGACAAAGACTTGGAAGAAAGTAAAGCTTCCCAGACAATTAATTCATTTTTGGGCGGAGGGTGGGGGGTTCCTAAAATTGGGAAAATACCTCATTTTGCCTTTAAATCTAACATTGGTTTTTGTTTGAGGTCATCATGGTCACTGCTGCACCTAAACCAAAGCTTTCCCAGTTTTGTTTCCAAGAGTCTGTGGATTAGAGAAAGCCTTTTCTTTTTCCTTTGTGCATGTAGAATAGTTTAGACCAGGTATTTACAACTGAGATCAGAGGGGACTCAATTAATCCCTGTTATAGCAGAAGTGGACAATCCCAGGGCAGAAGGATCCACAGACTAACACATAACAGAGGGGGACAGAGCCAGGTATGGGAGCTGGAAAGGGAGAGCACTGCCATGCAAGGTGACCAGACCACACCAGAGTTACTCCTGACACTGAGCAATTATACAAGAATCACCACTGAAATTAGGGGAAAAAAAAAAAAAAAAAAAACAACAAAAACCAAGTTTGAGTTTCTTTTCATCAAGTTACAATGCTGTCCCCCTGGGACTGACCATCTACATTCAGCCACAGTTAGTGATACCCTATGTAGGAACGTGCACTCTTTGGGCTGTAAGAGACGCTGGAGGTTCTCAACCAAACCCATGGGGATTTAAGAAAATTAGGATAAAATTCACTGCCTGCTTACATCAGTCCAGATTGGGTGTGCACCCCTGAATTTACACGGGAAAGACACCGCTACCAACTCCCACCTCAACCTACGCCTTTTCTGAAGCGTCCCTCTGCCTCCCTTTCTTTATTTCCATCATGTTGAAGGGCAGCGAGCGCTCGCCCCAGGGCCCCAATGGCCGAGCAGGAAACACGAAGCCCAGGAAGGCGCTCCCCGCGCGGGCCCGGCGGCTGCGGAGCGGCTGCGGAGCGGCTGCGGAGCGGCAGCGCCGCCCAGCGGTGCCGGAGCCGCGCGCTCACNGAAGGCGCTCCCCGCGCGGGCCCGGCGGCTGCGGAGCGGCTGCGGAGCGGCTGCGGAGCGGCAGCGCCGCCCAGCGGTGCCGGAGCCGCGCACTCACCGCGGGCACAGGGGCCGGGACCGGCCACAGACCCCCTTCTCCCCGACTCGAGAGGAAAGCGAGGGGAGAAACAGAAAAACAATTTAAAAAAAAAATTAAAGAAAGGTAAAGGCGGAAAGCAGAATGTATAAAAGGAAAGAAGAAAAAGGGAAGAAACAAGGAAGAGAAAAAGAGACAAAAAAAAGGAAGAGGAAAGAAAGAAAAAAGAAAGAGAAATGGAGAAAAAGAAAAAAGGAGGAAAAAGGGAAAAAGGAAGGAAAAAAACAGGAAGGAAAAGAAGAAATATGGGGGGGAAGGGGAAGAAATAAGGGCAAAGAATAAGGGGGAAGGGGGAATGGCAAAAAAAAAGGATAAAAAAGNAGCGCCGCCCAGCGGTGCCGGAGCCGCGCACTCACCGCGGGCACAGGGGCCGGGACCGGCCACAGACCCCCTTCTCCCCGACTCGAGAGGAAAGCGAGGGGAGAAACAGAAAAACAATTTAAAAAAAAAATTAAAGAAAGGTAAAGGCGGAAAGCAGAATGTATAAAAGGAAGGAAGAAAAAGGGAAGAAACAAGGAAGAGAAAAAGGGACCAAAAAAAGGAAGAGGAAAGAAAGAAAAAAGAAAGAGAAATGGAGAAAAAGAAAAAAGGAGGAAAAAGGGAAAAAGGAAGGAAAAAAACAGGAAGGAAAAGAAGAAATATGGGGGGGAAGGGGAAGAAATAAG
>VZTI01004746.1:1520613-1582563 GCA_013397865.1 Struthidea cinerea
AGGGGAAGAAATAAGGGCAAAGAATAAGGGGGAAGGGGGAATGGCAAAAAAAAAGGATAAAAAAGGGGGGAAAGGAAAAGGGAGGAAAAAGGAAAGAAATGAAAAAGAAAAAAAGCAAGCCCTAGAGTATAAACGCAGAGGAAATTTTTTTATAAGGACCTGAAAGGCTTGTATTAGTAAATCAGGACTTCTACGCACACCAGCTCTCTCACAAGGCACCGTGGGAGCGCTCCCCCTCGCACAGCCGGGCACACCTCCGCTGCCTGCCGGGCAGGGAGCCGGGGCTCCCGCACGCACCGAAGCGGCCCCAGGAGATTGTACCAGGGGCCGGGACTTGCTGGAGGCTCAGCTGGAGGGAAATGGAGCTGCTGGCAGCCCGAGATGTTCCTCTGAACACCAGAGCTTAGAAGCAGGGGGGCGGACCCGCCGGGGCAGCTCCCACCCGCTGTCCGCAGATCCGCAGCCTCCGGCCCCTTTGTGCGACAAAACAGGGACTGGTCGGGCCCAAGGGTGGGGCTCTCTGCTGAACAGAAAATTTGAAATACACAATTTCGGCTCACACTAGGAAAATACGCGTGGCCTAGAAATCGGTGAAAGGAGAGAGGGATGCTCAGCGCCTAGAGAGGAGGGGGCGGAGGGGTTCGGCCAGGCAGGACATTGCCGGCGCCCCATGCCGCCGCAGGCGCGCTGTGTCCCCGCGGTCCCCGCGGCAGCACTGCCACCTGGTGCTCAGGGACACGCTCACAGCCGCCGGGCGACAGCAGCCCATCCTGCCACCCATCTGCGGCCGTCACCAGCCCGTACCCACACCCAGCCGAGGCCGTTCCCAAAGGTAAGGGTTTCCCTGGCTGTACCACGGCTCTGCCCCTTGCCCGGGGTACCGCTTGCTCCCAGTGAGGTGTGACAGCTCTGCATTGTTCTTAGCAGGGCCTTCCCCCTCCATGTCACAAGCCTTTGCACTCGTGGCAGCTCTGCAGCAGAAGTGCAGGTGCCCTGTGCTGCAGGCAGGTGACAGGTCAATGAAATTATCTGTTTCATCATATCCACATTAAAAACAAACAAACAAACACACACAAAAACCACAAACAAACAAAACAAACAAACAAACCCAACAAACGCTGGCATGTGGTTTGACCAGTCTGTTGAATTTGTGACATTTTAGAGTGCTAGTTTGAAAAGAACTTGGAAGAACTGAAAAGAAAGAAAATTTATTTCTCTGCAAGTCAAATGCCTGCCTGTTATTTTCTTCACAGTACTTTATTCTAAGTCTTTTTAACAAGTTAAAAACAGAGTGTATTTTTTTCTGTTGGAGTTTTGGACTAAGTGTGACAAGTTTCATTCCTTCCCTCTGAACTTTTTGGCACTGCACAAACCCCCATATCCGTTGTTCTCCCAGCACTGTCTCTCCCCTTTGCACCATGCAGCCTTTGGGCTCTGTACCTAGCAAATCCAAGTGCTAGAATTGCTTGCTGCTAAATGTAAAGGTCTATAACTGACACTGGAAATACCCACTTGGTTCCACAGATCTTGCTCTGCCTTACAGATCTCAAAAACCTGAGTGCACACTAAGGTCGCCTTCACTCCCTGTGGAAAATGCAACCAGCAACACGGCAGAACAAATCACCTGTGTAACAGTGCAGAGCAGCACCCTGCGATGTGCCCGCCACACTGGCCAGGGGACAGCACCGCGAAGGAGACGGGGACTTTCGAGCAGCCATAGGCAGCCAAGTCAGAAGCTGACCAGAGCCTTGGGGTGGGCATCATTAAACACCCTGGCCTTGTTCTACAGGTAACGAGAGAGAATAAATGGGTTCCGTGCTTCCTTCCACCCCTTACACACTCCTTCCCCTCCTGCCTGGTCCTGGTCACTGCAAGCCAGAACTTACTCAGAAGCTGGAGGAAGCTGCCTAAACCTGGACCTGCAGTTTTCTCACACACAAAATTTACGAGGGAGACAACTTTTGCCCCTTTCCCATCTGTTTTAGTACAGTCATCCTATACAAAGACGAGAGGGGAGAAACTTAGGTTCTGCATTTAGGCTGCCTGAATATCCATCCAGCAAAATCTGGGGAGCATCTCTGGA
This sequence comes from Struthidea cinerea, assembly GCA_013397865.1. Taxonomy (NCBI): domain Eukaryota; kingdom Metazoa; phylum Chordata; class Aves; order Passeriformes; family Corcoracidae; genus Struthidea; species Struthidea cinerea. Next base: position 1,522,697 of record VZTI01004746.1, read on the forward strand.
TATACTGCCAAGCTGCAAGGGACACTGCTCACACAGAGGTACTAATGCACCAGCTCTGGATATTACCATCTGCAGGGTAATGCAGGTGCACAGATTACAAAGAAAAACATTAGCTAACTAGCTTGGCCTTAGCTGTACTGCTTCTTCATTTGTCCGCAAGCAAGTTATGTTCATTTGTCTACCACTAGATCTGTTATTCATAGCTATTTGTTTATGTTGCCTTGAGCAGTTCTCGCTCTGCCAGTCATGCGAGCCCAACATTTGTAATTTCTCCTATAAAATAGGAAATTAACGTAGGAAAGAGGCTGCATACAGCTTTCCACCACAGCATTAATGTCAAGCACTATATTCCATTTTAACGGAATAAAATGGGTTTTGCGGTACTGGCTAGTTGCTCGCCTGGTCCATGGTTCCCTTGGTCCAACATCCTGACCCCACAGCAAGAATCGAGAATAGATCACAGGGGAAAATCTTTTAAGTTGTTCTTTTTCTCCCCCCCTCAGGAAACAGATCTATTCAATATTTGTTCTTCGGATGATCTTTAAAACTTGAAGAAAATGAACAGAAAAAAAGCCACAAATGCAGCTATTCCTGTCTGAATGTCCACTTCTCCTACTCAGAAAAGTGCTGGGTATTGCTTCAGCTCACCACAGAACAAGTACTGCAGAGCCTTGGTTTAAATGAACTTGTGTTGTAAAAAGCAATGCCTTTACTGCTATCTGCTCTCTGACTGGCAAATGCATTACAAAGTGAGAATGTAGCAGTCACCCATATCTCTGCCCTATTTAAATAAATCTTTGAGGTTACCTTGCCCAACAAAATCACACTGATAGAACCAATTACTTCTAATGCATCACCGCTTTCTCTCCTGGGTACTATTTTCCTTCCCAGTATAGCCTGTTTATACAATAAGGCATTTCCTGCCCTGAGAAACAGCCTTTGCAGTGCCATTGATCACAGCGAATAATAAGTACACGCAGGATGCTGCAAAGTCTCAGTGGACCAACACCAAGCTCTCCTCTTAGCAATTGTTCCAATAGATTTTGTTTTGAACAAGGTGTCAGGACAAACTCCTGTGTATCTGCAGCACAGCCCTGGGCACAGCACAGGTGTAAGATTAACTCAATTTGGAAAAAAAAGACTCAAAAAGAACACAGCTAGTGTTCGACCTTGTTAACTTTGTGCTAGGAGAAGTAATTAAGGTTTCTGTGGGATAGCTGCATTTTAGAAAATTCTTCCCACTTTCTTGGTACTAATTACAAAGCCTTCGCAGCCAATGCCTGTTACACCAATGTGAACAGCGCGATGTGCAGCCACTTTTTGCTGGAGCTGGACCCTGGCTCAGGCGCACGATGCCCCACCAAAAGCAAGAGGTGCAAACGCTGTTCCTACTCACGCTGACATCTGGGGAATCACCTCAGGCTTAGAGAGGGGCTGCCAGCAGCAAGCCAAGCCCCGCTCACATTTCTCCTGCTCCTGCGTGCTCACCGGGGACCGGTGACGGCCCCAGCACCCAGCTTGCAGCATGGTGCCCACGGGCCAGTGTCACCTCAGCAGCAGGACTGCAGGCACAACACAAACCAGCCTTCCTAGGACTCATTCAGGTAGGAACCACAGCAGTATCTTTATCACATCTTGAATACAAGTTGGCTGTGAGCTTCCTGCTCCTCCTCTCACCTTACAGTACCTGAGCTGATGGCTCCTCTCTCACAGCAGGGAAAAATGTGTCCTGCAGAGCAATAAACCCCTGGTTCATCTGTGTGTCTGCACAGCTGGAAGAACATGGGTCCAGGACAGCTTTGCTTTTTGCAACACAGTGCAGCAACCTAGGCAGGCTCTGGGGGTCCCTGGAGGTTCATGCTCTGTGCTCATTGCCTCTGCGAGCTCATGGCAGGCTGACACAGTACTCCAGCTCCCCCCAGTGCCTGCCTCCCCCTTGGGGAGTGGGGTAACTGGCCTGGCAGAAGCTGCCAGTCTGACAGGCTCTCAGGGGGCTCTGACCCAGTGTTCCAGCATAGAGCAAATCCCTGTCTCACTGCCATGGTTGTTTTCCTGCGGTCCCACATGCAACCTTCTTGAAGCCAGTGAAAATTCAAAATGACTCTTAGTGAATAATTAATTGTCCTCATCCTGAATCATCTTTAATGAATGAAAAAGCTAGAAACCTGCTGGGCACAGGAACATGGCTCTGTGATTGGAGCACAGATGTGCATTTTGCATTTCTGCACGTGCTCCTTGGTAGAGATTCTGGGACTGCAGGTTGAAATCCCTCTGCACTCTCTCCTCTTGGGACCCAGAAACCTGAAAATGCTGCAGGAGAAATGTTCCTTTTCACTGAAGATGTCACATGGGTCACAAACCGGGCACAGAAAATGCAATTCCCTGTGGAAAAGGCACTTCTGAGATGGGTGCAGAGAAGAAAGAAAACAGGCCGAGCTTGGCAGATACATTAAGTGCCTTCTGTTTCAGCACAGGTGTTTGGAGCTCCCTGAGACATGTCCCCATTTTCAGGGTACCCCAGGGAGAGGGGACTCTCAGCCACCCACCAGCTGCTGTCACTGCACTGGTTCTGCAAAAGAGGGTTAATCTGTCCCTGCCACCAGCGCTGCAGAGTGCATGGCCCATTTATCCCTGCCCGGGCTGCTGCAGCACTGCCAGCTCTGCTGGGGATTTGGCTGCTGACTGAGAGTCCAAGGCTTAGGGAAGGGCTGATGTGGGGTTCCAAACCTGTGCAGCATTCTAGCAGAGGCAAGTGTTCAAAAGGGAGCAGTGAATTTCTCTGCATGTTTAGAAGAAAAGATACTAATTTAAGCAGCAAAAACTGCCTTTAGGAGCTCATCTTCCCCACCCAGTGCTGGGCTTTGTAGGTGATGGCAGCAGCTCCAGAGGCTGTAGGGGCAGAGAGCAAACCCACTCCTGTTCCCACTCATATACAGCTCCCTGCATCCACGAGAAGCATCGAGGGGATGCTGTGGCTCCTCATTAAACCAGGATAAGGAAGGAAAGGCCTTAGGCACAATTACCTTAATGAAGCTGGCAGCTCTGCATGCTAACAGCACCTGACGCCTGGGGTTTGAGGCGCAGCTGCACAAACACTACCACAAGCACTTCCAGACCCCTGTAAAAGCGTAAGCACACAGCAAAGCAAATACCTGCCTGAAAGGAGCCTGGATACCCACGCTGCAGAGCAGGTGGTGAGTTTGCCTCTTAATTAAGCATATGTTCGTGGAAAGCATCTGTGCACTGAGAAGCCTCAGTCTATCCCTGCTTCCGCAGAAAGTGGCTGTCCCTGCCAGCAGCTGCCTCCCAGCTGCGTAATGATGTGGGTGACATTGGCCTTAGTGCCCACAGGAGACCTGCGTGGTGCTGGCAGACACAGCACAGACAGCAGTCAGTGGACAGTGTGCTTTTTTACAATTTCCAGCCTTCAGAAAGCACCAGTGACTTGCAGGTAATGAAAAACTGCAAACTACAGAGGAAAAAAGTGCAGTGACAGTTCTGGAGAGAAGAGAGAAAAAGGAACGCATGTTCTGCCTGGCACGCATCTTTTGGGCACGGATTTTGTGTCGCGCATGGCTGCAGGTCAGGCTGGCGAGCTCAGGTAGCAATGTGACATATGGCAAGGAACGTTTTAAAGCCGTGGCTGCTCCCAGCCTGCTCAGATCCCGTTTGCAGGCGGGAGGTGAGGAGGCTGCTCCTGCAAGGGCTGAGAGAGCTGTCGGCAGCGTTCGATCAGCTGCCTCGCTGCAGGATTTTCTGCCTCGTTATGGAAATATACCAGGACACATTCAAGTTCAGTCTGGCTGCCACAGGACATTCTTCAAAACTGGCTTCATGGGCTTCTCTTCCCAGTCATCACAGGAATTCATCGCAAATACTCCCCACCTGCATCTCTGCTCCCCATATTGTATGTACTTTCGTTCCCTACACTGATATGTACGTATCTCACAGTGTCAGAAAAAGCAAAAAGAACATAGAATTTTGCACAAGTGATTCATTCTGATAAACACACAAAGCACTTTAACAGGTATCACAAAATTACATAAAAATGCTCTTCTCAGTTCCTTATTTTGTTTCACTCCATGAATATTACAGTACAAACAAAAACCAACAACGACATGAAAGGTGGAAAATGGGCTGATTTTTTAAGACTGTGGATGCCTCCAGGTCTATCTGTCAGTCTGTATCACTAATTTTCAAGGTTGCTGAGGGTTATCATTAAAGGAAAAGGTCCACACATGCATCTAAACTAAGCAGGAGTTTGTAAAAATATCTTGCAGATTTGGATATGTATCTCTTGCAAGTCACAAGAATAAATAGCAATTGAAATCCAGTAAAGAAACAGTAACCCCAAAGTTAAGAATATTTTATAGAACAGAATTTGGCACACTTTTCTGTCATGTGAAAATATCTGACATTCCCTTCAAGTGGTAGAAGCTGGGCACATCAGGGGCTTGGCTGAAAATAGCTGGGTGCTCAAAATTTTTCTATTCTGGGGATGATCACATTAACTGGAAGAATACTAACTATAGTCCAAGACAGGAGTAGTCCTGGTGTTTCTTATGGGATATAAGTTTAACTGGAAAGTCCCATGGAGCATGGGCTGAGATGGAATGTTACTGAACCAAACTGAAGGTATACTTGAGCTATTGGCAGGCACATCTAACTATGATTTATTCTGAATGACAAAAAGAGCAGAAAAAAAACCTCAAAATGCTTGAACTGCAGAATAATTTATACCAGCACGCTGGCTGCTCTGGGTATGTGCTTATGTGATGAACATACCAACACTGTTACTGCTGCTGCACCCAGCTAGATTAAAGAAAATTATGCAAATCTCTGCTCTGCAAGTCCCCGGATTCACTACAAACATCCTAAAGGGAAAAAAAGAAGACTACTACTGCAAGAAAGGTCGGGAAAGGTACGAGTCCAGTGATTGCTAACGCACACTCCAAGAGACAGCATCATTGTGAGATGTTAATCACAAAGGTGACTCACCCAAGGAGGGGACAGAGGTGAGACAGAGCCCTAAACCAGAGCTCCGAGCTCTGCAGTGTGAGGGACTGTGTCAGGTCTCAGTGTCTGTGACTCCAAGGAGGCTGTCACTGCTGACCTGTGATCACCCAAAGCAGCGTAACACAACAAGACTTAAACAGAGAGAGGTGCAACCACCACAACTGAGGGGCAACAGCAACGTCTCTCTTGCAGCCATGAGGGACCAATACTGCCAGGTAGCTCTCAGGCAACAAACGTGCCCTGCTCTCCTAACGAGACCACTCAGGGTCAAGGGAGTCCCTACCCCACCACCCAGGTCTCTTCTCTTCTCCCATTATCAGCCCCTTGTCAGTGGTTCAAAGGATTCCAGACAGTTACCAGGAGCTGTAGGTCTGATGAACATCCTGCTCCTGGGGCACTGACAAACCTCTCCTCTACTCTGTGTGCTGTTCAAAGGACTGGACCACACAACAAATACCCTGTACCCCTGTCTTTCCAAAACATATCCCACCCCTACCCAAACTGGGGAGGCATTTCTGCTAATGCTACCAGGCTTGTGACACAGCCAGAGAGAGCTCACCCCAGGCACTACAGGCAGCGGGAACACAGGAACAAATACACATATGCTCACCTGCCGTTCATTTCATGACAAAGTGTGATTTGTAAAGCACCACTGCTCCTACATCCTTGAACATTTAGGGAAAGACTTTTTCCATCAGTAAAAATGCACCCACATTTTGCCAGAGGAGACTTAGATGTAGAAAATACCCAGTGGAAAGGTCCTCAACAGACCAAGATGTTTATCTTTTTTTTACTTAGCAAGTTATGTTGTCATGGGAAAAAAACCAAACCCAAATCGAAATGTTGTTGTCTCCTGGCTCTTCCCTCTACATCCTGCACTAGGGCAGCAATTTCTAAAGAACTTTTTGACTCTTTGGGAGCAAAGCCAGAAAGCATCCCCCATGCCCTGCAGACTGCTGGGCTCAAATTATTTAGTGGATTATCTCTTTATGATTAAAGGATTTTGGCCCATGTTCAGAGATGTTAAGTCCTTCCCATGAGGGGTCCTGTTCACTAAGCTAATCAGCAATTGATGTAAGTGTAAATGCTTGGAGAAAGAGGGACTAGACACTAATTTGGGTTTGGTCCAGTATACTCCTGTGAAAAGCTGCCAGGCGGTGGTGGGTTTGGGCATAAGTTAGCCACAAAATAAAGGAGAAGCAGTCATGGACATGTTTTTTACCTCATTGATGCATTTGTTTCCTGAATTACATGAAAACAACAAAAAAAAAGCCTCATGTCCAAAAGGGGTATAAGAAATAACTGATTCCAACAAAGTCATAGAATTGTAGAATATTTTGAGTTGGAAGGGACCCATAGGAATCACTGAGTCAAGTCCTCAGGGACCTTTGGGTAGAAGTAAAGGCAAAAACATATATTTGTACTTCTGACGCATCTTTTCTTAACTCAGCAGCTGTTCTATATAAATATTTATCCTACAACTCTGGCTGCTCTGGAGGAATACAATACAACACCATTTAATGAATTCACTCTAAACTAAAATCAAACAATGTGCTGCATCTATCCAGCTTACCAGAAGGACTTTCAAGCCCTCCCTCACAAAACCTGGCAGAGGTGGGGCACAGCTGCTGCCCCTGTTATTCTTTCAGTCTTGTCACAGCCCAGGGATTTTCTTTGCAAGGCATGGCATGTGGGCAGGAGAAAGAGGGCTCTCATGCTCCAGAGCACCCAGCTTCCTGGCTAACACTTTTCCAGCCCTAATGGGATGGGATTCATAGCACTGCATAGTCTGAGCTTAAAAATAACTACTGAAGGTGGTTAGAAAAATTTATGCCTTTCAGCAAGTATCTTGCTTCCTTCCAGGCTGTGTATGAGCGATCTCCTGACACAGCACAGAAACATCTTTATTTTAGGAACAGAGTGTCGTCACCCTTTTCACAAGGGCCATCCTAAACCTGATCAGGTGCCTTTGCTCCACCATTTGTCTCAGATGCCAGGCTGATCATGCAGCCCCAGTGGCCAGAGAGCTCCAGGCTGCCAGGCTGGCCAGGTCTCCACAGCCCACTGCTGGGTGTAGGTTGGAGTTTTGCTGGGATAACTACATTGCAGGGGGAAGTGCAGAGACAGGTAAGTGACCTTGGCTTGCTTCACCGTGTGGCCAAATGAAGCTATGTGTAAGAGCCTCCACCTGGCATTTTGCATTTGTAACCACTTTGCCCTTCCAGGGGGCAGACAGAGCTCCCTTTAAGATTCAGGCTGCGTGCTGGTGAGCACTCCAAATGCGCGAGAACTTGCATTTCCAATGGAAAATGAAAATGCCTGAGTCACCGTTTAATCAGGTGCTGAATAAGAACAAATTTATTTTTTTCATGCCTATAATTATATGTTTGGAAGGGGCTGGAGCAGCTCTCAGAACAAGAAGGGAAGATGCTTGAGCAAGCTCTGCTGATGGAGAGGGCCTTTGGTTGGACAGAGCAGGGGGAAGAGCCAGCAGAAACTGATGCTCCCTGGCAAAACATGGTCTGCTTGTTCCTTTCCAAAGTTCTTCCTCACAGCACAATGTATGTTTGTGCTTTGGGAAGGATGAGAAAGACTGGGCAGGAAAAAAAACAAAGGTTTTGATTGGCTTGGGAGACTTTTTGGAAAGGATACTACATTCCTTTTAATTGAATCAGTCCCAATGTAGGCCAGAAACAAGTAAGTACAAACAAGAACCATCTTCCCCACTTAAAATACATTAACCTTCCAGCATTTCCTAGCTAGCAGACAAGCCAGGATTGACATATTTAATGTCTCATCCATAGAAATTGTTTCTTCTCAACAAGAAGACAGAGCACAGAAAAGAACAAAATACACTGCTAGTATCTTTCCTGACATGTTGTCGTATCTGGGCGTTCTTGGCAGTTCAGTGCCTGCCACGTAGCACGACCCCTCCACCAGGCAGCTGTCAATACTGGGAAAATTGAATTTACTCTTAATGAAAGGCCACAGCCAATAAGCAATCAGGCAGTGCGTGCTCTCCATCCCATCATTAATGAGCCAGGGGATATTTGTCTTCTGTACACTGCCATGGCTCTCCCACCTCTGCAGCTACAGGCCTGAGTCACACCCTGGACTGGAAGGTACACCTAATCTTTAGATTTGACTTAGCTGTACCTCAGGATGGAGAACATTTTGGGAGCAATGAACATGATGTGAATGTCACGAGGAGTGGGGCAGTGCCCCTCTGCTTCAAACCCAGGTACATGTGGGAGTAGCTGTGAATAGGGGCAGTTCTACCCATTCCTCTCCCTGCCTCAGGTTACACCTTTCCAGCTCATTCACTCCCTACAGCAGTAGCACTTGTGTAGCCACATGATGACTCGGGTAAGACTGTTTTGAGTAAAAACAATTCATTTTTAAAATACCAATAACAACAGTAGGTTAGTTTCCCACTAGCTTAACCCCCAGCACCAGCATAGGGAGGGAATAAGAGTATGTGCCCACAGAGGACGGATTCACAAGCTCATTCCCTTCTCTTACTCAGCAGTGCAGCCACGGAGGAACTGCTGCCTTGATACCATGCCCCTACAAAAAGGACTCCAAGTCAGCTCAAAGATATCTTGAGCTGACGTGCCCTTCAAATCACTAACCTGAACCAGGTTTCTCAGCTTCCCTGAAGGGAATACTCTAGACACTCATCTATCTTACCTTTTTAATTCATCACATGTTTAAAACAAAGCAAAATGAAACAATCCCACCTTGTCACCAATAAATGCCCCTTGAGAGCTCAGGTTTCCTCAGGAGGGAGTAAGAGACCTGACAGATGAGAGCTGTAATCCTTTGTGTGTGCCTGGAAACTGCTTAAATATTACTACGGCCATTTAAGAGTCTACAGAGATGCCAGTGAGATCTGACTCTCTAAATTGGAAGATCAACAACTTAGATGAAAGAACCTCTTTTACATTGCATCAAGTAGACTTGAGAAGGAAACAGAAGGGAATAATCATTCTCAGCCTTTTAACAAACATCTGAAAGTGGAGAGGTAAGAGATGAAAGGATATCAATAACCATATTACTAAATTAAACTTCCATGAGTAATATTAAGACATCATAGAAGTTGGCACCTTCAGGAGCAGAGAGAGAAAACAGATTAGAAAAAGACCGAAGTCTCCAACAGTCTGTTCTCAGATGGCCATTTCCAGTGGCAATCATGCTAATTGCACACACAAATTAGACAAACTATCATGAATGTATTTTTCAAAATCAAGCCCCATTTATGTTAGTCTCACAAGAGTTTCCAATCAACAGTTTTCAATTGCAAATACAGAACAGTTTAGTCATCAAAAAGCAAAAGGATGAGGAATGTACTGAACACGAAAGGAAAACAATCTCTTCCTTCTCTTTCCCGTATTTCTATAACCAATTCCTTCTGAACATTTAAAAGAATATTTTCTATTGACACAAGACATAAAAATACTTCGGTTTAATGAGCTCTGCTCATCTTAAAAATACAGAGATAAAAATGTAAATGCACAATACAGTATTTCAAGTAGCTTTGAGGGGGTTATTTTCAAAGTATGAACATGGCTATCAATCATCAGACATACTGACTGATACTAATATTCTTCATGGGAATGTAAATAATTATTTCAAAGCATAATATGCCACTTCATCATTAAAATCACTTAGATGTTACAATTCACCTAGCTCGAGCAATGAAAATACAGTCTGCTTTCTTTCTCTGAATAAGCACAGTTTTAGCAAATCACTTAAGCACAGGCTTAAAATTAACTAGCTGATTGAGGTCACAGCCCACTTTGCCTATGCGTTAGCACACTGCGGCAGGTAACGTAGAGAGGATAAGCAAACCCCAAACAGTGAAAAAAACCTTTTTCCTCTGAAATCTGCCTCCTGAGATATCACCATTAACCTTTACTGTGCAGAAGCCACTAACTCTGAGCCCTTTAGAGAGCCCTCTGTGCTGTTGCTGATTCAGCATTAGAAACCTTCACTGAGCAAGGCTCTCTTTGGAGGAATGGAAGGACAGGGCACTTGTTATCCATCACTGAGCTATTCCAGCTGCTGGTTGGCACTTGCTAACACTGCAGGCCTTGGCTTACCCGGTCACACTTAACCCTTAGAAAGCAATTGCCTTCATCTGTTTCTCTTAATAGGGAACCAATATATTCTCCCTGGCGAGCTGCACTCCTACTGAACGTTAAATACTTTTACGTGAGACATTTGTAATGCATGTGCTTTTAATGGGAGCTTACTGAATGGCTGGGAGTCTCAAATGCCTCTTTTAAAGCACAAATGAGGAATTTCAACTGTACTCTAAAATTCTCATGGTACATCTTCTGCTAAATACCTAAAATCCTAGCCCCTTTCCCCAGTTCCAGTGTACAGACAGATTAGTATCAAACAGCTTTGAGACTTACAGTCCTTCAGTTGTCCACACAGGTCCTGGGTTAGTCCCACAGGTACTTTGCAAAGAAGACAGCATTGTCTCCACAGTACAGACGGGCAACAGGGCAGAGGGAGGTGTGGTGGCACCCAGGGTGGGGTTACGTGCAGGTACCCACAGTCTACATGTCAGACTGAGCAACTCTCCCTGGCTTCTCCCACACTCGGTGGAGATCTTGTCAATGCAATCAATGGGGTTTAAGCTGCAGCTCATCTCACCATGCAGATGTATACTACAAAAGGAGTTGGGTTTCCATGATCCTTCCAACTCGGGATATTCTATGAAGGGAACTCAGTTATGCCCCAGGTATCCTGGTTTCTCTCCTCGGGCTGTGAGGGGCAGCATCTCACATCAGAATGGAACCAGCTCCCACACTCTTGTTCTGGTCCATGGGTAGCCAGCTGCCAGCACAGCTCATCAGGCAGAACAGAGCTCAAAGCATCCAAAAGCTGAAATCGTGTCTCAAGGTGATCCCCCACGCTTCGTCACACACAGAGTTTCCGGCACGGCCATCCTCATCTCCTGACGTGGCTATCACTGAGGCTGTGTCCACCCACAGCTTGAGATGCCACTTTAATCACAAGCTTGTAGGGACTGACAGCTACAGAACTCATCATTTGGCCATAACAGCCTACTCACCAGCCTGCTTTCCTTTCTGTACCCCACATGACAACTGCTGTCTCTCCAGCTGAATTGACCCCACTGGTTTTGAGCCCCTGGGCACAAAGAAAAGCAATGCCTTACTTGAGGCAAGTGTGTTCTGTTGTGCTCCTCTCATTGCAACAAGCATTTACTAGAACTGGGAATGGTTTAGAGATATGCAACAAGAAGATCCAAGACTCTTCAAACTGTGAGAGACATCTTAGCAGGAGTATGCTTGTGGTCCCTCAGTAGCATGAGAGGAGGATAGGATCTGTTATTCACTGTCGTGTCCAGTACTGGGTCTCTGGAAAGCATCAACCCAAGCTAGCAGGAATCAAGTTCAAAACAAAGGAAAAGAGGGGCTTCTTCATGTAACAGGACTGGGGAAATCCTTTCCACAGGACACTATGACGCTAAAAACATACATGAACTCAAGGGGAGACTGGTCAAGTACACAGAAGAAAAATCCATTGAGAGTTTTTACATACACTGAACCACGTCTGACTCAGATAATTTTCTAAGCTGAAAATAGCTAGCAGCTGGGAGAGCATTTTGGGTACACATCATATTGCTGTTTTCTTACTGTTTTCTAACTGTTTGATGTGGATGGAGAAGGACTCCTGGGCTAGATGGACACTTTATTCTGGCCCAGATTAATTACTCTCATATTTTTCTCTTAGTTGATGCTACCTCCCTATGTCTTTCTATTGGTAACTTTTACAGAGAGGTTTGTTGTTTTTTTTTTTCCAAATAATTCTCTCCAGGCTACACTAAACCCAGTGAAGATGTCTCTGTAACACACCACCACTGTTGATAAAGAAGAGATGAAGTAGGGAGTAAGGCACGTTGTCTCTTAGTCTCAAAGCTTAAATGAGCGATTATAGAAGTGCTAAAACAGACAACTGTCCTTTGGCAGTCAAGTGGGGCAATGTGGTCGCTGAGTAACAAGCACATCATTCCTCTAACGTTTAATTCCAGCAGCATTTTGCCAGCCAAATGAACAACATTCCCATAAATAATGGAGATGCAATGCCTTTCTCTCCTCCCCAACACTGTGCTGTCCGCCCCTTCTACAGACCAGAAGCAACGAAGCAGCAGGGAAAATCTAATGAGTCTGAGACTTGTAGTAAGTCTGGAGCTCACACAAGTGAGCAGGGGGACAGGAGAGAAAGAGAAGCAATGCCTCTGGGCTGAGTGAGCAGGATTTACCAGTCCTTTGTCCCTGCTCTGGGTGGGAAATAGACCCATAGCCGTCTTCCCAGCACATTTCAGGGGTCTGCATTTCTCTCTCTGCACCCTGCCGGTCAAAACACGACTTTTTGACCCTTGTCAAAACACGACTATGTTGTTGAAACCTTTTCTTCAGTGGACATGCACATAAGCAATGAACTCTCCCCACTGAGCAGACACAGCCTTATGCCAGGACAGCCCTTAGCACAGTCCCGAAGAGGCACCCGTGGCTATTCCACAAAGCAGTGTTCCTGTCTGGATTTTTCTGCCAATTTGGAGTTGGTTTTTTTTTCCCACTACTAACAAAGAAAAGCCTCTGGTTTGGGTGTTTTTGTATTTAGCAGACTTTTCTTCTATTATTTAGAAAGTGTATTTCCTGACCTTCTCTGGGAGGTGGGAGCATCCCTTGCCAGACAGCATGTTAGACAGAGAAGTATCGACCCAAAGGCATGAGCTGTGGATGAGTAGGAGAGAAACTCTCATGGGAGCACTCTCAGCAAGACCCACCGCCTGCCAGAAACACCAAACAAGTGTGAAATTCATTCACTAAAGTGTTTCCTCAGGAAAGGACATGCTCCCATTTAATTGTCCTCCTTATTCATGCTTCACACACCATCTGAAGAAATTTGATTGTTCTAACTCTAACCTTTTCTAACATCAAAAACAAAGCCCCCCACCAACCCTAAAACACAGTCACATTGCCTTCTTGGCCAAGGTACTGTGAACGAGCCGCAGGGCTAAAACACATCTCCAGCAAGTTGCTGTAAGATGTGTGTCAGCCATTTAGCAGGAAAGGCAGGGCAGGGAAGATACATTCACTGCTGGGCAGCCTGCAAGCATCTGAGAGCATGATTTATAATCCCACAACTGCCTCTTCAGGTTAAGGGTAAGCACAGTAAAGGATTCATCACAGAAACTCCAGCAAACGCAGAAACAGAGGGAAAAAGCAGACCAGGTTTCTTTGTCTTATCTATTAAAGGTAAATTACAGTTATTAGAGAGGAACTCCCAAGCACAGCCACAGGACATTAAGCCATATGTGAATATTTATATACATATTCGTCTGATCAACCAACTGAATATTTACAAAGATTATACCCTGCTTGCAGTGAGCATAAATACCTGGGGAAATCAGCCTTTCAAAAACAACACCTAAGAGTCCCTCCAGCCTCACAAACACACCACCCAGGATAACCCAATGCTATTTCTAAACTGAAGCAGCAGGGAAGTAAAGGGCCTGGGCACACAGAACTGAGAGCAAGGGGAGCACCATGCACTGGGACATAGGAAGGTGTCCCAGCCTGTCAGGGTCTGCACTTGAATTTCACTGCTGCGATTCAACTTAGGCTTCCATGCCCCTCTCTCCACCAACAAAAAGCCACAGAAGAGGATAAACAATGGCAACACTAAGTCATAGAAACTCAGAAAAGTAGTGACAGCACGTTGGCTGCCCAATCCCACCAGCAGTAGAATCATTATTTTCCTTGTTTTGGTTTTCATGTCACATTGCAACGAAAGAGGAAATCCAGAACTTGAGAAGGAACTTGCAGCACAGAGGACTTTGCAATACCGTCCCAGTGGTTATCTGCAGACACACCAACATCATAGAGAGACTCGAGTATTGTGGAGTGTCACAGATATTTTTGATTCTTGTGCTTTTCCAGTTTGAATGCTCTATGTAAGTATGCCCAGCTCCACCCCTGGCCCCATAAGGAAGACTGCTATTGCCTGTCCCTCCCTCTGGACATACTTTGGATCCTCCCAGCAGACCTCCCCATACTGAAAATCAGTAAGACAGAGAAGGGAACACCAGACTGGGTACTCTTGTCCACAAAGCAAGAACAGCATGTTTAGCTACATTTTTAAGCCAATTTCACTACAAGTTCCCCTTTCTCCATTCCTCTTTTTCAGTACTCTCAGCTCCTCATTCCACTCCCATGCTCATGTAGGCTTCCCACTCTGCCCATGTCTTTTCCACCCACTGTATGTTGAAGTTTTGAATTTAAATCACTTCTATATGCTTCTGTATGCCCACACACATGCATTTTCTTACTCCTGGACCTTTCCTCTGCAGGACCCAGCATTTCCTCGGCATCCCACCCACAGTCCCTGCAGCTACACTTACACAGTCCATGGCACACCAAAGAAGTCTATTTGAGAAGACAGCCTGAAACAAGAGCTAAAAGTTGGGAACAAATTGACTGTTTGTCACAATCCCAGGACAGGACAGGGGCTTTTGTTCTCTTATGCCTTGTCCTATCTTCCAGAGGACCAGCAACCCCAGCAAATGGGCATCAGGTGTAAGGCCCTGGGGATCAGGCCAGTGCATTCCTCAGATCAGACTCCTGACCTACAGCAAATGGATGCCCCAGCTGGTCCCACACACAGCTGCGGCTTCATAAAAACACTCACTGAGAAACCAGCAAGATAAATAGAAGGGACAGACAGTAGAAACTCCCCAACTCAGCTCTGCCAGAGCCAAACAATGACTTCAGTCAATCTGCCTGATCTTACTGTACTTACTGTTGCCACCCAACCCCTTGGCAGTACAAAGCAAACTGATTAGGACAGAGCAGTGACTGCTGGGCTATGCACAAGTGAGTTTTCAAGTGAACAAATGGCTTTGAATGCATATTAAAAGCAGGAAGAGAACACTAATAAGGAAACAATTATTTCACGGGGTTTTTTAAACAGATTTTTTTCCTATTCTTTCCTCTTATCTGGAACAAACAAAGCTTTGAGGGAACAAATACAATTCCAGAGATAATCCACGCTGTGGATCCCGGAAGCATTTGGTACCGACTTCTGGAAAACAAAACAATGATAATGACTCACGCTGGGCCTGGGGGTGGCTCATCACAAAATTAGCAGCAGCTTCCATGCTCCCAGCTGAGATTGGCTTTGCCGGGTTGTTTTCACAGATCCCCAGGACTGCAATTTAGCACATGCAAATCGGCCCAGCAGCCAATCACAGCCACCATGCTAGAAAGGCATAAACATGCCATTTAGAAAAATGCTTTGCCATACAAAACATGATTAGCTCCTTCCATGCCATTTCAGGCTATGGGAAGAAACACTATTTTTATTATTAAACATTACACATCTCTTTTCCTCCAAGGGGAAGAAGAATTATTTAAAGGCCTTTTAAGCAAACATCTGTTCACACAATTGAAAGCTTTGTGCACTATCATTGCATCTGGGGAGGTGATCATCCCTGTACTGGACACTTAGGAGGCCACAGCTCAATTCCTGTGTCCAGTTTTGGGCCCCTTACTTCAAGAAACACACTGAGATGCTCTGTCCAGCTCCAGAACGGAGCTGGGGAAGAGCCTAGAGAACAAGTCCTATGGGGAATGGCTGAGGGAGCTGGGATTAACCTAGAGAAAGGGAGATTTAACCTAGAGAAAGGGAGAATCAGGGGGGACCTTACTGCTCTCTATAATTCCCTGACAGAAGGTTGCAGAAAGGTAAGGATCATCTCTTCCTTTAAGTTACAAGTGACAGGACAAGAGGAAATGGCCTCAAGTTGCATCAGGAGAGCTTTAGATTGTGTATTAGGAAAAATTTCTTCACTGAAAGAGTTGCTAAGCACTAGAACAGGCTGCCCAGGGAAGTGGTGGAGTCACCATCCCTTGAGGTATTTAAGACATGCAGATGTGACACTTAGTGGTGGATTTGGCAGTGCTGAGTTAACAGTTGTACTCAATAATCTTAGAGGTCTTTTACAACTGAAAAAATTTTATATTCTACAAGAAATCTCATCTAGTTTTCAGACCATACTGAACTTTTGATGATATATGTACAACCTGGACTAAAAAATTCAAAACTAGCATCAGTCAGGTAAAAAATTAAACAGGTTACTTCTGGAAAGCAGCAGAAAGGGCTACGGGAAGACAGGTGGCTTGGTTTTGAGGCAAAGTTCAGTGAGCCAGAAGTAGATCACTCTCACAAACAAAGCAAGAAGATTTAAATTTCTTTAATGAACAGGGCTTTCCATCTGGGAACTGATGGCTGTGAACACCTCCAGAGGGATCTGCTGGAAACAGAAAACAAGCCTACTGTCAGTAATCTGTGGACAGGGAAAATAAGAAGAATTTTAGGGATGATACATACCACTCATCTAAAACAATGGTTCTGATAAGTATTCAAGCATGTGACCATCTTAAAATGGGACTAGGTGCATGCATAGAGTTAAATATGCTCTAAGATGGTTCAGTGAGCTGAGACATGTCTCCGGAAATATTCCTTGGTCTTTGAGTGGACACGACCTAACGACAGTCACACACTACTCTTAAGCTGAAAGCATCTGCTCTGAAAGTCATCAACTTTAAATATCTGCCTTTGACCCCAGATTCTTTTGTTACTCTTCAAGTGGAAAAACAGCAACACAGAAGACAGTATTTTATACACACAGTCATTCAGGAAAACCAATAAAAAAGCTGAAAAATTATTTCATTATATTGTTAGTTAACATTTCCCATAAAACTTACAGTTTATAATGCATCGCAATTGTACATGGTGTTTAATCTCAGACAAACTCTTTTCTTGGCTGAGATTGGGAAGCGAAGGAAGTTAAGTTTTATTCCTTTAGAAAGCCATGCAAACCTTCAGGTGAGAAGTGCCATAAACCAGCAAACCTCTGCTTCAGAATACTGTTTATCATCCTGATTACAGGTACTTAAGAAAAATCAAATTACTCTTATTTTCCTTGAACTTGCTCACTCACAGAAAGTAAAACATTTTCCAAATATGATTCAATATCAGTGATGCTCTGATAGGACCCAGACAAGTTTGAATATTCAGAAGACTGAGTAAAGATCCAGCAATTCCAGATGCCCAGATCTGTAACCTCAGACATCTGGCTGACAGCTATGCATTGCTGAGCCACTTTACACCCAGGGAATTCCTGGACCTATATTTCTTTTGAAGATTTATGAAATACTTTATTGCAAACTGAAAACTAAAATCCTGCATAATATCATAGTCTTTCCTTTGTATAAGTACACAGAGCTGGCTGCAAGCACTTTAAAAAGTTATATGCATACAACTAAGTTCATTATTGTTTATATCTCTGGAATTTTTGTATGATAGAAACCAAGTAATTTCACCAAATAAAACTGCTAAAAAAATCATCATTTCTAGCTCAGTCAGAACAGATTTCTTTTACAAAGATCCACAAGCACTATGGGCTTCCAGGAGAGATGCTTAGCCAACGTCTGCATGAGAGGGTTACTTCAGAATAAAGCAAAGTGTAGATTTAAAATGCTATAGCTATTCTTGAATAATACCCCAGAGGAGTGTTCCTGTTATAATAAAAAAGATTTTTCAGACTTTTGTTTAATTCATTTCCCAGGTGAATTAAACTATATCAGACAAAGGTATTCTTTCCACTAGCATATGAGTGTCAACAATAGGCATTATCCCAGAACAGCACAGGTACTTCATTTCCACTGGTCAGCAAGTGTTACTTTTCCAAAAACACAAAACAGGAAGAGGAAGCCTGAGCAAAAATATGTGCAGCAACAGTGGCAGAGAATGGCGGGCAAGACACCTGGTGCAGGAAGGAAAAAGTGCTGATGACCCCCAGTCAGATCCCAGTGCTTCTTATGCTGGCAACCCACTCCCAGCTCCAGCTCAGCACCACTAAGCCACCATTCCCAACTCCCACCAGCAATGCACAGCCACACTCTGAGCTGCCACAGATCAAAGCCTCTCTGTGCTCCCTGAACTCAGCAAGGAAGTGCAGGTTTCACTGTCTGTCGCTTACATACACAGAGCTGTTGCTTCCAGTAATTTGAAGCTGAACTGTGCAGTATTTGCTGTGCACTGTAACTTGCTGCTTACTTGAATAAACAGCAGTGGGAAAATTTTCAAGAACTAGTGTATGTAAATAAAATGTAGATGGATGCACAGATGACTGCACAAGCAAACCAAGGAGTGCCTATTCTGCTCATAAGCCAAATACTATTCTTGAATATGCAATCGTACCTCCTATGTGTGTGACTCCATTTGCATCTGCAGATGTCTTGCATGTGAAGACACGTTACGACAGTGCCCCAAACAGTCTCAGGGTGAAGCAAAGATGTGTATGGGCAGCAACAGATTGGCTAATGGCAGAGGCACAGCCTGACCCTACCTACCTAGACATACTGCTTGGTCCTGTTGCTCCAAATACCAAATTTAGTGTTGTGATGCCTGGAGAAATATGAAGACTTACTGTGCCAGACATCATTTTAATTTGCCATAAAGCCAACATCAATCAGCATATTTCCAGGAGCATCTACAGATTTCACCAGTGTGAGACACCCATGGAAGCCAAGTTCAGGATTTACTTTCAATATGAGCTTAATTTGTACCGAAGGCATCAATTTGCAAAACAGACTTAAACTGAGAAGTACTCTTATGAACGTTTGAGAATAGATCAGTCTCTGGATACAACCAAACCTCTACTACTGAAAATAAAGCTGAAAATGCATTGCTGCTGAATGCTGTTGCTGGTTGATGTGAGAAATATCTGTGGTTTTAGCAATGATGCATCCCACAGGAGAGTCTGTACAGGAGCCAAAGGGAGGACAGGCATGAGACAGAACCACTCATAGAGCCAAATAAGAAATCCTTATGGAGGAAGACTGAAACACTCACTAGCAGAAATCTCCATGCTGCTATTATACAGCCTATGGGTACAGGGCCTTTTGCATCAAAGTGGCTGCAAACCAGGTACAGGTCACCCAAAGTATTTTTTCACAACTCTATTCACAGCTACAACAACAATACAGCAATTATTTAATGTTTACCTTGAACTTAACAGCGTAGTAACTATCTGTTTCATAATGTTGGCTAGGAAACCAAAAGCAAAAAAAAAATCTGGACTGGCAAACCATACCTCCTAAGAAAATGGGAAAAAAGTGTTAGCAGAGAAAATAAATTAAAGAAAAAAACACTTAACAAAATTAATTGTGGTTGCACGATCAAGAAGGGACATATCTCTGCACATGCAATATAATCAGTCAGCTTGTAAACTCTGAAACTAAGATAACAAGTGAAGCACCTGAAAGATGATACAGGATGTTGCTGTGCTAAAATACTTGTAAAGAAATTCACAAAGGAATAGGATAAATCTCTCACTCTGCATTGCTATGAATTACTTGCACTTTTGTGGTGGTTTGGAGACCCATTAAGCCCCATTTTGCAAGGTGCCGTTCAAACAACAACAACCTGCCCCGGCACAGACGAAGACAAGGCCTGCACACCTTGGAAGCGGAGCATAAGAAAACAACAGGCTAGAGTAAGCTGAGTAAAGAGAAGTCTTCACATAACAATAAAAATCTTGCTGATATTTTTGCTAACATCACAACAGAGCTGTACAGTACTATACAACTACCTTCGATATTTGACTGTTTCTCTTTGAAGTGTCATGCATTAGCTTCTGTCAGAATCAGGAGTGGTCTAAGGCTGCGAGTCAGCACAACGCACAAATATGAATCGGACTTCAAACGTGTGCTTACATCCTTACGACTTGTTTGTGTTAAAGAAAACACAGATATGAGGAAGGCAAAAGGCTTGGTCAATCTGTCAGAATAACTTCAGATCAGAGGATCAAGGGCATGTAAGTAGCTCACAGCTCTCTGTGCCACCACTGTTGCAGTTCATGTTTCCACACTCCTTCCACTCCTGCAATTTTAATAATTCTTTTGTTGGTTTACATCTCTGACTGGCTTGACCCCACAGTGCCTTGCTGGGCACACCACTACACCTTTAGGGTTGTCGCCAGCGTATACACCTGTCTCCTGGGGCATGCTCACCTTCTGAAAAAGTAGCAAGGAGATTTCTCCTCCAGCAGGCCCAGCCCACAGCGACCCCTTTATAGATGGAAGCTTTCATTTTTATGACACGTTTTTGAAGAATATAAACCCCAACCTTAATGGAAAATGAAAAAATGCAGCCAAGAAGAGGGAATGTATTTCAGCAACTTAATTCAGAGCAACAGACCCCATCTGGAGTGCTCAGGCTCATGGTGGCATGGGGCTAGTACCTGGAAAATAAGCTCATTTGGGGTAACAATAGGAGATCATTCCCACAGACTGTCTCCTTAGAGCACAACATCAGGAAATACAAAGACTACGCAATGTTCAGTATTATTCATCAGGGAGGGGGAGATAAGAAAAGGCTCAGGCACCACATATGCATTAAGCACACTACAGCATAGGATCCACCTGTAAAGCCAAACCAGCCCCACCAGGAAACTATTAGGGTGCTATCATCAACTTCTAGTTCACCGAAGTTACAGCCTAGCCCCCATGGCCTGAGCACCACCCTACTTTTACCAGTGGCTTATTGTTCTCTTTACTGCTCCAGGTTTCCAAAAGACACAAAACAAACACTCACACATAGAGTGTGAAGAAAACTCCATTATAGTTTTTCACTGAAAAGAGACGAGCGTGCGTAATGCTTCCAAGTGCAGCCACAATTTATTCTATTTATTTATCATATTGTTCTTCAAACCAGGGCAGAACATGCTTTGAACGGAGTTCAGCATTCTCTCCCAAAGATTCTCCTGTTGCCGTGAGCTTGTCACAGACAGCAACTTGCACACAAAAGCGTCATGGGAGGGAAGAGGCTGCTGAGGCATAAACGGGTGCCTATAACCATTAACAGCTTTTCCTTAGCAGGGCCATAAGGGAATCCAGGCTACCTCAGCAACAGTGCTCCCCCAAGAACAGCTTTTCTCTTCAAGAGACAACACCAAGCATTTGCACCAGAGGCATGGACATTTTCCACTTCTAGGACCAAGATCTCACCAAAAAAACCCCAACACAAGCATCGGGAAAGAATACTCTAAAATACATCCTTGTAAGCATCTAATTAGTCGCTTCTACTAATAAGAACAATAACACAGGATTTCTTTCCATAGGCGTTTACCCAGTATCACAGAGAGGGAAAGTCAGGTTCATGGAAGAAACACATGTAGCACATAAGAAACTTCAGAAACACCACTTCAAAAGCTTCAACAAGACCATCCTAAAACTCAGGGGTAGTACCACACCAAACCAAGGCATTCGAGCACTTATTCACCTCTTCAAAAAGTGCTCAGGGAAAGTGTTTAGGATCAGGAATATTGTTCAGAAATTAATCCCACTGCATGTTCTTCCCATTCTAGTGAAATGCTCTCTCCCTAATAGGCTGGGAGCTGAGAGGGGAGTTGGGAGTCTCCGGGCCCCCCATTAGGAGCAGGCAAGGATTTCCTTTTGCTTCTAAGAACATCCCCACTCAAAAACATTCAACACCTTCCACCAGAAAAACACTGCGACATTACTTCTACCAAAGGCACAGAGTACGGAGTGCTCTTACAGTGCGGCCAGCCCCAGAGATGTGTGGGGCCATTGGTACTCTGGGGAAGGTTATCCCTATATTGGCCAGGCGGTAACCAAGGCCACAGTTGGGGGTTCCAGGTGGGATGGGAGATACAGGGGTTCCACACGAAGAAAAAGGACCTGAGCAGGCTGCAGGTGGAACGGGGAACAATAATGAGGATCGTGTGTGAAGTAGGAATCTCTGTGAGGACAAAGGACACACGTGGGGGTTTCTGCGTGGGTGGGGGCTCCAGGCGGGATTAAGAGCAGGGTAGGGTGGGGTGGGGTGGAGGCCAGGCCTCGGGTAGAGGGGGGCCGGGTTGGGAATACAGCGGGCGGGGAGGCTGGGGGCGGAGGAGACNTGGGGGATGCCGAGTTAACGGGGACTCGGTCCCGGGGACGCCCGGCGGGGTCAGCACCGCGGACAGCGCCCGGCCCATCCCGGCCACCTGTGCGCGGCGCCGGCGAGGCGGAGGCGCAGGGGAGGACGGCGAGGAAACGGGGCCAGCCCGGGCCGAGCGGCGCCCGGGCGGGGAGGCGAGGGCGGCGGGGACAAGGACGCGCGCTCCCCACCTGGGCTGTGGCTGGATCTCAGGCGCCTTCCACAGAGACACTGCAGCATATGCGAGCCTTTCTCCAGGAGAAGCCCGAGAATCCTCATGGATTTTACTTTGTGGCGCCCTCCCGCTCCTCGGAAAAGGGACCGGCCCCGGAGCGGCCGGCTCTCAGCGGCGGGGCGCCGGGCCCCCTCGCCGCCAAACTTCCCGGCCCATCGCCGTGGCGCCGCCGCGCCCGGGGGAGGGAGGGGGCCCCCGCCGCCACTTCTCGGGACTTGTCCGCCGGCGGAGGGCCGGCCGTGCCGGGAAGCGGGGCGGGCTGGCTGGAAGGACGTCAAGCCCTAGAAACACGCGCGGCCGGCTCCCAGCCCTGCCCCCTGCCGGCACAGCCCCCGCCGGGGCGGGCAGCGCCGNCGCCACCGAGGGCCCGGTCCCGCCGCGCTCAAGTTCAGCGAGTCCTGGCGGGGAGGGAGGAGACAGCCCCGCCGCCCGCCCCACCAGCGCCGGGGCCGCCGTGCGCGGCCGGGCAGGGTCGGTGCCCGCGGGTGTCCCCAACGACAGACGGCACCGAGCGCGGGGCTCCCGGGGGCTGGAACCACGGGACCGGCAACGTGGCCGGGAAGAAGACACACCTCTGGTCTTAAATCACCGGTGGGTGCGGGGTGCCTAGACAGGGATGCTCCTTTATGAACACGCTGTAAACTAGGGAGCGTCCGTATTTCCACCTACAAACCCACCAGCTTCCTGCAAAGGGCGCTCCATTGAAACTCAAGGTACCTTCTTTTTTACCCATTTTTAAACTGTCACTGTTACAGCGCTGCAGACTGAAGCCTCAGTGTTGGTACTGCACCGAGAAAGGTAGGACACGTATCTCACATGCAACGATGGTTAGGGAAAGATGCTCTCCTTAGAACTGGCTCCACTTCATGAAATTACACAAAACCCACAACACAAGGCTGGAAAGCACAGGAGCACAGAAAAACTCCTTCGACAAAACAGTACTATCGTATACAAAAGCCATTCAAAAGAACTCTTTCACCTGAGTAAACTCTAATACTGCACTAAAAAGCAGCTCCCTCTGGGACAAATAGGAACCCAGCACAAGGGTGATTTTCTAACTGAATTACCTTGTGCTCAACCAGGCTTACCTACTCACACACCACCTTTCAAAGCTTTCTCTGCTTTTGTTTCTCCTAATACCTGGCAGAAGTGGCCAGGTGTCTCTGACCAGCTCATGAGATGGACATTTTTCCAAAGAGTGCACTCTAGGATGTAACAGGCTTCTGGCCAGCACTTCAAACGGATGCAAGAGTGGGGATACAGACTTAGAGGTTAACACCTAGATCATACTACTAAGGCACAGAAACCAGGCATAACAAAAGAAATGCTGTTTAGGTGTGAGAAGCTATCAAGCATTTGTGGCACAACTAATATTTTTGAGAGCACCTGGAGTCTTTCATGCCCTCAATAAATACTCCACAGTTTCAGTTTTACTCTTGAATACAAAAGGGAAAAAAAAAAAAAAACAGTAAAAATGCTACATGTTTCATGAAATGGTAGCTCTTCTTTTCCAGTCAACTCTAAGTTCACATGCTGAAAAATAGCACTTAGCTAGAAGCAAAGCCAGTAGCATACAGCTCAGGACTGTTAGAAGGGATGGAAGGTATTACTAACTAATCCCTGGGATTCATGCTAAACTCAGTTTTTGTTGTCTGCTGTGAGTTAGGCTGAAAAATCATCACTCTCTCTGTCTTAATTTATAAGCTGTTTTAGCCAGGACCTTGCACATGCACCAAGTCACGGCAGAAAGCTAAATGAAGCTGCCCTTCTCCATGTCCCCAGTTACCCAGGATCATTGCTCTGTTGCACTCCTCAGCAATCCCTGCTCCACAGCCAGCATGAAAGACTACGGTGCCATGTCAGGGCAGATACCAAACTGAGACTACAGCTGTTACCTCTCCCCTTCACCCGGAGTTGTTCTTCAGTCCTCTGCTACATGTGATCATCAGAGAGTAAGCCTGTAGCCCTGCTGGAACAAGGCCAGAAGTAGTTTGCACAGTGAAGCCCTAAAACAGAACTGGTGGTTCTCGGGTACTTTGGTAATAGCACAAAAAATAATAGTCCTCTTTCTGCAAATGCATCAGCAGCATGTTTGAGATGAGAACAATTCTGGATCTGGCAGACCAAGGACAGTACAGTGAGATCCAAAGTCAAGGTGCCCTCCTTGCTTAGCAGCCAACATGGAGCTGTAAATGAGGGGGCTCTCATTTAGAGATGCCAGGACTGAAGTGCAGCACTAGGTACAAGGGAAGAGTTGCACTTAGATGTTATACATATCAGGCTAGCATAGGAATGGGCAGATTTATCAAATGAACATGCAAGGGCAAGTGTGTTGGACACAATACAAATATTCGTAAGAATAAAAAATGAAAACGCAACAGGTAGTTCATTAAACTAATGCTGTTGTTCCTGGAAAATCTACTCAGAATAACCCATAAAACCACTAATAAAATAATCCCCATTTCTTTGGGGGGCTTCCATCACCTTGCAGAAAGGCTGATAATCCAGCCTTTGCCTTTGTGGGGCACACTCCATGGGGTCAGTTCCTGACTCACATTAGAGGAAAGGAGGGCAGACTCAAACCAGTGAAAAGAATGAATGTTACCGGACATTTCCAAAGAAGGACCATAAGGACTGCAACAAGCACAAGTTCTTTCAAACTGAGTAAACTGATGTTTAAGTAAGTTTAAACAGCAAAATGAAAGCATAAAAATGGCAAAGGAAGAACTGTGATGCATATGACTCAAGTGTTTACAATGCCACAAAATACTCACTATGTACCCAATTAGGTAAATCTTAGCCCAGTTAAAAAAAAGCTTAAGGAATTTGAAAAGATAAATGAAGCTGATATAAATCAAGATATTGCTAGATGTGTTAACTCATTTTAATCTGAAAACAAGGTAAACCAAAATAAAATTTATTTCAGTGCAGAAGGACAGCATGTACCCAAACAATACTTCAACGGGCATAGTGGTGCATAAATCTCACTATGGCTCCATTGATGAACTTGCACTACTAAATAATGATGCAAATAACATCTCAAACGTTACCGTGAAAATGCTACAGATATTTAAATTTTTAGCCACTGGTAGAACGGAGGTATTAGAAATGATAGTGTGCTTGAATAAAAGCAGGCATTGCATTTGCTGGAACACAAAGAAAGCTGTGAAAGCATCACTGAGGTCAGAAGACATTTACAGGGAACACAGTGTCATGTGTGTTTCTCCCTTATTAAATTAAAATGCCATTGGCCTTCTGAAGCACTGAACAGAAACTAGAATATGTTTAGGATTATAGAATTTAAATTAATACCTTCTACTAAAAAGAGGAATGTACTGCGCTCTGATCAGAGAAAAATAAGGTGATTTAGCCGACAAGGCTCTTTGCTAGGTATTAAAATAGCATAACGTGTATGAGTTCACCAGTTACAAAAGCCAAAAAAGAAAGAAAATCTACAAAAGCTCAAAGAAGAGACTAGCCAGGAAAGGTAATTTCCTTGTTTTCATACAAAGGCAGTAATAATCTTTCAAGGTGCTGGGTCCGTGCTGTTCTGTTTTCACCCATACTGACTGGTAGTTCTTTGAACATTGTGACTGGTACACAGACAAACAGCTCGTGCAGGTGCATTGTTTCTGGTTCGTTGGTTGGTTTTTTTGCAAGTCTCTGCCCTTGTTGTATTTTCTGGCCAAACGCAGACGGATATGATGAGAAAGGGCCCATTAACCTCAAGAGCTTTGTCCAAGCTGGTGCTGATGCAGATCTTGGACTTTGTCCCTCTCTCTATAAATTTACAAAACTCCTTGCACTTGGTGCTCATTTCTCAATGCTCACTCCATGGGTCCGTATGTGATCAGTGATTGTATATTCCTCAGTGGTGGCAGAGAACCACTCCATGACACCTTTCTTCCCAAGAGCCGTTTGAGCAAAATCTACCAATGGGCCACAAACTACAGCCCTTTCCAGTGCAAACCACTGTCACCACTGTGCTCTCTGGGTATTTCTGCTTACCCTTTTCCCCTTCTTTATGAAGCAGAGCACTGCTGGCAAGGAGGGATGGTGGGGTCTGCTTCAGAGCCATGCCAGCCACGTACAGCTTCTACTGCACCCAGCTCCACCAAAGCCCAGCAAAGTCACACCAGAAGCAGTGGGAACTGCAGCACAGAGTTGAGGGGTTTGCTGAAGGTCACACAATAAATTTGTGGACAAGTAGGGAATCATCTCTCAGTCCTCATTCTGGTGATTTAATGAGAGGATTAGCCTCTTCCTGATCAGTAAAAAACTGCACTCATTACAAGGCAAAGAATCTGCTGAAAGCTCTTCCATGGATGAAGTATACCACACACCTTCTGAGAGCAAACAGAAGGTGAGACAGAAAAAAAAAGACGGAGCTTGATTTTGTACATCAGACAAGAAAGACTAATTTCTTAGTTGCTTTTCTGAACAAGAGTGACCAACTCCAGCTCCTGCTGAAGTGACTGACTTTGTAAAATCTCAGCCCCTCTGAGCTCACCAAAGCAGGTTCCAGAGCAAAAGAAAAGATGTCCCATAGCCTTGATCATTTAATAGGTTTATCCTCCTCAGACACATAAAAAGCTTATAGTAATGAGCACTCAGGAGCTGAATTTCCTGACATTAAGAAGAAATATAGTATTACATGTAAAGAAGGCTTTGTGTATCAAATGTCTCCAGTTTGAATTAGGGAGAAGTGGTTGTTTTGAATATATTTCAGTACAGTGACACTTCCTCTGAACCTGAACTTCTAGGGCATCTCCAAACATTTTGGCAGTAGTATGAGCAGCTCAGAACAGATACTCTGGAAAAGGAGCAGACGGACCCTGTTCCTTCCACCCACTTCCGCTGCCCAGCAGATGCCCTCATCTACAGGATGTCTCACAAAGTGTTTAAGAACCCATGATAGCTTTCTCCCCAACAAATTTTTATACTCATTTTTGGAAACCAGTACTACCATCGGCCTCCTGTCTTTTGGCAAGGCGTTCTACAGCGGCAGGAAAAAGCTTTTATTAAAGACTCCTTCTCGATAGTTCCATTTAATGCTCACCTCAACTTATAAGGTGAGCATTATAAGATTAGATTGTGAAATGGTAATTTTATGTTCTCCATAACAGTCATGGTTTTATACACCTCTGTTGTATTTCCTTCCTCAATTGTTTCATTTCTGCAGGCACCTGAAAATGCCTAATCTGTTCCATCATTCCCTGGGCAGCAGCTACTCTTCACGCTCCACTGACCTTGTCACTGTTTCCTGTGCCTTTCTAGTTCTATCACATCTTTTCTGAGACAGGATAACTGGAGCTGCACACAGTACTCAAGGTGCGAGTGCTCCAGGGGTTTCTAGCACGGCAGGATGATAGCTCCTATTTGCTTTCTGTACCTTTTCCAATAATTTCTGCCTGCATCTGCTGAGCTAGCACTTCCAGAGAGATTCACACTTTCTCTGTGGTCTTTTTCCAGTGAGGAAATGGACCCTGGTAGCAGCCCTTACCATGGGTGACCATAAATTTAAATGTGTGTACATATATATACATATAGATATATATAGATATAAAATATTTATATATACACACACCCCCCCGCCATATATTTGGGTTTCATCAATGGGTGCATTACCCTGCACTCCTCCCCAGTTTATACTGTTGTTAGTTCAGCAGAGGCTCTGTATCAAGAAATCCTTCTGCAGCTCCTTCCTGTCCACTTCTGTTTCTCCTACTCTAATGATTTTGTCTCTTCTTCATCCCCTCGCTTTTCAAGATAATTTAGGAGCATGTCCAGTATTGCACAGTTCAGTCTCTCTTCACTGGCAATTTCCCCACTGATGAGACCTGCCCTTTTTTCCTTGAAGGAAACACCCAGTGAGGGAAGCATTTTAGAAATCCAGACTTCTGCCTCACCTTTACCCAGTTGCTCAGTGAACATTAAGGAATTTGGGGGGATGTTCCCCCCCCAAGAGCCATGCAGCCCCTTACCCAGATGACCAAACCTGACTGCCAGCCCCCCACAGGATGGGTGCTGTGATTTTTTGCAGATGTAGTTCATGGCAAACTTTCAGATGTTGCCACATTTATCCTTTGAACCTGAGAGTTGCAGAAGCACCTTCTAGGTGCACCTCCTTGGTGGGTTCAAGTCCCCTGCGAGCTGTGATTGCTGTTTCACATCTGCAGCCCTTCCAAGGGAAAACATGCTGGAAGGCAGATCTCCCCTGCCTGCCGATCCCTCCGGGCTCAGAGGTTATAAGAGAGAGGAAAGCAGATTAAAGGGCTATAATACAGCCAGCACGGGAAGATCTGACCCACAGGGCTCCAGTAATTGAGGTTATTAATCCACGGTAGGTAATGACAGCTTTGCCTGAGGCATGACCCAAGTTTTGAGGGCAGCAGATCACAGTTAAGCCAAGCCTTTGAGGTGGGCAGCAAGCCAGCCTGCTGTCCAGCAGAGCTCCTGGTCTCTACCCACTGACAGCCCCTTGGCTCCTCTGCTTTCAGCAGGCAGCCACCAAGGCAAAGCCAGAGCTGGGATAGGTGCAGCTTCCAAATTCAGGACGTGCTCTTGGCTTTCCCCTCAGTTCCCTGCATGAAACAGGAACAACTGGCAGGCCACTTTCCTCATCTAGGAGCGTGACCAATCCATCCACCTCACAGGGAAAAGTTGTCAGGCTTAATAAAGGGGATTTTCTGAGGGTAAAAGTACAATAGACCAACCATGCAAGAAGCCATCTCCCCTTCCCCTCCAGCAAACTCACTTCTAATGTTCCAGAGGGCACCTCAGGTTGGGAGCAGCATCTGTGGAAGCACGAGCCTCCCCATCTGCCTACTTCAGTGACACTTACAGAGCCTTTTACTGTTGCCTAGACCTGAAGTGTATTTATTCTGGCATGCTAATACAACACATGCAGCACAGCCTCATCAAGACAAGCAAGTTCTTGCCTAGCTGCCTGCCTTGGGAATGATGGTACAAGAATCACTTTCTGCTCCAATTCACAGCTTCTCCAATGACAGAAAAGCCACTACCAGGACACCACAGTTCAGACTCTCACTCTTTACATGGCCACCATGGCTGAAGAGTGCACGGAGACACATCTGAAACAGATTTCTCTGGGAAGACCACTATTCTGGAACATGCAACTCCCAGTGCCTGCAGCGTAGCACAGCTAACGTTGTCAGACCTACACACAGACTTGTCCCTGCTGGCTCTGAAAGGAAGAAAATGACAAAAGCTAGGTATTAAATAATAATATTACAGCACAGTTATAAAGGGTCTATGTAGGTAAAGGAAAATTAATGTTTCAAGAGATTTGAAGACGGAACTTACAAGACCCTTTATACGAACCACCCTTGAAATCCTGGCTTGTTAAGACAGGACTTCCTACTAGGTGCATTTTTTCCAGGTGAATTTAAGTTAAGAAGACTTTTTGCCTGAAAAATTTCCTTTTCTGAGACTCATGTAGTCCTCACCAGAATGCAAGAGAGCTAAGAAAAAAAAAATTGTCTCTTTCTCAGAGCACACTATTACTTTGGGGCAGATACTCCAAAGTAGTAAAAAATAAAATAAAAAATTAACATGTTATTTTCCTTAAAATTACATTTTTCTAAAGTATCTCAACTTTGCTGAAGTATTTTGACAATATTATGAAAATAAGCGTTGCAAGGAAAGGCTTTGACCTTATCAAAATAAAACATTTCCATAAGATTCTCACAGGCAGACAAGTGAGGAATGCCAGGAGTGTTTGGCTGAGAGTGGTGTGAACAGAGAGGAACTTAACTCGCTCCCCATTAGGTCACAAGCCCCCCCCACCCCGCTCTGCAGCCCCCTGCACACGGATATACACGTACCACACACTGGCTTCACGGGATAGAGAAGATTTTTTGCTGTTCATAGTTTCAGGACAAATGGTGAAGGCAGTTTATATGACCAGGCTCAGACAAGCAGCTACAAGGCAGAACCACTTCCTCCACCCTCTGCTGTAAGAGAAAACCCAAACCTAAGTAACACATTTGGGGTTCCTTTTTGCATTTAACTCATGGTCCAACATCTTTTATGGTTTCTGTTGTTAGCTCTTCTCTGCAGCCATTAGAACCAGAAATCTAAATATGCCAAGTTATCATTCTTACATAATGGCTCGGGGATTTAAAAAAGGCCCCAAATCTTCTAAGAGTTAACACCACCAGTTTGCAATAACCACACCAGTGACAGGTAACACGGCGGGCTCCCAGGGACAGGAATCATTGCTGACATGTGACATACTCAGTAATGGCCTTACTCTGCTTCTGCTAAAAACACAGCAGCGCCAGCCCACAGGCAGCTCAGAGTGATTATCAGCCCCTGAAAAACTCTGCTCCCCTATGAGAAAGTAAAAATCCTACTTTCCTCAGAAGCTGAAGATATTTCACTTAAGATAGAATAAAAATGCTAGCAAATCCCATTCCAAAACATGCATAATCTGGCAAATTAGGGAGGAATAAGAAGTATTCAAGTCAAAGATGAAGCACTATTATGTGAATATTGCTGTGGAGCACAGCAAGAAAGTGGAAATCACAAAAGATAGATGACCAATGGGTGGAATTTCAAAAGGGAAATAAAATACAGGAAGCAGATGCTTCTACGTGTGAGCAAATAAATCAGCCAGGCATTTCTTTATCAGGCATTACCAGAGGCCTTGAAGGTCGAGCACCGCAATGATTATCTACATCCCACAGACAAAGTTCAAAACCTGGACCGCACACACAGCACACGTCATGGACCTGGCACAGCACAAATGCAGCTCAGCACAAGCTAAAGTTGTAACTGCAGCCACAAAATGGACTGAGCAAGGGTTAGAGGAGAGAGGATTTTTCAACAATTTTAGAGACCTGGGGCCAGATTCTGACCTGCTATAACTGATACTGCTTCATGAAGTCTGAATTTAGCCCATACATTTCAGGCACTGATATTTTATATTTTTTTTTTCGAACAGGCACTTTAGGGATGCAAAGCTGAAATACTAAAGCTGAGCTGCTGCTCCGTCAGCATGTGCTAAGCTATTTATGAGTCACTAAAACACACCTTTTCTAATTCTCACCTTAGCTTATGAATGGCATGTAGCCAGGATGCCTTCTCCAGCTACTTGAGAAAAGTCACCACAACGTGCTATGTACCAGGCTATTAGCAGAGCCGCTGCACTGCCTCTGCTGCAGGACATGTTTGACCTCCAGCCAGACCTGCATTAGCCCTCTGCCTGTTCACACTGGGACAGTCACAGACGTTATCTAAACAAGTGTCACCTGATGGCAGCAATGAATTTTAGGAATTTCCCTCAAATGAGAAAGCCTCTGCAGAATCAAAAAACGTAACTGCAGGCTTGAGACGTCCCAAGTCCCCAGTGCCGCCTTAGCCCCACACACCATTTCTGTCCCTGCACAAATGATCCTACCAGGTACAGGGAGCTCAGACGTGAGGGGAACCACACCTTCCATTCCCAAAAAGCTGCGTCCTGCGACTCAGCAGTGAAACAGTAGTTACAATGGGGAAAAATGTCCAATTAAAGCACAGCTGTTATGAGCCAGTTCTCATGTGTCATGCATCCACATCCTTAGACCACTGACAAAATTATTTCCTTTCAGCTGGTATTTACTTAAACCCCCAACAACTGCAACCTCAACGATGCAGCATTGGGGTTCACATAAACCCTCCTCAGATGTCACATCCCAGCAGCGAGGCCTTTGCTCTACCTAGATATCTTGAAGGCCAGCCCCACATTCAAATCCCTACTCTCAGAGGCTTGATGTATTTTTTCTCCACCACTTTGGTTTCTTCACTGTTATCCTGATCCCATAGGGGATTTTCCATCTCCCACTCCCCTTCTCAGCCAGCTGCTGTGCACAGATTTAGCAGGATGACTCAGAACCAGGGAATGACAGCTCAACATTTTCCTGCTATAGAGCAATCACTGCCTATCTCCAGAAGGTCCTTGGGTCAGGACTGGGGCTTCTGCACAAGGGAGAGGGAAGCAATGGTTGCTTTCTAAGGAAAAACAGACTCACTGTGTGGGACCTCCTGCTGCTTCCCTCTATCACAGCCTCAACTTATCCTTGCTTTAGTCTCACAGGAGCAGCTTGTTGTAAAATACAAGTTTAGCTATTTACTTTTCATGACAGCAGAGCTTCAGAGCTCCTGAGGTCAGCGCCAGGCACTCTGAGGCAGCACACAACAATGGAAGCTGTGAGGAATAGGAGGGCAGGTTCCCAAGGGGGTGTCTTTTCTTTTTCCCTGCTGAGTTACAGCAAGTGTCATGGCCACATCATCTGTTTTTCATTCCCCAGTGCTCAGTGACAAGCCATAATGAAGCCATAAAGGAATCCAGCACCACTCAGCAGTGCACAAAAGCACTCTGTCTCAGCTCTGCAGAGCTGTACTGCGTAGTGTGCAGCATTGCAGGAAGGAGAAGAGTCTGATACCAAGAATGCTCCCCATTTTTATATGCTATACACCCAGAACTGCAGCAATAGCAAGTGAGAGCGAGTCAGGGCAGAGAAAAGCCTTGCTCCTCACCCTGCTGCTTCAGTCACTGCCCTGGGTACAGCGAGAGCTGTCAGGCAAGGCCACAGATGTCCAAGGTGGTTAATGTCAACAGCCAACTACACGAAGGCAAGCAGGCGAACGCAGAAGGATCCTTCTCAGGATGATGCTCTCAGAGGACAGATGGTCAAAGATAACTTCTGAAAGAGCGCATAAGTGGGACTCCTGGCTCTCCACACAGCTGCAGTAACTCAGCTGCCTTTCCCCAGGACCAAGGCATCGCTAACTCTGGCAGCAGGGGAGAAGAGCTTTGCTGCCAGAGCCCATGGGTGTGCACTGGACACAGCATGGCCATGGGTCAGACTCTCCATGCAAAGAAGCAGGCATCACTCACGGGGAGACCCAGGGATCCCTCCTGGTGCTTGGCCACCTCCATGCTCCCCACCCTGCCCCTTGGCTGAGCACCCCTAGGCTCAGGCAGGGCACCTGAGCTATCTTTTGCCCATTTATCCAGACCAGAAGTGGGGACGGTTCTCAACGAGCACAGAATACCCGGCAGCCCCAGTGTCCGGGTAAAACATGCAGTGCTTTTGATGAGGTAGAGCAGAAACAGCTTTACTTGTACATCACTGGGGGAAGCGTCTGGTAACAGGCCTACATTAACAATCAGGTACAACCTCTGAGCTGGCATCTGCTCCAGCCTATGCGATAGTCTGAGCAGCTAAAACTGGAACAGAGCAATTCCTGGGGAACAAGTCACAGGGAAAAGCCTGCACTGGTCTGTCAGGGGATGCAGGCAGCAGTGCTTGGATAATCTCATTTTAACGTATCATTCTGCTCTTCCCCAGCTTGCTTTCCAGTTAGGTATTCACCTTGTAGAAACTGTTGGGCCACATCTCTGGTATCCCATAATTTTTTTCCACAGTGCCTCTCTCACCAAGGAAGCTTCCATGGAGGATGCCTGCTGAGGCCAATTACCATTTTTCTTGGGGGTGTTTATACCGACTAGGATTGATGGAAATGGGCACTTGGCCATCCTGCCACACAGCAGCTGTGTTTGCACTGCACTTCACTGAGACCCTACTATTTACATTTATTATTCCAACTTTTCAGACTTCCTTTTATTCCATATTACAAGTTTCATATTTCCTCACTATTTCTTTGTAAGTCCTGTTAAGATCCTAATGTCCCTGTCAAGATCTCACTCACCTACTAGAAAAATCATGCTGAAAAGAGAGATCAAATAAGCAGGTGATGGTTCAGGTCAGGGTAGTTAACACAGACATGAGATGCTGTGTGTAGACCGGTATGAGGGAATTCTCCTAACACATCACAAGAAGTTACAGAACACAGAGCAGCTGCCATCCACTTTCGTAAGGGCAGTAGCGATGAACACCCTTTCATAATCTTATTGCTGTCAGGATTTTTCTACCCTATAACTGCTCTTGAAAATAGGAGAGAGTCCTGGTGGCTGGGACCAAGCAGGAGCACAAGGATGCTGTTTCTGCATGCGGTACAGTACAGCAGTTTTGCCGTGTGGGAGGTCCAACTGGTCAGCATGCCCACCCCAGTCTTTCTTGGAAAAGGGAGAATAGGTTTGTTCTGAAGGCTTTGTCTGATTCTTGCTCTTTACACAAACACTGTACCTACAAGTCTAAGCAGCGCAAGGGTTTAGGTTCACAGAAGCTTTCCTCTTTGGTGGTGTGGCATATAGCAGCAGACTTTCTGCATACTTAAGGGTTATAAATGATACTATCTGTTCTTAAGACTACAGGCAGTACTTTCCTAAGGTTTAATTGTTGTGCCGAGATGGGTCCTTGACTGCTGGCAGCAGTAGGGGTCACTGTAGTGTGTGTTAAGTGGGAGAATTCAACTAAAAATAAAAATCTAAGGGAAAAAAAAACCAACAAGCTGAAGCATCCTGTGACAACTCACCCCAGAAGCCCTGTCAATCTGCCAGGACTGCATTATCCAGGAGCTGGGAGAGAAGCTAAACCATCCAGCGTCTAATGCTCGAGAGCTCTTTAACCCACTCCATCTTCAGCTGCTTTCCGTTGCTGGCTGCTTTTAACCTAGTTTTCAACCTCCAGAACTCTTATTTCTGGCTGCAGCTTTCATTAGCAGAGACATACTCCCCATTCAATTCCTTCCAGAGATGTAGGCTACATCCCCAAAGTGCCCTTTTGGGAAAGATGTCTGATGCACTCGCAGCCAGAGGGTGCAGTGCCCTGGAAAACAGGGAGGAATGTAGCTTCCAAAGTGCATTTTTCCCCTCAGTACTAAGAAGCCAAACCCCACTGGTGAATTTTGTAGATGGGATTGTTCTTTCCTAACCATTGCCAGTTTTGTTTCTAAAACTGATGGGAAAGACTGATTTTTAAAGACATAGAGAGCTCTTCTCCCTTTCTTTGTGTCCTTCCCCTCTCCTTTTGGAGTGGCAGGTGATTCACTGCTTCTTTCTCTACTTTTTCACACCTCCATTGTTGATGCCCTCTTATACAGGCAGCTGGGGAAGAAACAGCTTTCAGGAAGTCCCAGTGATCATAGATATGCCCTCATCCTCAGCTTGCAAAGTGCTTTCTTGCTGAACTGGCAGAAATACTGATTTCCTGAAACACTCATGATTTCCTGCAGGAAAACATCTCCTGTTACTACACAGACAGGCTGTACAAGGGGGAATGCAGCAGTCTGGCATCCCCTCTGCAGAGGTGCTCACGTACATACCTGCGACCTCCCTTACTGCCTGACTTTGAGGCTGCCAGTCTGCATCGTGTCTTCCTCCAGAACTAGCTGTGGTCTGACAAGATGGACATTGAAAATAAAAGTGATTTTGAAGTGTAAAACACTTCAATTGAAGCCTTCTCATTTTCATACTCTATGTCATCCCCTTAGTCTTCCTGGGAACAGGGTACAGGGCTTTCAAAGGATGGTGCAAATGCTTTCTTTTCAGAAGTGTCCACACTCTTTTATTGTCAAGTGAAACGTTTCCCTAAGAGGAAGGGATGTAAACTGTCTCGAGTCCCAAAGCCTTGTAACCATGTCAGCAAAGCACCACACTTAGCTATGAAGGTCTGCTGGGAGACTGGATTTATCAGCTCAGACACCCCGGCTATGCAATTACACAGCCTGCAGTCTTGAAGCAGCCTCAGTCCAGCCAGCCCAAAACACAGCCCAAACAAGTTTGCATCTGGCTGCAAAAGATCATATAAGACATATCCATGACTACTGGCATCAGCCCAAAACACGTCTTTGGTTTAGAAAGCATCAATGCCAGAAGATAGATTGGGGATGCTGAATATCAACAGCAGAGCTGTTCCCACAACAGCTGTGTACATTAACAAATCCTTACAGTCCGCCTTGGCAGAGACGCTGAGGTTGGCATTTCCGTCCCCACTTCACAGGCAGGGATATTGCAGCAGGACTGGAACAAGCAGAGCCTCACACAAGCAGCCCACGAGGCCGTGGACGGAGCTGTATTACAAGTGGCTTTGCACTGAGGACTGTTGGTGCCATGTGCTGGGCTCAGTGCCCAGCCAAGAAGAGGCAAGACTTTGAAACCTAAAAGCCTGTCCCACACCTCCACACCGACTGACTTCCCACCATCTCCTGTGGCGTTTCAAGCGGCTTTAAAAACAGCATTTGGCTTGATGGAGGTCAAGCCACAGACGAAGTTGGGTGATGTTGCTCTCACAGCATATTCTGTGGTTGAAGTAACCCAAATCTACTGCATCCCTTTCCTCTGCCTGAACCACAAAAAGCTGTTTTCCTTTAAGATGGCCTTATAGCTGGGCTTACTGCCTGCCAGACTTGTGGTCATACTCTCTCTCAGGGCTTTTGTAGGCTAATCCAGCACAAAAGGCACTGGCTGCTCTCCACTCCAAACCTCTGCCAAGTTGTGAGATAGATGGAGCTGCTTATAAAACATATCATAAATTAGAACAGCGTAAGAAGCTAACAACAATTGTTGTGCTGAATGTAGCAGCCTACATCCCAAAGGACCTCAGCACAGCTGATTTACAAAAAAAATACACTCAAAACAAATGTTTTTGTAATTCAAGAATTTTCTCGTGAAACTCAACCTCTGCAGGAATTTTGCAGTAAGATCTCACTTGAAAACCTGCATAAATCCTCCCTAAGTGTTTGTTCTAAGTATGCAAACCCTAGAAATATCCACTGAAGACAAACACTGGGGAAAAGCACACACACTCCCCATCGTGTCCTTGTATTGCTCTGTATGCCTTCTGGGTGATGAGTTTGTGATTTCACATCCCACCCCCACACCTTCCCAGTCAATAACGTTAATATTTCGCTTCTTACAACCAAGGTGCCTCTCAGAGTTCCACCTGTTTGGCAACTCTATCAAGACGGTAAGTCCTACACAGGACAGAGTTCTGGCAACACACGGCTTCTCAAACACACAAAGCAACAAGAAAACCCAAGGCTGGAAGCTGAAACTAAACAAAGCAAAGTTCTGAAGTATTTAATGTTGAAGGTTGGTAAAGCACTGGAACAATTTCACAAGGTGAATCTTCCATCACTGGAAAGTTTTAAAGCAAGAGGGGATGTTTTCTTTATTCAGTGCTGCACTTCAAGCAGGAGTCAATTGAGGGCAGTCCTGTGACTTGCACTCCACAGGAGGTCAGAAAGATCACTAGAGCCTCTCTGACCCCATAACCCAGGAATTAATACCTGGGAGGAGTTTCTTGTAAAATCTGTCAAACTTTAAATCTGTCTGCCCTTTAAATCCCTACCTACAGCTTCTGTGCTATGAAGCCACAATGGAAAATCAGTTAAAGAACAGGGAAAATGGAAAAGGGAAAAACCAAGAAGCTACTGACTGATGAAGGCACAGTGAAGGATGATGGAGGTTTGAACACTGTCCCTGCACCAGGCTGAGCAGGACCTGTTCTGGACTCCTGGAGATCATGGGGGTTTGGCTGTTACTGATTTCACTGGTACTCGCTTGGTGTCCTCTGCAGGTAAATAGAGGACAGGGAGTTTGCGTTCTGCAGGACTGCGAAACCTGTGTCGCTCCCGAACACTGCACAGCCCCACCACACAGACAACCGAGCCACAAAGCTATTATTCTTTCATTTGAACATCCCAGCCAAGCTACCTTTGTGATTATAACTGTAGACCAAAACAGGGTGCGTATGAACAACAGAAAAAAACCAAAACAAAACAGAAACCCAACATAAAAACAAAACCAGAAAGCTGCTGTTTCATTATTATTGTACTGCTGCTTTGGAATCAGAGAAAATAAAAACCTCCAGCAGCAGATCTGGGTTCCTCAATGCAGCTCAAAAAGTTGGCAGGCGAATGTTGTTGTACAAGGAATGGAAACTGGACTGCACAGATCCTCAGGAAGCCACCAGAGGGTAGCAAAGCATTTTAGAGCGCAGCTGACAGAGGCCCAGGCAAAGCGGTGTGATCTGTACCTGCATCTCCCTCCTCACTTTCTGGTTGCTATTTCAGTTATTCAGGAAAATTACATTTTTATTCATCCCTGTGCATTCCATTTTCAAAATGCTGCCTTGCTTTCTTCGCAGATGAGAAGGAAAATTTATATTTCAATTATGCCTACCCTTCTCCCTGAATGAAGCTTGTTTCTCCCTTATTGTCTTCACAGTGTCTGCATCCCTCCCCAACCAACTCTCCCCTGCAGCAGTGGGCAGCAAGCCGGGTCCTATGGGGATGGCCTATGGTTCAGCAGTGGGGTACCACCCTGTGGAGAGGTATGAGGAGGAGAAGGTCAGGAGGGCAAACAGTTGTTTCCAGCAGTTTCAGGAAACTGGTTACACCAGAAACTCCCCACATTAGGAGTCTGGATTACCCCAACATCCTTGCTAGTGCAAGGTTCAGGTAACACTCTGAATTGCTAATGGCCAGTCCTGAGGTTTTGACTGTTTCAAAGCTGCGAAAAGTACAGGAGAGGAAGAGACATAATAATTTTGTAACGCTTTCCTTGCCTCTCCAAAAGTCTCCATTCTCCACTTTGCAGATTCCCTCCCCAGTCACATGGAAAACCCTCAGCCCCACAAGCACCTCAAGAAGCCAATAAACCAACCTCATCCTGATCCCCTCACGTGCCCTCTGCTGAGTGTAAGAGTAGGAAGGTTTCCAACAACTTCTTTTAAAATTATTATTTTATTTTAAGGTTCCTGTGTGTTAAGTCTCAAGCCAGGATGCAAGGAGTCCTGTTGCCCTGCTCTTGGAAGCTTATATGGAGACAGGAGACCAGACAGTAACACAGGGGAGGGGGTGGTGGGGGGAGAAGAGTCTGGCTTTTAAATAGCTAACTTTTTCATGCACAGTCTGCAGGAACCAAAAATAGCTCCTGAATATTTCAGCAAATCATTCCCAATAATTAAAATTGTGATGTGTTTTCTGTCAATCCCAAATGCAGTGAAAGCCTTCAGATATATCATTCACTACAAATTATTCATCCAGCTGCACTTGCAGAGTTGAACATTTCCATTCACTTAGACCTAAGCGCAAAGAAACCCTCCAGCCCCTAAATGACAAAGTCTTTCATATCACACCTATTGCCAAAAAATACAACAAACTAATCTTCCCTGATCTATCCTATTTATTTATTACAGGTATGTCTTACCCAGTAGGTTAAGACTGTAGTGCAGGCTGACAGCACTGATTAAGTCACATCTGTTCAGTGCAGTTGCTTTCAGACCCTATTCACAGATAGATCAAAGTCACTACATACATTTTCCACAAATTGTACTCCTAACTGGAGTATCCCACTTGCTCTACGCAGGTGCTGTGCCAGACCCGAGGATCAGCCCTTTACCACATTGTCAGGAAGCAATGGGAGGTAAAGGAAAGGTTCTTGCAGACTTCCAGTTCTGGGGAAAAGCTTCTGCCTCTGTAGAGAACTTGATTATCAGCCATGCCCCACCAACAGTAGACACCTTTTCTCACAGGCTCCCCAAAACAGGCACCAAAGCTAAAGACGTCAGAAGCATCACCTTCTTGTAGCGCTATGGAAAATCTGTGGCATCACTTAAATCCAGCCCAGCAGCTCACTCCTCCATTATAGCCTCGGCATGAATTACAAATGTGAAGCAGCAGACACTCAGCACAAGAGCATACTCTGGGCAAGATCCATTTACAGACCTTTTTAAAGAAAGTTCCCAATACATAAGGGTGTTTTCATTCTCTTGTAGCCAAGGTCAGGAGACCTCAAGGGGACAACATACTTTGGAAGCATTGAGCTTCCTTGATAGGGTAGTCAGAGCATGAGTATCTCAGTTTGAGACTCCCCGTCTGTCCAGTGTCTGGACATTTAATATAAATTAATCTGTTATTAAAAAGCATTCAACCAAGTTCTCCTTGACCAGCAAGGAGACATCCTGGGACAAGACAGGGAACTAAAACAGGCCCTTCCTCAGTCTGTCTGAAGGCACAGCTGTTAAGAGAATACAACTTCTCTTCATAATTCAAGTATTATTATTATTAGGAGTGATGGAAAACACTGGAGAATCACAAACATTCGCCTTTGCAAAAGACTGGCAATATGGGGAAACATCACGCTGAAGTCACAGTTCCCTGTTGAGCACTTCTCCTCCTCCTCAGTGACGTGTTGCACTGTCATTCCAGAATGTCACCTTGATGGAGAGAACAACTTCTTGAGAGGAGTCATCAGCTTGGAGCAACAAAAGCCACCTCCTTCAGAAATACACCCACAGAAGTGTGCAAGGCCAGGACAATAACGTCACGTCAGGGCGTAATTAAAACTCCTGAGCAGTTACAGCTCCTCCTTGACAGTCTTTTATGTAATGACTGAACACAAGGTAACAACCTTCCCCATACTGACATGTCTGCACAAACATACAATTACCACAGTGATGGGAAGGAGCCTGACAAACAATTTGCTCAGGGAACAAACCACCCAGCTAGGAGGTCCCAAGCCCTTTTCCAACCTTGCTGCTCCTGACTTCTTCAGGACATTGCGTCAAGCCCTGAAGGCAGGGACAGAGGCCAGAAGGTGCTTGTACATTAATAAGTCCTCCTTGCCCAGCAGATGCCCTTTCTTGGCAAAACATTCCCTTTCTATAGAAGATCAAGCACGTGTTGTTGCACAACTGACTGGCAATTTTACAAACAAACTTGGACAGGCTTTCTGGGGGCACAGAGACATGAGGCAAGAGAGATATTTGCAATGTCCTAATAAACAAACAAATTATAAAAACAAAAGATATCTGTGGTTTCTCACTCAAGAAACATCCACTCTTAGAAGCCTGCTTTTCCCTAAAGTCTTTTTAGTTCTTGCAGGATCAAAGTGAATAATCAATAGTAGGCAGGGAAAGATGATCAACAGAAAGAAAAGAGTTAAACTCAAGTTAACATGACAGAAGTTGCACAGAAGTGCTGTGGGAAGACAAAGGCATTCATATTCAGATCCGAATTAGTGAGAACTATGTGAAATCTGGACCAAAGGATAATAAAAGCAAAAGTCTGCTAACAGCGGTTAGATCGCATGTGTTCTCATGGAGCCTTGTCTGGGTGACTCAGACAGCAAGATTTTAGACAAAGAGGGTTTAAAACAAGCCTTAGTAAAGATAAGACCCGGCAGCAATACAACACACAGCACTCTTACACAACATCGTACCTGTCTCATTCACCCTTTGGCTTGCCCTGCAAACAGTGGCACACAGAGTTAAAGCCTGTAACGAAGCACAGCTCAGCCCATGTGGACCAGCAGGCATGGACAAGTCATGAGGGCCAGAGACTGTAAGCTCTTTGGGAGTCCTCTTCTGTAAAACTTTTAAGATCTCATCATAATGGAAGTTACCCTACCAGAAAAGTCCTAAAAAGCAAGAAGACAGCCCATGCAATTATTTTAGTCTTTGCAGCTTTGCATCGCTGTACTAATAAAGATTCTCCAGTTAAAACTCTTAACACCAACTTAATATCCACTCCTTGACTCAGTTTTCACTCATGTTGGTCTCCAGGCTGTACTAGCTCTGCTTGCACTGGTGCTACATCTGCCCACACTAATGTGAACATCCTACATTTCTTGGGGAGATTGAAATGGCACTAAACATCAGCGCTTGGCAACTGAACTTCACCCATAAAGTCTTTCTGGACAGGCCTGGTTTTGCCTACAGTCAGTCAACACGCAAATGAAGGTGTTCTGCCAGCATTGCCAGCAAACGCTTGTGGCTCCTGCTAAAAGCCTTGTGTCAGGCTGAACAGTGAAGTGATAGGCACCTCACAAACCTTGTTTCATTATGATATTCTCTACAAAAATATGCCGTTGGACCTGGGTTTTTTCCCCTCCAGCTTGGAAGAAGTACAGTAGTTTGGCTGACTGGGGAAAAATGTTCACATGTCTCACTAAGAAAAACTGTGTGAGAAAAAAGCATTTGCAGAGCATGTGGTATAAGAGGAAAGGATTGATCAGATTACCTGAAGAACTGATACCTGCCTCTACTAAAACTCTATTTCTGTTCAAAGCCCTGCTTGCAAATTCTGAGAGGAGATAATACAGGATTTTCTTATGGTATTTCAGATTAAATGCTGCATAAGAAATGCAGTATCCTCAAAATGTCGTAGCTATAAGCTTCTGATTCACACATTTCCCATTTGGGGATATTAGGTATGATTCTATTTTTTAATGAAAATGGAAAACATCAGAAGGAAAAAAAATGCAATTCACAATTCTATCTGTCAAGTTTAGTGTGCACT
The DNA here is from genome assembly GCA_013397865.1 of Struthidea cinerea. Taxonomy (NCBI): domain Eukaryota; kingdom Metazoa; phylum Chordata; class Aves; order Passeriformes; family Corcoracidae; genus Struthidea; species Struthidea cinerea. Next base: position 1,565,211 of record VZTI01004746.1, read on the forward strand.
GACTCCAGGTTCCACAATAACGTCCCGCTGCGAGCGTGCTTTCAGCCGCAGCTCTAAGTGCATTCACATCAGGCAGTGGGGAAGGCACAGGCTGAGACAGATGACACCCAAAGCTCCTCTAATGCATTTAAACCTTTTTGTCTTAAATTGATCCCATCTCAGATATGCTGAGTGTTCAGTCTCTTCTTTTTCTGGCTGATTTAATTATAACTTTCCAACTGGTAAAAACTGTGATAGGAAGCATTGTAAATGAGCATTTTAAAGAGAAAGTGGGATAGAAAAAGACTTAAATCAAAAATTTGGGGATAAAGCACACTGGCTACAGCCATACAGTTTAACAGAGTCTCAAACACAGGCACAAGGCTCTGCATCACTTGAAATGTGAGTTACAGTTTAACCTCTGACCACTCAAGCCACTGAGCCAGTCTGGCACACCACATGGTGCGCATAAAACTGACCCAGAGCACCCATAGAAAACACCTCCTGTATTCACAGTCCCAGACCCCACATCTACATGAATAAACTGTGTCAAAATTCCCTTCACACCTCCCACCACTCCTTTTCCCTAGGTTCCAGTTTTACTTCAGGAAGTTTTCCAGAACAGTTTTTTTTTCTAGTATCTGTTTGTACAAGCAACAATTTTCTAGTGTTTTCTTATTCAAGGATGAAATTAAAAGAACAAAGGCTGCTCTTTCATAATGCATCATCTTCCTGAACAGACTAAACAAGGTCTCAATGAAAAACCACATGCTTTTATTGGTACCCATCAACCTACCAATAAATGCACAGAAAATAACCACAGAAATAAGGAGCTTGCCACCCTTGAAACCTTCCTGAGTGCCTTCCAGAGATGTGGTATACTCCCTTACATCAGTGGTGGTCTTCAAAGCACAGTATAAATCATTTGGTGTGTGAGACAATGGGGAGGGTATCTTCAGAAATGCATGTTCAAAGCGATTAGGGAAGGTGATGGAGCATGACAGCCACAGAGATTTTCTTCCTACTTCTCAGTGGAGACAGAATTGACTAAGGTACAGTACACCACAGTCCAAAATATTACAAGCTGTATGCTTTACATGTAGAAAGAGAGCATGGAAATAAACATGAAAAAAGTTAATCGTTTTATGGCCCCAACTCAAGCTTTTTTTCCTTCAGCAGACGTAGGCATGCGAAGTGGGATCCCAATATAACCAAGAGCCAACCTTGGCATCAAACAAGTGCTGATACAACCATATGGTTTGAAAGAGTTTTCTCTCCTCCTGCTAAGTACCACCTCACATCTTGGAGAGGACGTGTCTTACAGCCATTATCAGCAGCAAATATAAAAGGCATCTGCCTCTGGTGACGAAGAACTGGAACTGCTGTGATGAGGGGCAGGGAAGGCTCCAGGCTGATGGTGCTTCCTGCAGTTCCCAGTGCTCACTCAGGACACCAGCACACGGCAAAGGATCTAATTAGGCAGCTCTGCTGCTGGCAGGGAGATGTGGGGTACAGACAGGTGACTGAGCTACAAGGGAAGGGGGAAAAATGGAAGGGATGGGGTATTTGGGAGCAGCAGAGGGAAGTGAGCAGGGATTTAGGCAGAGGAAAAACATGGGATTGGGGATGCAGAGACACTCCCAGACATTTTCCTGGCCTATTTCAGCTGCTGGCTGACCAATCCTGTCTGTCCCACAGAGCCAAGGAGGAGCTCCTTGAAGCCAAACCAGCCCAAGTGTCGACAGCACAAAGGTAACACTCAGCACAGACCCACAGAGCCTCGTGCTCACAGAGTCACTTAAAAGCCTGTGGGTATTTTTGGCATCTCCAAAGCCAGATGGCCACATGTGCACAGCCCTGTGCCAGGCTCTGGCCCTGCTGCTCTGCTCAGAGCCAGCCACCCCAGCACCCACACCAGAGGCACCGTTACCCTGCAAGCTGGGGAAGTGAACACAGGTAATCCAGGTAACTGGAATTTCATTGCAGAAAGAGAAAGTAAGTGAAGCCACTGCAAATATGATGTTGAATGAGGCCCACAGGCAACTGCTGTGGTCCCAAAATGTCAAGTATCCTGTCCCGCACCCACTAGTCTGGATCATCGCTTCATATGGGCTCACCATAAAAGCTTGAAGATAATCCAGAAAAAACCCAAACAGTTCACTATTCCTATGGGAACCTGTTCCAGAATGCTGCCCTGCCCTTTTTCTCATCACAGTCTCTTTTCTAACTTCAAGACTAAATTCATTAATGTAATCCCAATACTGGCACAATACGTCCTGCACGTAATCATCGAGACTTGTAAATAATTTACAAGAGACATGAATACGCCGCCATCTGCACACAGAGGAACTGCTCACTCCACAGCATTCATGCATGTGTTGGTACCTCTGGGGAAGGGAGAGGGTGAGATGGGGACAGCTGTAGGGTCATGCTGGGAAGCTGTTGCTATGTGGTGGCTCTTTGGTGACTTAGGTAACAAACTGGATACAGGCAATTTAATCTACCAAAGCAGTGGATGCTAACAGGAGTCCCTGCTGCCAGGTGCAGCAGAGAGGACAAGCATCAACAAACAGGCATAGTAAAGAAAGGTCTCACCCCAAAAGACAGCCTAGACAAAAGACAGCACATCACGTCTGACAGCCTGGCATCACAGTGGTGGGATGTGAAGCCTTGGGACCCCTCTGTGCAGCCATGACTAGTCTGGGCTAAAGAAAGTGAGACTTGTTCTTTGGCTTTGGAGCTTCATGGAAAGCATGGAGTTTCATGGAAAATTCAAGAAAAACCAGGGCAACAGTAACTCCTTCCCACATTGCAGAATCTCATTCTGCTCTCCACTTCCAAAACCTTAAAAATCTAAGGTACAGTCTAGGAAGCATCTGCCTTGATTTCAAACAGGGCAGAGAACTACCACCAAGCCAGATAAAAAGCAATGGGCTTCTGCATGGATGCCACAGGCTAAATTAATTGAGCCTCAGATTACACAGACGAGTACACAAGGCCAGATCTCACACCAGTAGATTGCACCATTTGAGTGGCAATATCAGCATCTGGAGGGCATGTGAATTCGGCTCTGCAATAACAAACCTGTGCCGAGCTCAGCGGGTCGAGGCCATTAGGGACCAGGGCACGAGTCCCAGGCAAGTTGTTCAGCCTTTGACGTCTGCAACACAGAACTACATCACTCACAAGGTAAACTTCATAAAGTTTATGACCCTTGCGGGATGACAGAGATCTACTGCAGCACAAACAGCTCCTCTTCAAGGCTTCTATTGGCAGAGATGGGCCCTCTATCAATGGGAATTTTAACTGCAGTTAAGTCTTGACCAAATACTTCTGCACATAAAGCAAATACATACAAATCATAACTACTTACATACCCTAAATGCAGCAATATCATCACCTATTTAGTCACATGTGACACTTTTAAAGGAACACCATATTTTTTCCTGATATATTAGCTGAATTAGTGGAAGATTTCCACCTGAAGTTCTTGTGCAGGGACTTTTTTTCATCCAACTCCAATAATTTAACTTATTTTTTAGAATTATTTTTAAAAGACTTGTTGCTTCGATAGGGAGCAGCAGTTCCAGAAGCGTGTCTTCCTCTGGAGACTCTCCCTCCAAACGGATTTCAACAGGGACAAGGAAAATGGTCATTGTAGGCTCAAGACTACTTTTCCTTGGGTGCTGCCCAACTCCCAGTACTTGTGCTGGTAGTACTCCTAGGCCCAGTAGGACTACAGCATCAAATCAGATAGAATGTTTAAGGGAGCACAAATTTGGAGGCCTATCCCAGGAGGCTCAGGAACTGTTCTGCCATTCCACAATGCTACACAGAGTGAGGACAAAGGAATGAAGAGATGACAGACCGAGACAAACTTTGGTGTGAAGTGGGACACACCAGTAACAGCCATCACTAATTGCCATTCCCCTTGGGCAGCCCTTAGAAACATCATGAGTGGCTTGAATTGCTTTATTGACATTTACTCTGCCTTCACCCTGGGTGATTCATACAAATAAGAGATTAGAAGAAGGAAGGAAGGAAAAGCAGCAGTAGCAGGAGGGAAGAGGAGGATAATTAGTGCTGTGAGGATTCAGAAGATCAGTAAGGGCCTGGTGATGAGGGAAAAGACAAGAGGAAAGAAAGGGATGGACACACATTTAGTATTTCAAGCACAGAAAGGTTCTTGCAGCTAGGGATGCTGAAGCAAGACTTGCTTATTATTATGACTATGACAAAGCAGAAAAAAAGTGGAACACACATTGATTAAAGCAGCAGGCATCTCCCTTGGATGCTGAGACTCAGCAAGGGGCTGCAGCTTCCCAAGGAGGCAAGCATTTAGATTTCAGCTATTCCGAGACATGGACCATATGTTGGGGCCATCTGGAGACTGCTTTATTTGATGGATGTCGGATGCCTCCAAAGGCACCAGTGAAGGGAGCTGAAATATTGGTAACTGATTGATGCTGAGGGCACTTAACTAAAGATGACCCCACTTCTTCACAATTCGCACCTGCTCCACAGGAGAAGCTCAAAATTGTCTTCCCAGCGGAGATGATCGCTTCTACGGCTTCCAGAAGGCAGTGGCTCCTGACGAAGCGTGCGGCCGTCATTTAACTGGCACAGCTGGTGAACTCAGTGGGATGGCCCTAAGTATGCTCAGCCAGCACTCAACAGCTGATCCACGGCACCAGCTGGAGTGTCCCATTGAGTACCAGACATGAATTATCAGTGCACCATCAAAAGATGTGTTGCGTCAACGGATGAAGCCCATGATGCAAAGAGCCCTCCTCCCATGCCTTCAGAGGCCACCCCACCCTTTCAGCACCTCTTGAGAAGCCTTGCCGGGAAGAGAAGCTCCACTGGAGCACCATTCACAGCAATGCAAAGGTGTAGAGGGGAGGACATCCATGCAGCAACTCCTGGCTGACAGCTCTGCAGCACAGCTCATGAGGGACCATTTTTCTTTCACTCCCAGAAGACAAGAAGCTAAGGCCCTGACACAGACAGGTCAGATAGAAAAGGAAAAGGCACACCTTTGTCCAAGCCACAGCAAACCCCTGTTTTGCAGTTAAAAAACCAAAACCAACAGCAGCAAAAAAACACCATCAAAAACCCCTCCAAACTAAAACTACCAAAAAAACCTCCAAACCCAGACACTCTTGAAGGCAGGCAGTGTTTCTCTGTGTGAATATGCTTCATATCTAGCAGACACCAGAAGTATTTAAGTTAAAAATACCATCACGTAGAAATCCACCTGCCAAACTATAACCAGGCCTTTTGCGGAGACCTGTGGAGAGAATCGGGCTTTGTCTTGCACTAACAGCAGGTGAAAGAAAGCAGAATGCTCTGTCTCTGCACAAGCAGAGAAAAAGCAAAAGAACCCAATAAACACATCTCTAAGAGCAGCTTCCAGAAAACAGCTTGCTAGACCACCCTGCACTTTGTCTCTGCCTGAAAAAGCAACAGCAAACACTTTCTTCCACAGCATTCAACTCCAGAGCTTGGGAAATCATCTGAATACAAATGCTCACAACCCTGGGCATATGGATTTTGCATCCAACGGCAGAGTGTAAAATATGCTTTTACAGCTCTTCCTAACAGCCTCCCACCAACCCAATGCACAGTTCTAATAGTCCCTGGGATTATGGTGCAGGAATTGCTGAATTATAACCCTGGGGCTTGGCCATGAGATGCTGTCCTGCTTTGTGCTCTGCTTCTCAGGGAGAAGAGGGACCCTTTCAAAGGAAGCTGTGAGGCTGTCAGCACCCTCACTGCCACAGCCTGAGCCTTGGATACTGTGCAGGCTTCACTCACTGCCTGGGGATGCATGATTCCTGATGTCAAATTTCCCCAGTGTGACTCCAGAGATCGGGAACTGTCTGGCAAACCCCAATTTCTCATTTGTTGCCAAACAGTGAGGCACAAGTCCTTTGTGACGGCAGACTGAATCAGGTGATGGAGCTGTGACAATCAACACTGTCTGAGAGTTGGCCTCTGCTCTGCCATCTCTTAGGAGTACATCTCTGGAAAGAATGTGGAGACAGGCCCCCCTCTGCTGGGAGACTTTGCCCACAGAGGGCCTCAGATAGCTGTCAGCCAGGTGTCCTGGAGTTGGACGGATTTGACTAAGCACAGGTTACATCCCCCTGAATGTCTTCATTAGCAGGCAGCAAAACAGTGCCGCTTTATACACCTGGAGCTCAAAGTAGAGCAGAGTAAAAGCAAAGCAAGCGAGTCCTTCCAGCCTTCATCCCCACTCAGGCTGAAGCCTGTGCTTTGTATCCCCAGCTCAGGCAAGGACTGGGATTTGGTAAAGTCAAGGGAGACGAAAGTACAGAAGAAGGGTTATAAATATGCATCAGTGTCTCAAGGCTGGAGATCAAGGGCAATTTTATGAGAAAATCATTTTAGAATAAAAAAAAAGTGGTGGTGAGGGTATAGAATGTGTAAAGCTTCATAATGGCAAAGGAACAATCCTGTCCTTCCTCCTGGATAGGAGGAAAGGAACACATTAACTGCTACCTGACACAGGAACTTTGGAGGCTTAAACCTCCTTTTGCCCTCTTCCAAATTATAAGCTTTTTGAGATGGAGGATGTCTTTAGCATGCAATTATGCACCTGGTAAAATCAAAGGAATCTTATTTCAGTTTCTGACAAACCAGAGTAATAACACAGGTTTGGATGTAGCTGCATGTCTCTGTCAGGCACCACAGTCCCCTGCTGAGCGTGGAAACCAACAATTCTTCAATAAGTGAAGGCTCTAGAGAACCCCAGTGCTAGAAGTGAGGAGGTGTTGATGCACTGAGACCTGACCAACATAGATACTCCAAAACAGGGACTTCTTAATCAGGTTCTGAAAAACTGAAAAGTAAAATGCACAGCGATAGTCTTTGTGGGATAATTTACTTCAACAGACTTTTGGTTGGTCAGCAGACCAGCTAGTGATTTATTACTCCTTGGCCTAGGAAACAAAGAATCAGCACAAAAGGTGTAAACTGATAGGAGTGCTTAGACCTAATCTACTAACAGAACAGAGAAACGTTATTCCACTTGGTGACACCAGTTACCACAAAACACATCAGATAAACTTTGCAACATTAGCTTACCTGTTCAGAAGAGGCAGCCAGACCACGGCAATGCACAGGAGGCAACGCAGAGCAGCCAGTGGTGCTGCACTCATTTCCATGGTGCTGGGACTGATAACTCCTCTAGCTCAGCATTATGAAGCATGGTGAGTCAGTGTTCAGCTTTATCTCTGCAAGTAGTTTCTGCATACTTAAAAAACAACTAGCTTGGAGGAATGCATGAGGAAAATAAGGCACAGGACAGAACCCTGCTCAGCCAGGAACTCTCCACATAATCAACCACACATAGCATCGAGGTGTAGCACTCACCTGTCTCAGTGAATTTTCTACAGATTTGGGTCTTGGATTTCTTACAAATTCCACTCCCCTACTCCCAGCAGCACCTGGACCAGGTGAGACCACACATGCACACAGCAGCAGCTCAAGGAGGGTCGAGACAGCTGCTGTTCTCCAGACTGAATTGTGATCCCTTACTGTCCACGTGAGCCATCGACTCCTGAGCATGTGTGGCTTTTACCTGGGCCCATATGTTAAAACAAGTTGTATGTGTCTCACTTCTGCACCATCCTTCCATCCAGACACTTCAAACAGCGCATCTGATCTTCCTCCCGTTGCAAGGAGAGTTATTAAGTTCAGTAGGTGCAGCAACAGAGTCCCATTAAAGCTCAGTGTGTACCAGTACAATTGTTGCCATTAGTGGAAGGTAAACTGAGACACAGAAGGACACATTTTCCTCCAAGGTCATACAGTAAATCTACCGCAGAGCAGAAACAGAAATCAGTGCTTCTCATTTCCAGCCCAGGCTTCGACCATAATTACAAGTGAGAGATGAAATCTGGCTCCCATTCTAGAGGTTGGGGAAGTTCAGGACCCTGAATCTATTCCTGGCTTTTGCTTCCCGCTTCAACGTGCGCCTTTGAATAGGTCAAAGTTTGATGCCTGTGCATTTGGAATGACTGGTCATGCTTAGGCTCCCGTATATGCAAGATGTATCCATTAATACTGGGTTAGGCAGTTTGCATGCAAATAAAAGCACTTTGTGCACACAGGGTCTCATTTTGATACTGTCACCTTCTGGTGAGGACGACTTCTTTGCCACCCCAGAGAGCACTAACAGCCCTGTCCCTCACTCAGCATATGCCCAGCTGACCTGCCTCAAACCATCTCCCTTCCCTGGGAGGGGCTGCAGACTTCAAAGGGTCCCCACCTTGACCAGGGACCACTCTGGTGTTACCAAGACTGACTCAGGTAAAAACGCCACTGTTGCCAAACACCAGCTCATTCAGACTAAACTGTTTCAGTGGAATTGCTATTAAAAACAGAGCTTATAGTTTAAACAAATGTCATGGTTTAGCATAGTTTGGGGTTTTAGTTAAGTTAAAACACAGCAGAATAACAAAACAAAAACAAACAAACAAAAAAAAAACCCAAACACCACTCCACAAAGAAAAAGCCACAACAAGCAAAAAAACCAATCCCAAATAGAAACAAAAAAAACCAAACAAATAAAAAAAAATTCCAAGAAAATAGGAACAAGTGTTGTCACTTGAGTCCCCTCCTGCAGCACTGCCTGTTCAGAGTCCCGCTCTGCCCAGCTTGGAGCAGTGCTCGGATGAAACACTCCCACATCCTCTCCTCGGGTTTTTACACAAAAGCATTTACAGACAACACGCACCAAATCCTGACTGGTTTTTTGCTTCCTGCAAGACAGCCCTCGTGTTTCCTGGCCAGACAGCAGGTCAGCTCAGCGCTCTGCGTCAGGCAGCACCGCCAGCGTCAGTCGCCGGCCGCGCTGGGGGACGGGCGCAAGGGCAGCCACCCTTCTGTGAGCCCTGCTCCAAAAGCTCATGAGGTCACACAGGTGTCCTTGGGAGATAATGGTCAACAGTAACTCTTGTTTCACAGGAACCTAACCTCGTCCTCACAGCAAGGATAAAGCAAAATTTGTAGATGTGGATTTGAAGACATAGTTCTTCTTGACCTCCAGTTCTGGAGACACTTATTTCTCCAGCTGACTGCTGCATTTTCACAGCTGCTGAGCAAACTCCAGTTGAAAGGAAGAGACTTTGGAGCATTCAACACTCTTAAAAGTCAGCATTGGAGAAACCTTGACCCTGGCAATTTTAGTCATAGTTCTGCCTTTGAACAACCTTAGAGCTTCGACTTCATTGACAGCACTTAAAATTACAACACCCCCCCATTAAACCTGCCTAAAGCAGCACACTGAATGAATAAGGCCACTTTTGTTATCTGTTTGGGTCTTGTACCTTACACAGACCAAGACATAGTCCTGAATCAACTTTGATGAAAGCTGGAGTAGAAAAGTATTCAATCTTCACTTTAACATTTCTAGAGATTAAAAGGTCACCATAATCCTCAGCATCAGACACAGTTCCCCTGGCTAATTAGCTTCACAGTTAAACCTCATTTTATTTCTGGTCAGAATGTGCTCACCTTTCATTTCAACTACTGGATCTTGCAGTACATTAAAAACTGTTCTCCATCTAGATACCAGACAAATCACTCTTCAATTAATCAAATTCCTGCAGCCTCTCATTGTAAGTCATGCCTTATGAGCATTCTCATGCTATTCTCTGACTTATCTCTGGTATGTTTTTCCCCCCCAATATCTTTCTTCTAATTACAAGTATCAGAAACTGCTGCAGGTATTCTACAAGAGATCTCACCAGTGCTAATTTCAGGGAAAACATATTCACCTTCCTACTTCTCCAGATTTCTGTTCCTGCCCTCCCACAGACAGCATTTGCTGTGCTCAGTTCCCAGCACAGAGCTCCCGGGGCTGGACTCAGCTGCTGGGGCAGCAGTTGTCCCATCACTCCCCTACCACAGGCACAAGGAACAGGAACACAGTGCTCGGGTCAAGTCCTGAGGGCTCTGCTTCACCTGACTAGTGAGTGAGTGGCCCTGCGCCTTTTCTTCTTCCCGTAAATAGGCCACCCTCTCAGTTCTCTGTGCCCAAATGCCTGCTTTTAAAAGTTAACACTCTTCATACCATTTCCTTGGGCTAATTCACTGAGCAACTCAATGGTTCTCCACGAAAGACCTGTCCTCATCTTCTCTACCCTTCCTCCAGGTCACTCATCACTGAGCTGTTAACAGCCACGAGCTGACCTCAGACAGACCCCACTAAAAAGCCCCAAGAGCTGAACCAAGTGTCCTGAATTACAGTTTGCTACTCTAGCAGCCACATCATGGTCCCACTTGTAATTCTAAAGAATGGACTCTATTTCATAGATTAAGCTATTACTTTTCAAGACTGCCACAATAATGATACTTAACATTCCTGGAGCAATTTACATTTTCAAAGCACTGCAAAAATGTTAATTAACAGCATGCTTACAGCAGCTTGGGAAAGCAGTCACCTCAAAACTGCTGCTCTGCTTCTTCATTCACATCCACTCATTCCAGACAAGTATCAGAAATCATTTAACTCCCATGTTCCTTGTAATCTTTTATTCTACCAATTATTTAAGCTTAATTTAAGGTTCAGCAACAAAGTGGAACTAAGGATATTAACATGAGCCTTAATAAATTAATGTAATTCTGGTTGTCTACTAAACAACCAAAGAAAAACTTGTATTACAAAAAACTCAGCCTTCGTTAAATACGTTGCACAATACTGTGTGCAACTATGTTTTTCAATAAAAATTCATAAATTTAAAGAAGTCTGACTTGTAATTGGATCACAGTATTTCCAAAATTCACCCCATTTTCTCCTTGCACAGTTCAGCTATAACAACCTTTGAAACTCAATGTAATAGTGCCTTATACTGGAAGAGACTGGCACAAGTCCACAAAGGATCATCTATTTATAAGAAAAAACATCCAAAGGTACTGGCTGACACATTTTATGAAGAATAACACTCCTGCTTTAGGGAATAAGCCAAATATTGGAGGTTGGGAAGAGACTTTTCCTACAGAAGCACTGATCTGTGGCTGCTTTGTGAGAGGTCTGGTAAGGCATTGGCCCTTGGACACAGTCAGAGATATAATGGACAAAACCAGCCATAAATCTCAGCTACTCTGACAGCTTCCACTTGCCAGGCTCTTAGCTGGATCTGAACTTCAGAAACCCTTAAAGGTATTTGGATCCAAGTGTTTCTATGTTCCTCAGCCTCTGTGAAGGTTGGCAGAGCTAAACAAGCACTTCAAGAAGTGATGGCACAGGAGTTGAAAATTAAATCACCAAAAAACATCCCCTGCCACAGATCTGGGGAAGGGTTGCCAGTAACTCTTGAAGCCTAATTTCATCCATCACTGAGAGCAATACACAACAGAAAGCCGCTTATGCAGTGCCCTGCTGAGCATCATCTGTTTACTGTGTATACTGCAATTTTTTTAAAATGTGTGAAAAATGAAAAACTATTTAAGTCCAAATGCTGAATTTGCAGACTCCAGCCTTATGCCAGACAAGATGTTGATCTTTAAGCCTATCAACCTGAAAGACTTTCATATTTAAAGAAGTGGCTTTCTTGTGTTGCAGCATTCAGGTGAGATGGAGCCCATCTGGAGCAGGAGCGGAGCAGGGTCAGCCACAAGCAGAGCTGTGCACAACAGAGACTAAAGCAGCTTGGCCCACTTAAACCCAGCAAAGAAGAATGCAAGAGGGAATATCATCCTCCCTGAGGTATTTATAGGACAGCACTGGAGCCCAGTGCAGATAAATATGGCCAAGAATACACATAACCTAAAAATTAGCAAGGTTTGATCAGCACGAGATGGCTTCAAAGCAGGTTCCCAGCAGGAATATGGATTTTAAGAGGGCACTTGAAGTTCATGAACATGGTGTACAACGAGGTTTTCAGCAAGGAGAGGAAGACAGGGCAGCTGGCCAGGGAGGTCTTTGCCCTTCCTTGGCTGGCATAATGGCAGGTTGTGAAGCTGGAGGGGGAATTGAATCAAAACCCTCTTTACAAATGTGTTTCAATTTCCCCCCATGGCCCAGCCGCTGTCTAAACATTTTCTCTCGGTTTCGAAACACAAATACCTTGAGGGCAAATTCACGTTGATGTTTCTCTCGAGATAATAACAGCTGCTATCTATTAGTGTTTCTTACAGATTTACTCTTGCTAAATGCCCAGTCAGCTCAGCACAGGTTTGACAGGAAAAAGAACAAACAAGGAACTCAGGAATTTGTTTAATGGAGGAATAGAGCCAGCTGCAAGTATGAGCCTGCACTGGGACTTGCATGCATGCATTCAGGAGTAAACTTTACTTATGTAAAAGCTCTGCTGTCCTCAATCATGTGCAGAGAAAAAAAAATAGCTGCTGTATTCGTTGGTAGTATTTGCAGACTCTGGACAAAATTCAGGCAGGCAGCAGCAAAGCAGCCACGGCTGAGGAAGTCATCTGCAGCCAGAGCACCTCCAGCAGCCTCTTGCTGCACAAATGAAGCAAAGACCCAGCCATGACACTGTCCCTACCCGTGGAGCACTTCACCTCTAACTCAGGTCAAGTGCTAAAGCACCACTTCAGTCTAGCAAGAACGCCCCAGGCAGGAGAGGACACCAGCTAGATGGTACGTGACAGACGTCTGGGCACACAGGCAGTCACAGTTTCTACTTAAGTGCCTGCAAAATAAGGGATCTTCCACTTGGAGACACGCTTTCAATGCTAGGATCATTCTCTGCGCTTCCTCAGGAAAAAGTTCCAAACGCCTGGATCTCAAAATCCCAAATATCTGTTGCAGATGAGCTTGCTGCACAACAGGCTGCACTTGCAGAGAACATTTAAAACCACCAGGTTACTCCATCATGACTCTCCTTCAGAGAAGCCAGTCTAGGACAAAACCAGGTTTACTAGGGACAGTGTAAACCAAGAAAGAAGTTTATTTGGGATTTGTGCTGAGAAACTAAAGTATCACCTACTCAGTCTAGAAAGATATTTTTCTGGACAAGTGTCCAGGCAACACTATCTTGTTTCTTTACCCCTAGCCCATGTTCCTTCCCACCATCCAATCCATCCCACTTCCCCAGGCAAGTTACAGTAAAGGCAGAAAACTGACTTTCCTGTCACATTTACAATGACCTAAAGAAACCACGCTTGACCGCAGGCAGCCTAACTTATTCATAAGATACTCTCACACCACGTATCACAGCTATGATTTATTTATAAAGCATTCTTGATCTGACACGTTACCAGAATATGTTCCACTTAGCTCTGAAGTGTCTGTTTATTGGAAATCCATCCATATAATCGCCCTGTGCATATCTGTGGAAGTCACGATATCCCACACATTGAGAGATTTGTGGGCTTACATCAACACCTACACTGTGGCCTAAGCAGGAAAAGAGAAGCAACCACGGGTAAGTACCACCAGTACCTGGTTTCTCCCACCTGAGGGGACATGATGCTTTTCCTCAATAGGAGCCCTGGGATGAGCTCACAATATGGATGGTTCGGCCACGCACTGAAATGCTCCACACGCACCGCTGGATCAGACCCATCCTCAATTGGGCCAGTGATCTAAACATTATATAATTACAGTATTACTTTACAAAACAAGTCTTTATACTATTGGCTTCACTGACCCTTTGCTTTTCCCCATTGTCCTGTGTACACACTGCAGCTCTTGATGCTGTAAGAACAAGTAGGTCAGAGAAGATGGATATGCAATGAGGAAAAAAGTCTGGGTTTACATCACCCTTGAGTAAATCCTCCATTAAACCAGTGAGATTGCCTAGGACATGCACCATGATGAGTCAAGGGCAGTATCTAACCCTGACAGGCCTCTTTGGGCACACCAAACATGCGTGTCTATTTTCCCCCCTTCCTCATCCTCAGGCTCACCCAGCAGTGCCGGTGCTGGCTACCTGTACTGGCAGAACAGGATTGTCTCGTGAACAGTCCCCCAGTCCCTGCGACTGCACAACCTCTGGTAGTTACAGGGTTTTGTGAATCAGAGCTTGAGAAACCCTAAATACTTCTGTGGTTTTCACGGGCTCATAAACTGTAACAATTAAACAAGAAAATAGATGCCTTCTATCATCCTGCTGGAGAGCTAGAGTTATCAGAGCTCAGGAAAGCCTTCCACCTGTTTCTCCTTTTACTTCTTGCCACATAAATGTCTCTTTGGCTGCATTAGGAATGGACTCTTGCTTCTCCCCTGCCAGACAATTTTTTCAAACTTCCCTAGCAGTCAGTACAGAAGCAATGGCAAGTATCTTCAGAAACCCTGGCAGATATTTGAAAGAACAACTGGGAGAAAACTGCAGGTTCCCAACACCATCAGGACCTGATGAGGTGGTCCTGAGCTCACAAGGAAAACCCTGAAGCCAAGAACATGTGCGCCCTCTGGTTCAGTGTGCCCCTGCTCTACCAATAAGATCTAGAAGTGTCACATGTGACATTTAGGAGGACTGCCAGGGCTCAAAGCTACCATCAGATTATAATGAGTGGGCCACCACAAATCTGCAAACCTGTACCAGTAGCACCAGCAGAAAGATGCTTTCATCAGGATACATTCAGGGATGGTGTGGGGAAGAGGACAGGGTCTCTGAACACTGGTGTCTTCTTCCAGTAAACCTGTGACATGGCTGAGAGTCCTGGAAGAAGAATCACCCTTGTTTTTTCATAAAGTTGTGGATATGTTTATCACAGCAATGAGGCCTGCCAAGAGCAAAGGGAGAACACAGCTGAACTTGGCAAAAAAGCAGCTCCTATCAAGCTCCTCTTTTACCATGTCATTAGGAGGATGGCTCTGCAACATAGAGAGCATCCAGCAATCAGTGTGAGATGGGATGATAGGTGGGAGAGCAGCAGCTGGTATCAGAGGGGTTTAAACACTCCAAGATCTTTCAGTCCTGAGCCGTCACACCCACAGCAAAGGATTTTCAGCTGCTCTTACATCTCCTCTTGGATGGGCTTGTGCTGGTGGCCTGATGGAGAAGAAAGCCAGGAAGAAGCTCAAGGCCCTTTCATCCTCTACTGCCCAAGCAGCATGGAACAAACAACTCATTTATATAGTTTTGAGCCCTTCTGGCCCTTGCCACAGGCAGAGCTTTCTCCACAGTCACCTGAAATCAGGAACCACTACTGAACAAACTGTCCACGTCATCTGAATTACAGTTTCACCCATCAAGGACAGGCCCAAGGAACCCAAACACCACCAAATCCACTCTGAATCACCAAGGCTCAGGGCAGCAAACAATTAGTGTATTTCGTATATCACAGTGCCTTGACTTGGCCTCGTGTGGGGTCAGCCAGAGACTTTTACCCTGTGTTTGATCCTGCCCTTCTCAAGAAAAAAAAAAAAAATTCCTTAAAATGATTAGTTGTCCTCAGCGGTAATTAATTATCCCCAAGTAGTGAACTGAAATGACAGTGATATTTCTACTTGAATCCTCAGGGGAAAATTGGGTTGTCTTGCTATGCTCTCTAAACCTGACATAAAGTTAAAAATAGGAAGTTTAATATGCAGTCTGCAGGACTTTTTCTGCCTGTAAGGCAATCCCAAGGGACGTCTCAGTTCAACTGCAAGCTCACAAAGTCCCGCTGTCCTAGAGAAGGCAGTGACATTTATTTCCCTCTTAGGCAGCTCAGGCTCAGTGAAACACTAGCAAGAACTAAAGAACTTGTAAATTAATACAACTAAAGATGATTTACAGGAAAAGCTTTTAAACATGTTAATCTCCAGTGAAGCCTGCTTAGAGCTATGTGGCAAAAACAGCATGAGGAAAAGCGGAGATTTGGCCTTCCAGTGACTGGGAGCAGATGTTATACCTACAGACAAGCGGCAACTGGGTGGGCAAGGACAAACATGTTTCTGCTGTATAAGTAGCCATGGTGGGTTGGAAGCTGTAACTTGGGGAGCAAATTGGGTTTGTCTTAAGGTGATTTTCCAGCTCAGGTTTCAGGTCTTGATATATATCCACACTTGTTACTTTTCCCACAGTGATCAAAAAGCAAGACTATTGAACAAGTATTATGGTTAATGCATATCAGTTCTTCATTCAAAGTTAAAAGTGGTTACAAGCTCATTTTACCAGATTTTTTTAATAAAGAAAAAAAAGTCTGAAATCCCCTATTTTCCTCTCTTTCATTAATGAAGCAATATCTTGGAGTAAGAACAAGAAAATCCCCAAAGGATTAGTCTAATTTCTCTCCCTGCTGAACTGACAGTGCATTTACCTAGCACAATTCTAATGAGAAAGCAACCACTGAAAGTGAACCAAGCCTTCACTTAGCATTGAATCCCAGTGTGCTATAAAAGCCAGGCTGGTTGTCAGGTGTTCTTTAAAGAACTAGGAGTTTATTTAGGCAAGATCTATTTTCAGAAAAGAGGAAAACAACTTTCTTTTTCTAGATCATCTTCAGGGACAGCACCTCTGTCTCCTTGGTGGTTGCACAGCTCTGCCAGAGAAACCCAAACTCTGCCCTGGGCAGGCTCCTCTGGCCCAGATCAGTGGCACCACTATCCCCAACTCCTTTTGGGAGGCTAGGTCACATCTACCGTGACTTTCGGCCTGACTTAGCAGGTCCAGGAAAATCTGACCTGTCGGCCAGACCTTCTATAGCACTGTGCTGATTTAATAAGCCCTCCCCAAACATGGAACAACAAGAAACACAGTGCAAAGACACCCAGGTGAGGTTTGGAAACCCTCTAGCAGCCAGGGTCTTTTATTTTGCTTGGAGGGGGGGGGTTTTGGTGGGTTTTTGTTGTTGTTGTTGTTTGTTTAGTGGTTTTTTCTATTATTCACAGTATCCTATATTCCCATTACTCTCAACCACAGTTCTTTAGGGCAATTATACAAATAGTTTCTATAACTCTGTGAGTTTATGTCTGTAACCATTCCAGGTAAAAAAATCTCCCAACTCTTTTAAGCAAAAGATCTTCCTGGCCCAGGCATGCAGATTGTCCTCCCACCCAGCTTTCCCTAGTCCACCCTAACAAGGGTGTTGCTACCAGCTAACACTAATCTTCTCTGTAGCACCTGCAGCAGCTTTACTTTGTCTGAGAGAAAAAACATTGCCACGCTTTTTGCTCCTGCCACAGAGCTTGGATATGCTTGCTTGAAAAACACGGCTGGCTCCGCACAGGCTGGTTAAAAGCCGGCCTACGATCCCAGGCTCTGTTTAAGCCACAGCAGGCAGCGTGCTATGTTTACTTCCCTGGGAGAACGGGAGCCCGGCCGCAGCACCCTGTGTGAGAGCAGCCAGCGACACGCCGCCCCGGCACGGACACGCTGTCCCCCCACGGACACGCTGTCCCCCGCACGGACACGCCGGCCCCCGCACGGACACGCCGGCCCGGCACGGACACGCC
>VZTI01004746.1:1582871-1626046 GCA_013397865.1 Struthidea cinerea
CGGACACGCCGCCCCCCGCACGGACACGCCGCCCCCCGCACGGACACGCTGGCCCCGGCACGGACACGCCGCCCCCGGCACGGACACGCCGGCCCCGGCACGGACACGCTGTCCCGCACGCCGCTTGCCATGGGTGTGCTGGAGCTGCTCCAGTGCCACGGCAGAGCTGCTGCCCATGGCCAGCCCAGCACGGGCCTCGGCCACGCTGCAGGTGCGAACACACAGCACAACTGACCGCAGGCATGGACCCCCACCCACGGCCAAGTGCTTCCCTCTCTCTCCCCTCACCTTGCTCAGCTTCCAGATGCACTACTGGGAAGCCTGCAAGCCAAGGTGGCTGCAGCCTCTTGGAGAAGAAGGTGACCCCTTTTCCTGCACACTTCAATCAGCCCCATTCTCTACCTTGTGCTGCCCTGTCCTCTGCATTAACACCCCCTTTCTGGAAACGTGGGGTTACAGACTTTACCTGTGCTTTCACATTTGGTTTTTTGGCCCCTAAAATGAAAGCAGTGGTGAAAGGCATAATCCTTGAGCTGAACTTTACTGTGAAATGTATGATAAATGAATTGCCTGTGCATCCCCCTCATTTCATATGAAAACAGCTCGATGCTCTCAGCTCACAGCTAACTTGCTTGGCTTTATTTAATCTGCTTAATGAATTGATGTGTAACAGAACTTTTGTGCCCACAGATGAGAAATAAATCTCTCACTAATCAAAAAGCTTACAACGCCCCCAAGCTTTTTAATACGTGCCTTTCCAGGGCCATCAATAGTGCCACCACTAAAACCCTTGCAAGTGGATAAATGAGAGGTGCTTTTTTTTTGTTTCAGTTACATGCTAATGCAGTAAACATAAAAGCAAAAGAGGAAAAAGATCAATTTTGCACAAGAAAGTGGCTTATATTATGCTTAAATAGCTCTGCAAAAGCTGCGTCTTAGTGCAAATAGCACTTTGCTCTTACATCCAAGTGATTCAGGCTACATAGACAAATGCAAATAAATATGCAGGGCTACCCTTTTGGTCAGTGGCACCCTGTAACAGAGGCAGAGATCTGTATTCCAGAAATAGACACTCAGCACCTTGACCACATGCAGCCTAGAAACCTTAAATAAATAATCAAATTCCAGCTCCTATTTCAAACCCACTAAGTCCCCAGAACCCCAAAGTCTCTGCCTCTGGTGCTGGAGGTGCCTTGCATTCTCAGAGCCTTTTGCAGGGAGAATGACAACAAAGCTCTTACACAGCTCAGACCAGTGGCTACTTTTGAAAACCGGGTAGGCAAGACACTCATTGCAGGTCGCTTCCCACCCAGGAGCTGAGCAGAATGCAAACCTTGAACCAGCCAGAAATCGCTGTTGTCCCTCATAAGCACAACAGCAGCACTGCATCGTTTACTACAGATTTCCTGCAGCCACTGCCAGATATGGCACTTTGGGGACATTTATTTTAAGCGTCATTGTTCTTTGTGCATTAACATATGCTCCAGTCAAACCCTTTATTCATCATTGCCAGATATGATGAGCCTTGTTACAGCCCCAATTAAAGAGTCTTGAAAGCACTGCCTTAATTTATAACCAGGAGAAGAAAAACAGATTTTAATAAATATAAGGAACCTGAAACCAGTCAAAATCCCTTTCCTGATAAGCATATCTAACTCGGCTTTTAGCTCTTCAAGAAAACACCAAGTCCCTCGTGGGACTGTGTCAAGCAGCAGCTGAGATGGGACACGGACAGCCCCTATTGCCACTCTCCCAGGAAGGGACATGAAGTCCCCCCGGATTCACAGGGCATCCTCACCATTCCTCATGTCTGCAAGGGGAAGCTTTATCAAGCCATCTTTTCTTGAGGGCAGATGAGCTTGCTGATGTTTGTATGGCAGTAAATCCTCAACTGAGGCAATACAATTTTAAACTGCTTGAAGCATCAAGGCTTCAGGCAAAGTTATTTTATCAGCTAGACTAAAATTACTAGAGAAAACTGAGGCACAGGACATCCTCCCTTTCCCAGAGCAGCCTCCAGCACTTTAAAGTTCAATAACGTGAAGTCTTCCTGAAAAACTCACATTCACGGGATCCAAATGCCTCACCTCAGGTCACTTGGCAAATTTCACTAACAGCCCTGGGACTCATCACCCTGAATGACAGGTCCAAATTCTGCACACAATTCCATTTGTGTGCACATGAAAAGCCCCATAAACCACCACAGCTAATATCAGCCTAAGGGAGGGAAATCTAGTTAATAGCGCATTAAAAAGTTAAATTCCATTATTAATGAATATACCTCCAGCAGAGCAATTACGCAGCACCCTTAGAGAAAGCTGTCACGAGACGGAGCACAAGCAGAAGCAGAGCTGGCACCAGGGTGTCTGTGTATGGACTGGCTGAGCTGCTGCCATCCTGCACCTACTGCAACCTCCCCAGGTAGAAAATACAATTGCAAACTTCACTTCTATAGCTAATTACTGATCTGCAGCAGCAGGCTAATAAAAGGCCTTGCGTAGAGGAAGAAAAAGACATTTGGTGCTTACAGAATTAAAATTCTCCACTCTGGGGGAATGTGGGATAAATAAACCAATTTCATGCAGAAGCCTAAGTGCTGAGAAACAAAAATTCCACAGTAGAGGCTGAAAAACGATTTGGGGTTAATTAACATCCATGAGTCAAAGCTTGCCTGACAGCATGAGCAGGGGAGATGGCACAGCCTCCCCAAGTTAAGCCAAAGCACTGCACAGCAGCCCTCCACTACCTGCCAAGTCCTGCACTGAAGCAGTGTACACATGGAAACCCTAAGCAATTCTTTATTTAATATTCCTCTTCCGTAGAGAAAAGGGACATATCCAGTGGAACAGTTAAACACTACTTTGCATGTTCATTTCACAATTAAATGTTTTTTAGAACTAGTGACTGGTGAGACAACATGTTTCCCCTTCTTTTCCACCTTTCTTGGCTGTCCAGGCAAAACCAAAGTCTCCATAATCCAGTGCTAAAAGCATAAGTTTCACTAGGGGACTAAAAGAAAGAAAAGTGATGGCTACATGGGACAATGACAGATCAAGAAATAACTGGCATTAAGTCATTGTTGCAAAACCCTTCGGAGCGAGGTATAATAAAATCTGGCTTTGCAGTTGTTTGATTTTCACACTAATGAACAAATTAAAGTTTATTTCTATCATCTTTAACATTCATAGTGGCAGGCAGCTGAGGAAGCACTTGAGTTTTCAATGCATCAGCTTATAAGCATGTATGCAATTTTTATGGCTAAGCATTATGTCTCATACTGTTACTTGTGATCCAGACCAGCTTCGTGTTTTTCCTCTCCGATGTGAAGAGTGTAGCTTTGAGGAGTTTTTGTCGAGCAGGTTGTGAACAAAATTGAAATAACCACAGCAAATTAATTGGCAGAGACAGAAAAGCTCCCTGGGGTGCTACAAAATGATGAAGAGACTACAAAACTTCCTAGAGGACAATAAAGATGTACATACATGACCAGGTATTCTTCAGCCTTGTGTCCTATAAAGGTGGTTGTGAAAGCTGCAGTCCTGCAGGTTTTCAGTCTGACCTTAGTACAAGTGCAAAAATTAAGAGGTGGGCATGGAGAAACCTGCCAGCCAGGAGAACCACCACCATCCTGCACTGGCTCATGACTCCCAATGCGCAGCAGCCCTTGGAGTCACCTGGCACCCACTCTGCTGACGTGCAAGCACTGATCTCTGACCCGACAATGTTTCCCTGAAACGGCAACAACATCAGGAAGGTGCAATCAGGGGGATTCAGGTCTCTGCTTCTCTCAAGATGACCCCTGAAATGCTTAGCTCGTGATGTATTAGCATCAGCAAGCAAGGAATCCAGCCAAGAGCAAAATGTATTTTATCTTTCCATCAGCAGTGGAAAGTGGGCCAGTATTCAACAGTGCAGTGTGCCAGTATTTCTTCGAACGCCAAATCCACCCTCCAAACTCCGGCTGCAGAGGGAACAGGCTGAATGCCGCAGCTTCTACGTTTCAACGTCAAGCACTGCTCAAGGCAGTAACCAGACATTGCCTCTTCGTTACATGCACAGATAAAGCCTTCCTACTCTGGGCCAATTTTCACCATCAAGAAGATAAGAACAGGCTACTCGAGTCAAATTCAGACAGACCAAGAGGGAGCGTGAACCCTTCCATGTCTCTCTGTGATGGTTTAACCCAGATCAACACACGTCAGGCCAGTCCCAGCTACATGTAGTGTTTGCAGCATGGGAACACAAAAGCACAAGTTCACTGCTTTAGAAAGCTGATCTGCTCTTCAGAAGAAAATATCCAAAAAAGAAACAAGCAATCTTCATAAAAATAGATGAAATTCAGATTTTCGATGGGATAGCACAGGACATGGAAAGGACTCCTCTATGTATGTGGGTGCACCAGTGAGACCATGACCATCTTTCACCAACAGACTGATCCAGATGGTGCTTCTGCTGAGCAATTCAATGCACAGACCCCAACCCCACCTATATCTGGTCCCTGTGGAGCTGTGCAAGTGAGGAGAGGACATCCTGTGGAACTTACCTCCCATAGCTGTAAGGCCTTCAAACCAACTGGCACCCTTTAAATACAGCCCTACAACACCTGGCAACTATTTTAGTGGTAACACCCTCCTCACAAAAGCCCTGACACATTTACTGGCCTGGAGCAAAGCCGATCCGGAGCAGCACTCCAGCACCTGAGACGGGAGATGCTCCCACTGCAGCCATCAAGGACACAGATGTCCTGTGCCTGGCAGCTCGCACCAGCCTACACAGAGGGGCAGCATTTCGCACGCACACCAAAGGAGAAGCAGGAGAGTCCTCCACAGGTTACATGCTCTAAGAAGCCTACGGAGGCAGCCCTCAGGCACTGCACACTTCAGCCTCAGTGAGCTTTAAACCTTTAAACACACACCAGAAGTGCTGCTGCTCAGAGGCTGCAGGCCATATATCATGCACTAAATGACTTAGTACCCTTTTTGTCTCAACAGAACTGTCACTTCATGTTGTAAGAGCAAAAGAGCCAGGTAATGCAGGGTTTTTTGAGTGCTTATAGTCTGCGATAAAGGTCCATGTTTATGAACCCAAGATCCTGAACAAAACATAGCATAATCGCCCTGTCCATTCCCAAAGAAAAACAAAGAAACTTTCATCTCCGCAAAAAGTACTGAAAGCTGTTCATTTAGGAGGCTTATTTTGTTTAGAAAGCCTGCTTTTAGCTTTTCCAGACTTCTCAGCTATAGTACATTTTTCTTTAATTAGTTTAGCTCAACCAGCAAAGAGCAGGAGTTGAGCAACAAGGGTCTGCACATAAAAGCATTTGAAATCTCTGGCTGGCTAATACAGTCTAAATATACACTGCAATCTGCCTGTCAGACTTATTAGAGGGCAGCATTGTGTTCTGTATACTACATTACTATTACTGTGTTTTCCAGGAGAATGAGTTATCCACTGATAGTGATTTCATGTGAGTAAATGAGGCTGCTAGGTTTGGTTCATTAGCATCTTTTCTGCAGCCACCAGCATTTAAATTAGAGATTCTCCTGGACCATACAAAGGAACGAGTGTTTACTCAAGTGTTTCACCAGCTTGTCAACACAAGGACCTCTCATACATCCCACACGCCTGCCTTTGCTGGGGCTTGTGGAAGCTACAGAAACAGGTACCTCAGACCTGAGCAGCTCCTGACAGAGATGGAATTCAGTCCCCACGTTTCATGGCAGGAGATATCCTGATACAACCTTTGAAGCAGACCAAAACAAATATCAAGTATTGTTTGGGTGCAGGTTGCCATGCTAACTGCCCTGTGAGCACTTCTGGGATTTCCCACCAAAATCTCACGCTCACTTCTGCTCTCAGACCCAGTCAAGGGGCTGGCACAGCTCCTGCTGCCCTGCCTAGAGCCCATTTTGGTCAACAGTGCAGGGCTATAGGGAGGCCTCCCAGGCCCCAGGGAGCACAGTGCTGGGATGCTCAGGGCTGACTTTACCTTTGTAGCCTCCTGAACAACCAGCTTGGTTATTTCTACTGCCCCAAAACCCCACCCAGCCAACAGCACAAGGTGAGATGCAGGCAGTGCTCAGCATATGAAACACTGCAGGCAAACTCAAAGCAAATAGAAGGGCAAAGAAAAATGGTTTTATCTCCTCTGATAGCTTGTCTGGCAGTAGGGAGAACCCTTCTGCTCAGGCTTTGTCCCCATCTCCAAGTTCCTCCATGTTGAGTCATTCACACTTGCATGAAGCAGCATTGAAGTCAGTGATAGGACTGGGTAGGGAGAAGGGAGAACTTTGTGACACTGCTTGACATGTGAGAAACCACATGTGAGATCAAACAGGCTTCTGGTGAGAACAGGAACATGGGCATATGGCAAAATCCAGCTCCTGGAATGATTTATTAGACAAAAATAATCTTAAAGATTACTTTAAATTCAGCTCTTTATTGCCCTTCTGCTCTCTTAGTGAGGCAGTTAGCTGGCTATAGCACTAGATTAGAAAACTGAATTCCTTTCACATACAGAACATGTGAAATAGTGCTAGTTGTGACTCAAAAGGCCCCTTCCACAATGTCTTTTAAAAGGCAATATGTGTTTGGGTAAGTAGCTGGTGTATTCCCAAGGAAAGTTTATTTCACCAGTGCTCCCCATGTCATCAGCTAATTACAGAAGCACTGCAGCTACCTGTGGTGTCGTGGTAATTGTGGCTGGTGTGCAGAAAGCACAAAGAGCAATAGCCATAAAAACTGCTTTTCACTACACCACTTCACAGGAAAGGTTCTCAGAGCACTGCAGTTATTTGCACCTTCACAGCTCCACAATTTATCAGTCATTTCACAGTCATGGAAACCCAGGCAGAGATGAAGTGAGGCAGGCATGAAAGACTCAGGAGAACTCCCCCTTCCCAGAGGGGGGTTCATTCCTGTCTGGACAGAGCACTAAGTCAGCTCTCAAACTCCACTCACATCAAACAGAGAGCTGGGGTACAACTGACATGCAAATCAGTTGGTCTTTAATTAAAAAAAAAAAAAGCCTTAGAGTAGACAGAGATCCCCCATATTTAAAGGTTTAAGCTTTCAAAACAACTCCAGGGGCAGGACAGGGAGGCTCTGTACAGCAGGTCCATACATCTAATGAGACAATAATTAAACATCTAATTTTCTAATCATGCATTTGATCTGGTGAGCAGTGCTATGGGTTAAAAGCACCCTCAAACCTATGGATGCAAAATAAAACCTGCTTTGCATGAAGAGCAGCTCTTCAATTCTGTCAGCAACAGTGAGGACAGGTGTCTGTTCTGTATCGTGCATCTAGCTCAAGGATCCACCTTCTCCAGCAGATTTAGATCTCCAGGAACACTTGGCTTCAGCTCCAAGCTGAATCCTAAGTTTTCCAAAAATTACAGCACTGATTAGATTTATGAGATGATTAAGAGGCTTTCCAAGTCCAAAATTCAGGTAGTTATGCTGTAACGGGCTGTTCCACTACAAACCCCTGAAGGCAAAGCCAGTTTCAGGTCTATTCCAAGAACAGCGTGTACTCCGAAGACACGCTGCACACTGCAAGGTGTGCCTGCCACAGCACCCTCAGGAAGTCACACCTGCAGTCACACGCCATCAGCTGCTGTGAGGCTGATGGACCCGGCCTCTACAGCCCCTACACGGCTGCAGTAACTGCAGCATCCCCAACTCCAGTCTCTAAACATCATCCATGAATTATCCAAAGCAAAGCTCAGCCAGCACCTGCAACAGTGACTGACTCACACAACAGGACCACCACAGCCACAGCAAGATGTGCCCTCACACAGCACCAAAAGCCTTCCTGGGGATGTATCGGAGAGACAAGTGAGCCTCAGAGCACTGAACTAGGGATGCATAGCAGGCTAAGCAAGAACTGGGTAAAACTCAGCACAGACTGCAAAACCACCCTGAAAAACCCTTTGTGGCCCTAACCAGGCCTCTGAGCTGCTGCTGCCAGAGAGGCAGCTGTGACGGAATAAACTGAGGTGTGGCATCATGATGCTGCAGGGTAAATGTGCCCTGCAGACCGTCAGCTGCACCAGCAGCAGAAAACCCTCTCCTTTGGCTGCAAATGGCTCTGAAGAAGTAATTAGTTTTCCCAGAGTTATTAGGAAAGTGAGTAATTGTGCGCACAGTTACAGCAGTGCTGTAGACACTGCGCTCCAAATGAGGGAAAGGCAAACTTGAAAAGGGATTTGTTTGCAGCTGTAACTGTTCTCTGCCCTGACTTTGCTCAAGCAGCTACAAGTCATAAATCCATAAATTCAACATCAAAAGCTAAGATAACTAAATAGAGGCAAGGTCAGATGGAAAAAATAATCTAATTTTTTACATTACATTAATTTTTTTTCCAGCTGAGATGGCTTTCTTTCTGAGCTGATATTAAGAGCATGCATATTTTAAGTAAGTCCCACTGGCCACACATGCCATCAGCAGAGTGCAGCATAGCAAAAAATAATTGAAGTAATTGTTTTTAAGGACAAAACATATTCACTTTAACCAAGATAACAGTTTGCATAGCTGAAAAGAAATCTGATATGAAACTCCACAATGAATTTATTTCCCTGCTACAAGTAATTCTTTAGATTCTTTTCTGTGAAAAGAGACGCTCAAGAGTTTAGAAGGGAGGTGAGCCCTGGATATCGTTACCTGTGTTGTGGATCAAAGTAGCTTGGTAGAAAAAAGCCCTATTGATGCTAAAGCCTGCCCACAGGGAAAAAGCTGAAAAACAAACACAGACTCCAAGACCTGTGTTCAACTACAATGTTGAGGACAGAAAAGTATTCTTAGCCTGGAGACAAAAATAAATTAATATAATTACTCCAAACAACAAGAAAAAGTCTGTTACAAAACAGAAGAGAAATTTGTGTCTTTGTCAACAAAACAGTTTAATTCCTCCTACGTTCTCATTTAAATGAAAAGTGGAAAAAAGGAAAGAAAGGAGAAGCTAAGTGAAAAAAAAAAAATCAAATCACCTTTTCCTCACAAATCCTAAAACTGGAAACTGTTTTAAAACATTAAAAGCTTTTCAAGGAGCACAGCATCTGGGACCATTTCACACTGAAATCACATTAGCACATCTCTTTCATAGTGCAGCCAGGTTGGTTCTCACTTTTTAATAACTAAGCTGTAAAACCCTTTCTATCCATCAAATAAGAAAGTTTGTGCTGTTACAGAAAGATAACACTAAGGACTACAAATCTGTCTCGTGATTTACTCCACACTGGCAGAATCCCACCAAGGATGAATTAAAATAGATCATTTTTCCACCTTTTCCAGAACAAGTACTCAGGTATTTTCAAAATCCTTTTCCATTCATCGCTGCTCACAGCATGTGCAGCTTGTGAAAATTTTCCCTTTCTCATGTTCTGCAATTAATTTTCTCTGAGGTGGACAGGAGAAAACAACAGACCCATGAGAACCTCGTGCTTGGTCTGCAGGGAACTGCAGCACCACATTCCAGAAGCAGCCTTGGCAGACTTGGCATGTTGCTGCACTGATTCATTGTCCTGTCAATGAATGTAACTGGATGTTTATTAACAGTGAAAACAAATACATTTTATCTTCTACACCAAGAGCTGTCTTTCTGAACAGAGAAGCATGAAGAAGCAACTGAGATATTACCATGCTTAAAATAAAAATTGTGGTGTTTGATTTAATGATAAGCACATGAGGAACATGAAAGTTAACATGAAATGTGAACTGTCACAAACAATTCCAGTTTTTTCTAGATTTCTCCATTCTCAGCATAAAGATAGGTTGTATTAGATCAGTATCCTGTTTCTACAGGGTCTCAGCAGAGAGAGGGAAAGTTATCTAGGTACACACCACATATTAGTTATCTGCCCCCATATTCTTATATTCACTGATAATTTTACACTTTTTCGAGTTTCCTGAACCAACAATACTATGATTTGGTAACACTCAGGGAATTCACTGTTCCCTAATCCCATTCCCCTCTCCTTTGACAACTGCAGCTACCCTGGGATGGATGCAGCCACTGCCACATCACCTCCCCCAGGTGAGCCCATAGCCTGTGGGGTAGCTCAGGGGAATTTGCTTCCTGAGCCATTTCCCAGAACAAGCTCATCTCCAAAATCACCTGTAGTATCGAGGATTCAGAAGCACAGCAGAGATGTGGGACACAGGAGTGAAGGTTCTGGCCACAGTCAGCACAGGTCTGCAGAAAGAGACTGGTGATTCTGAGAGTCCCCCACTCTATCTAGGGGACTGCATCACTGCAAAGTCACCTGCTCTGCTGACAGGACACACGTCCTTGGAGCCAACAGCTGCTCCAGCAACAAGAGTTCTTTGAACCTCAGTGCGGAGTGGCTTTGTGACATCAAGCACACAATAGCTTTGAGACCGAACCCCAGGAACAAATGCTCCTGCTTCCTGCTGAAGAATCCCAGTGTCAGCTGTGTCTGACCAGCCTCCAAGCATGTCATGTACACAACACTCAGCCTCCATCCTGCTCCAGCAGGAAACATCCCAAAAATCTGATCTCAAACCTTAAACATTAAGTATGGCAAAAACTGCAGCTCTTGAAGGCGACCTGGATCATTTACCGTAAGTCACTTCTGAGGTGACTCCAATAACATCTCCCCTGTGATGAATTCACACCCCACTGCCAACAGGGTGTCAGAGAGACTTGCTTGTGGGCACAGAGTACTTTCTCCAAAGCAGACAGGAGCCATCTCTCATAAATCATCACACACCAGAGGCACCATCAGCAGTAACAAATGAGACCTCAAAGGCATCTTTAAAGTCTTGGGTTTGCTACATTAAGTTTAAAGATTGTAGATGTGTCTTTGGTAGAAGAAAATATTCCAAAGGCATACTACTGTGCATGCCACTATTCAGGGAATGAAGAGGTCCTGCCACACTGCTCTAATTAGTAGAGACTCAGTATCTCCAGCCCATGGCCAATTGCGACTGCCTTCTCCACTACTGCTTTGGAAGTTTAGGGCACATTCGGATGAAACAGCACAGAAAAAACAGTATAAAGCAAAAGGATAAAAAATGCTGTTTGTGATTTCCACCTGCACGAAACTACAATTTAAAGCATCAGTTCCCAACCACCCACAACCTGAGACTGTGTTTTCCAAAAGACATCTTCCCTTTTCAGGTACAGTGGGTGCTTGGCAGCACCTGCAGTTACTCTCAAGGGTTCCGACTTGCAAGTGCACCTCAGTAACAGCATTGACAAGGGCCATATTTCATCCTGTGTGTTTTTACTGATTAACAGCTACATTACAGCAGAGTGCAGAAGGCAGACATACCTGTAATACAGAATATCCAATACTACAGAACATACCAATAATACAGAACTAACAGACCTGCCCATTGTGGGACATTCAGACTTACAGAGAATCTTCTGCAGCAATCATGTCGGTCTAAGTACTGAGTTCATCCCATCTCAGTTCTACCCAATTGAGGTGGGAGGGTCAAAATTAAAAGGGGGGGGGAAATCCATGCAATTTTGAACACTTGTTTTGTCTGGCAACAACATTAACAGTATTTGCAGTTATCCAGTGTAACAACTCCCATCTTCATTCCCATCGCATCGCAGCACAAGGAGAGAATTAAAGAAGTCACATTTGCCAATGGCCCATATTGAAATCACATGGCTGCTGTATAAACTTTCAATTATGGAGGATAGAGGCTGAGGGTGGAGGAGATAATCCGTATAAGAACTGCTTCAAAGGTAGAGTATGGATGAGATTTCAGAAAGGCTAACTTAGAAGCTGTGTGATGTGTCTGTTGTTTCGATATCAAGGTCATTCATAACTGTTAGACGTGGTTTTCACAAAGGAAGCCTTTAAAAAATACTTTCTTTATTTGTTTCTACAAATCAGCTGATTCTAGTTATAAAAATCCCATTAACTGAGTGCCACACAAATCATCAAAGAATCCCCTCACTGTTCAAAGAATAAGACAAACAAGGCACAAGACAAACAAGGCACCCTATTTACACCAAGCTGAGGAAAACCTAAGATCAAGCCTAAGACAAACAGACTTGAATAATTTCAGCTTTCAGTGAAAGCAAGCTGAGCATGCCCGAGTTGCCTTGCATTTGCTCCCCTGCCCCAAGGCTGTGCATGCAGTAGTTGCTGTGGATTAGCTGATTTTCTCACTATGCACCGCACTGACTTGTGCATACAGGTGAACTGGAGCTACGTATTTTGGGAATAATGCACTATTCTGTCCTTGTGAAATCTGGCTTTAGCTATTAACTATGCATGGTGCTTTCATAATGCATGTACTCAGGAGGAATTTTCATGCCCACAAGCCCTCTGCACTGACAGCTTTCAAACCTTGCACGGAGTGTTCTTCAGGGTGGCAAGACAACAACAGAATGGCCTGCTGTCCCTGCTAGATCCAGGACAAGAGGAAAACCTCAGGGCTTTTGAAGCTGGCTGGCAAACATCCCAAGGGACTAATAGTGCTTCACTACACACAGCCACATCTGAGCAATTCACTGGAAGATAACACCTTTCTCTTTTTCAAACTTATCTATGTTTCTTAGCTAACAACTGCTCTACCAGGGAGCCCTGTGGGGCACAGAGAACATCGACTTTGTGCAATGATGCTCCACCAACTGTTAGAGTGAGATGTACAGTTCAGTACACGAAAGGTTTTCTTCTGAGGTTCTCACTGGAAACCAACAGCAAAGCATGGATAGCCAAGGAAAAATGTTGAAGCAAATAAACCTCAGATTTGTTTTCTCTCTGTCTCTCATATGGTTAATTTGTTTTATCTGTCTAGGCAGCAGAAGACTGCTGCCTAGACTGATAAAACACACCAGAGTAGCCAGAATTGCTCATTTCTGAAACTCCACTCGTCAGCGGTGCTGCATGCTGGCAAACAGTCACACAGCAGAAATGTGGAGAAATAACTGGTTTTCATGTATTTGTGAATGGCAAATAGAGAAGAAATGGAACAACGCTCAGTATTTCCTTGAGTCAATGATAACTCAGATAAAAGATAAAGCTGAGATTTTACTCTTGTTCTTTAACAATCATCAAGAATGGGAAGAGAATAAAACCTGAAATACTGCAGGGGATTTCAGCACAGAAAAACTGGAGGTCCCACATGGCTGCCACCAAAATGACCTCCAAACATTATCACCACCACCCAGATGACAATGTACGAACTCAAAAATGCTGTGTCCAACAAACAGCCACTTGGAAGCGCAGGATTAAACACACATCCCCCTGGAGAAAGGAAAAGGTGATGACAACAGACCAAAAACTAGCAGTTTTAAGTTTAATAAAGGAAGGCCCAGAGGCAAATTTAGCTAGTAAAATTAAGAACCATATAAGTGGAGTTTAAGGCAATTGAAGATTATTCCACTGCCGTTTCAATCAGCTCCACATGGTAGGGGTCAAAAAAATTGTAAGATATTTTTAAAGCTTTTCATTGCCGAATGGCAGTAGTTAAGTGGTGTCTGCATGTGTTACATCATCAGTTCCACACTCCTTATTCTACTACCAACTAAGCAGAATCTGAAAGTGCAGCTAATTAAACAGAACCTAAATTCAGCAGGTTTGGATGACTTGCACCACAGTTTTAAAAGAACATCCTGAAACACTCTATTATTGATATCAATTTTAAATATGGTGGGTACATGGAAGTCACAGTAGCTGGAAAAAAAAAACCTGCTGATATGCCAACTATTTTAAGAATTAAATAGAAAATCCTAAGAATGATCTCCAATAAACGAGAGTGATAAAATTAATCTGTATAAATTGGAAATTCTCCAGAACACACAGTACCTAGTATTATAGATTTTTGAAAGACTATAAAATAATACACTTCAACATGATTTTAGTCAATAAAAAGATACTCTGGACTTTTCATACAGAATTTTGCTTCATGCTACACAAAGATTTGATTGAGATGAGGAAATAATATAACATGTATTAACAGGTGAAAATCATTTCACGCGTGGTGACTGAACAGTCACAGGTATACATGCATGTTCCTACTGAGGACTTGGCAGAGCCTGCTCCTTTGGCCCTGTACTGTAAACGAGTGGGAGAGGGTCTAAAATTATTATGTGTCAAGCGTGAGGATGGCAAACATTGTGGGACTGCTAAACAACTGAGAAGGGAACAACAGATCCACACGGCTAAATAAGCTCCACCAAAGAACACAGTACAGACTTCAGTATCCCACACACAGAGCAACACGAACAACGGGGCAGCATCCTGTGAAGCAACTGATTTCGGCAAGAACTTCATGGCCAACATGCAACTGGAGAAGCTGAGCACACTGTGTTGGAATCATCCTGTGCTCAAGGGAAGCTCAGAGAACTTTGGATGTGGGATGCTCAAAATAAAAAATCAGCATGTGGCATTAGCACTGTCAAAATTATGGTAAGTTTTAATGCTCGCAATTCAAGAAGAATATTGAAAAACTGAATCCAGTGCAAAGAACCTCCAAGAGGATGATTAAAGGACCAAAAGCTCAGCTCAGAGAAAGGCTCCAGAAGCACCATCTGTTCTCCTTAACGAAGGGAGAAGGTTAATAGGACAATCTGATCACAGTTTGCAAGTACCTACGTAAGGAACAGAAATTCAATCAAAGAGCTCTGTCCTTTAGCAAATCTGGTCTAACAAGAGGTAATACAAAATTCAGACAAACTCAGGCCCAAAGTAAGGTATGTTTATGATGGTTAACCAGTTAAAGCTGATGTTGACAGTATTACCAGTATGGATACCTGTCAGTAAGGCTGAATGCAGGACAGTAAAAGCTGTCATGGATTTCAATCACACATTAAAAACATGATGGCACGATTTTTTTCCCCTGCCTACTCAGAGGCAACTTTCTAGCTAAAAAAATGAATTAATTCAGAGCAGCCAGGGAATTTTACAGCACAGACTTTACACAAGCAGCTCTGTCTGTCCCATGAGGCCCACACAGCAGGAGCATCACTCCAAGGTAGGGACTGTGATGTGCCACCAGTGACAGGCTCTGTCATTCTGGCATCTATCAATCAGGAATTAAAGTTTTAAGACTGAAGCTTCTCTCTTGTACCATTGGCTGGCCAACATTCCCACACCAAGCTGGTATTTATTACAGTACCTCATCCCTCAGCAACCCCCACAAAATGTGACTCTTTGGGATAGAACATGCACGTTCAGATGGAGCCTGAACTCCATGGACCTTCAGCATCCTGGGCCATGCAGAAAGGCAACAGCTATAACAAGCATAAAGTGAAAAATCCAATCATTATTTAATCCCATTTTAAAATTAAATATTCATTGCTTATTATGGGTTGTTTTTAGAAGGATTGGGGGATGTGGCATTCTTTCAAATGCTCTTTGGCTCTGGAAGCTCAGGGAGCAGAGCATCAGCTGCAGGACCCCCAGTTGCTAGTGGTTCAGTAGGTTTTACCGAGAAGAGCCTTTAGTATAAACACACCCCAGTTATAGGCCTGGGCAGCCCATTTAACTGTCACCTTGTTAACAACCCAGCAGCGTTAAGGAGTAAGTAGAATTAAAGCCTGGATTGGGTTGTAAGGGACCTTAAAGATCATCTACCTCCAGCTAGACAGTAGAAGATGTTCCAAGTGACACCTTCCTCTAGACCAGGTTACTCAGAACCCCATCCAGCCTGAGCCTGAACACGTCCATAGGTGGGGAGTCCACCACCTTTCTGGTAATTTAAGTCCTTCAGCATGTTTTCTTAACAAGCTCATTGACTCCTGGGTGCCAGTGGTTTGTTTCCTCGGGGCTTGCATTGTAGTGTAGTGCATGAGGGGCCTTGGGCTCCCCACCTCAAGCCCCAGTTCTCTCACCACATGCTGTGAAAGCATTTGCAGCTCCAGCAATCCAATCCAGTTTTGGTACAAACCTATTCCTCCTCTTCTGTCCCTTACATTTAGGTACAAAGTCAATGTTTCCTGCCCTACACACGGTATACAGACACTGTTTTTAAGGGAAACACAACTACAGAACAGAACCCAATACCACAAACCAGAAGTGCAAAAAGCTGCTGGTGGATTTCTAGGAACGAGGGCCTGGGGGAGAAGGGGAGAGAGTTTGGCTAGAGGCAAAAGCAGCCTATAGAACAACCAGCAGCAGGCTGGCCATGTGTAACCATTTATTAATTCAGTTTGTAAGAGCCACAGCCCAGGGCAGAGTTGAACTCCTCTCTGCACGTAGGTGCATTGTGCAGCAGCCTTCACAGCAAAGGCTCTGCTGAAAAATTCCCAGCCCTGTCCCTCTGCCGAGCCTGCTGCTCCACTCCTCATTCCTGCATGGAGCCACCGATGTTTTGGAGGGGGTGGGAGCCCGTCCCTTTCTGGCAAAGAAGGCACCTCATGTAAATTCATTGAGTAAATGCAGTCATTTCTCTCAGCTGATCCATCCCCACGTGCGCGTGCTGAAGCTGTGCCAGACCCTCAAGGCAGCCAACTCTCCCACAGTTCATCACTCCTGAAGGTGAAACTGTTCGTCACCCTTATCAGCATTTCCCCCTTTCCTTCTCCTCCCCAACTGCCTTTTCTGAATTTCCTGGCCCTCCTTTCTCACAGGAGCCTGACTCCGCACAAGTCAAAATTGAACCCAGGCAGAGCCTTGAGAGAGACCTTGGAGAGTAAAGGACATTATAAAGTTATTTTAAGCTGAGGAAAACTGCATTTTCCCTTAGAGATTGACTTCAGTCTCTAGAGCCCTTGAATTTTTAGACTTAAATCTGTCTCTTTGATAAGGCTCCATAGTAGCTGAAACCCACAAAGAAGTTTCCAAAGCAAGAGCAGGCATAAATAACTAGAAACAAAACTGGAGCATCATCACTAGATGCTCACATGAGCTCTGGCTTCTGCAGTCAGTCCATGTGAGCCTTTAGTCATCTGAAACAGCACAACCCTCAGCTCTTCATGGATAAGGAAAGCTGTGCTGGATCAGCTGGAACCGATTCTTTCTCCCCTCTCTATTTGAGTAACAACCAACTCCGAGTCCCACCCTGACTTGAAGAAATTACTCCAATTAAATGAGGGTCTGATGAGCAGAGCTGCAGTGTGGAGCCCACCCCACCTGCTACTGACCCAAAGCTCCATGCAGGTCAGCAACACCTTATCACATCCCACAGGGCTGGACAGAACACAAAAAAGATTTCCTTCCTGCAAGGGATGCTTGTCACCTCTGGGTGCTGCTCTGAGCAGAACCCCCCACACTAACCATGTACATCCAGGGCTTGCAGTGGCTGTTTTGCCTTGTAAAGTGCAACTACTAGAAGCTGAAAACACATGGTCAAAACATACGTCAGAATTCACAGACTCAAAGCTTTTATCCAGCTGTGGAAGCTCTATGGGCTTAGGTTTACATCATCTTCATTTTTATTAACTTCAGCTGCTGTAGAAGCCTTCTCAAACAAGGAGATGAGGGTTTGGTTCTCCTATATTAAGAACCTTGGAGAGTAAAGCAAGGGAGGTACTCAGAGCATGCAGTGAGAGATCTGCCCGAAAAGATGGAAACAATCTATTATTTTAAAGAACACACAAGCAGCCAGCCAGTCAAGGAACCTTTCAATTTTTTAATTAGAGATGTTTCTCTGGCTTTTTTGAATTTGGGAAGGGAGTGATAGAGATTTTTATCAGACTCTTTTCCAGATTCAGTTATATAGCTCTAGCTCTGTATGCACTTCTGAAGAAATTAAACATTACTTACTTTTCAGAAGTGACTGGTGATTGAGGATGCCTTAAATTGAGACTTTGAGATTCTTGATATGACTTTTAATTGCATTCAAAAGAGTGTGCAATCATTTATCAAATCTGTTACCTTTCAAAGTATTGTTAACTTCATTTCTTCAAAGAGGCACTAGTTTCCAATCACCAAAAAATTCCTGCCCATACCTTGAATGTTTTCAAGGTACATTTTCACACCCAGGGCAGCGATGACAGAAGTAATCCCATGGGGACATCCATAATACTACTTCTAAAAACAGGGTGTATCAGACTTGTTCCTTAAAAAAAAAAAAAGGATCTCTACACATCAAACCTACACAAAATTCAAACCTGAGAACAGCCAAAAGTTTGGCATTACAGCTCAGATCCTTTTGGTTCCCTCCCTGACTCCCTCTGCTCAGAGAGGCAGTTTTTTGCATCCGCTCAGCACATGCAGCCTTGCCATGCTGCCAGAGCCACACACCCCTGCCAGTGGCAAGCAGCCCACCAGTGGCATCTCACTCCTGGGAAAGGCACAGCTTTAGACCCAGCAGAGCTCCAAACTATGGAGGAACAGATAGCCAACAGCAAAAGCAGAGAAGCTCCTTGCCTTTTCTCCCTGTGTGTTGTACAAGCTAAGCTGTCTGTCACTGGATCTTCTGGAATCAAGACTACATCATCACTTGAAGACCCAGATCCTGAATCCAGCTAAAGGTCTCCTGGTAAATCAAAGACGCTCCTTTAACACAGCACAGTGACCCGGTAATTACCTGCACACATACTCCTCTAACAGGACACACTACGACGCACTAGAAGCCAAGCCACAGGCACTTCTTAGCCAGAGAGTCCAAGAGAAGCTGCTGCAGTAATTGGGTTTAACCTGCACCACAAAGCATAGCAACTGCATGTCTGGGTTGGACATACTGAAGCAGATCTGTGTTTTGATCTCGTTAGCCTGAGATCAGCGTTACCTTTTCCACAAGCAAAGCTAACAGCTGCTTAGCTCTCTGCAGTCCTCACCCTCTAATGTGGACAGCATCAAGTTTAGCTCCCTCTGCACGTGGCTCCATCTGCATGCCTGGGGCTCAGATGTGACACACCTGCTTCAGCATCGGTAGCTACACCATAACCTCTTAGTGAGATTTAGGAGGCAGTGATTCAAGACAGCCAGTAATATTCGACCAGTGAGTCCCGGCTGCCAGGCTGGCACTGTGTAATCGTGTGCTGCAGCTCTGAAGACACTGAAGGGAGACAGCACATCTGCAAGGAGAAGCTGAGCCACGTGCAAAGCTTTGCAAACCACTTCTGCTTAGAGCTGCTTTGAATGAGCCACAGCCACCTCTGCCTGGCCTTCGGCTACAGGGATGAAGAGGCCTGAGTTTGCAGCAGAGTTCTGGAAGTTAAAGGTGTCGAAAGTTTTGCCCATTGTTTTCTGTGCTCCCCTATTTCATGCATTAGTAAGATCAAACCACCACCTCCAGATTTTCCTCAACTTCAGAGAGCTTGTTATTAAACACTGCAGAAACATATAAACCATATTTGAGCTCTCTAAAGACAGATTTCCTGAAGGGGGAAAATTTCCCTAGACCATCACATTCAGCTCCTCTATGCATTGTAACTGCTATTTGATACTTTTCAGGAGCAATGCCCTGAAGGAATGCCTGGAACCTGGACTGAAAGCACCAGGTATCAGACACAGACACACAAAAGGGACCGTGCTTCTCAAGCATTTGCAGTTTTAACAGGTACATAAAAAAAACCTGACTGCACATCAAAAGCATGGTAAAGGGACAAAGCTTGATCAGGGTGTAGACAGGCAAGATTATTACCAGCAAGTCCTGAAACGCTTCCAGCAGATTTTTCTCCTTCCCTGCCCAGCTGCCAACCTGCTGAACTTGATCCTTGGCTGTAACTCCTTTGTAGACCTATCTTATTGATGCAGAAATGTTAAGAGTAAGCAGAGCTGCACCACAGCTGCAGTCATCATCAGATATTCTTCTCAGCAGCCACGGGATGATTTGTCACTTCTGCATCAACATTCATTTTGGGTGCTCAGCTCCACAAACAGTCCAAACAGTAGTCATTCATTCACCATTTGATCCATAAATAGACTTGGGTTGGCAAGAAACAGGTCACCAGGAAAATGTAATTCAGCAGACAGAATCAGCAGCTATCACTACCCCCAGCAAACCAAAGTCACCCCTGGCAACTTCAAATCAATGAGTGCACAAGAATAACGAGCCCAGTTCCTGAAGTCAGCTTCTTCACAAATACACTTCCATTCATTTTCCCATCTCCATTGTTGAGACCCAACTCAAAGTCACTGTCCAGATCTCAAGTACAGACAGAGCAGGTATTTTCTAGCACAACCCAGAAGGTCCAACTTTGTTTCCGCTTCCAGGTCGGGTTATTTTTCTCACCCCCACAATGTCTATGCTAGGTCAACTGAATATTGTTAGAGCTGCAGTCTCCATTCTGAAGTGCTGATAGAGGGATTAGCTTTGAATTTACTCGTGTAACTTTAAATGCTAGAGGTGGCTTGGAAAAAAGCCAAAACATTTTTGCAATGTTGCTCTAAAAAAGCTAATTTGCTATCAGAGTTCAGGTAACATTTGCCATCACTACTTCCTATCAGTTGCACAGACAGTGTGATAAACAGCTGCTGTTGCAGTTAATAAGCACGGGTATTTTTTTGCACTTGTGTGTACACACAAACAGAAATGCAGAATGTCTCTGTTCTTGTCCATAGTCGCTGGCCAAGCAGAGCTGCTGTTTGGTACTACCACACTTGTAACTACTGTTACAAGAGGACGAAACTTCAGACCTGGAGCAATTCAGGGTACCATCCAACAGTACTGAAGCAGCTTAGTGTACTTCTGACATTTGACACAGCCAGCATCTGGAACTGCTGGCTCCCAGGTACTCCTAGGGGGAAAAAAGCGTTCCCAGCTGGCTCTTTAGGAAGTTTTTTGGTCATAAATGCATTTTAATTGAAGCTTAATTAGAAGAAGAAATCTTGATTAAATTTACTTGAGGAAAAGGTTTTTCAGGCCCAGGTTAGAAATAGAGAATAGTACTCTGAACAGATGGGGCTATCCAGGTATCCTGACCATTTCACTGTGTGTAAATAAAGAATCGAAAAACATCTATAATACCAAGAAAAAGCTCTGGGAAAAAAAATCATTTTTAACTGCCAGTAAAATAACCTGCAGCAGTTGCTGTGTATGTGGTTGCAGAAAGGCAGGATAATTCCCAAGATCTTACTTGGATTTAGCAGACAAGAGACAAGCATTTGATTCCCTGCTCACCAAACCCTCAAGGAGGCAGAAAACTGAAAAGCATATTGTTATTGCAAGGCTGCATCTTGCACGGCTGTGCTGGCCAGAGTCCCCACTGAGAGGGCGAGTTTGGAGAACTGGCTCCTTGATCTGGCCCAGTCTTCCAACACTGCAGCAACTGGCATGAAAACCCTCCTCCCAGGCTGCTGTGGAGAAAGCAGAGATTTATGCTTGTCATGTCCACAAAGAAAGTGTGATGGCTCTGTGCTTAGATGTAGAACATCAACAGCTATATTAAGAATATATATTAAGCTATATTAAGAAGTATGAAGAATTTCCCAAACAGCTTTTATTGGTCAGGCACTAATCTCAACCCAGAATTTTACTCGGTATCACCTGCTATTTTCTTTTTCATTCTCACAACACCTGCAGCTGATAACTGTCAGATTAATATTAAAGGTTTGGTTTAGAAGCATCTGAGTTTTACATGAGAGCAATGCCAGCATCTCTTTTTGCTATGCACTAGGAAGATGCCAGTGTTTTCATGCGTCTGCTGTGTCAACAAAGACAGTTGGGGACCATTATAAATGCCCTCTACAGCAGGAACCATCCCAAAGTTCAGAACATTTCATAAACACTAAGCCTTATAGCATCCACAGTGAAATACTATGACCTCTCTTTGACAGATGGACACACTGAGGTTGTGACTTGCCCGTGGACAATGTTATTTCTATTTCTGCTTCTGGCTCCAGCTTACAGAGCATCCTGGCACAGGTCCCCGCACCAAGCGCCTCCCTGGTGTGGGCAGCCCTTCTCCACACACTTCCAAAAGCTCGCACCAGGCCTGCTTCTCATTTAACAAAGACACAGGACTCGGCGCATCAGGAAAGGAGCACAGCTTTGGAAGCTCCTGCAGTGACTTTTCTGAGAGGCTGGCAACCTTCAGGGCTTCTCCTGGAAGCCTGAAGTCCAGGGCTCTAACTGTGCTTCAAAGAGGAAAGTTTAAATTGCAGCCCATAGGAAAAGCATGTGTATCGATACAGAAATGCAGCAGAATGAACCCTCTTGAATTGGTTTTTAAGCTTTTTTTAAAACACTCCTCCCCACTTTTCCCCATGTTAACTAGCCCAGCAACACCGCCAGCACCAAGTTAGAGCTATGAGACATATTTATCAACAACCATTCCTCCAATAACTAAGTGAAAGGCTGTATGGAACCCTGCTGTTACCACAGAGAGGCACTTACCCCATCTCAAAGCTTATTTTATGCTCATGAGCTTATACCCAGATTTCCTTCTCTGCTACAAGCAAGCTGTTTAAAGGGTTTCTAACTTAAAATGGAAAATGGCTTTTTTAAAGCTTAAAAGTCACACCAGAATGCTCCACACGCCCAGCACATCAAGCCAACACACAGAGCAAGACAACCATAATGCAATATCTTCTTAGGCAGCTTCATAACACCTTCCTGCCTCAGGAGAGCCTTCCTTCACTCCCTGTTTTCCCCTCCTGCCTGGCATATTTTTGTAAGCCCCTCAAGCATCATCTCAGCATTGCTGCTTCATTCTGGTGTGCCAGGGTGCTGCTGGAGGTGCTGAAGAGTTTTAGCATCACCAGAGGTGTGCACAACTAACCTGTAGCTTGCAGCCTTCCTTTTCCCAGGCAGACAGATGTTAAGTTCAGCTGAAGCTATTAGGGAAGACAAACCAGGTTTCCATGGTTATGGGAGCCTGAGCTGCTCATCTCAGGGAAAAATGCAATGCACAAACCACTGTTAGGAAGCAGCAGAAACAAGGCCAGACTTCTGGGCAGGACTGTAGAGCAGCTCCTTGATGTTTTACATGCAGGCACCAGCACAAAAAGCCAACCAAACAACAACTTTCTTGACAGCCTGGAGATCTGCAGGCTTAGACAGCAACAGTGTCTTATACATGTTCCACTGCACTTGTGCTGTGACAATACCTGCAGTACAGATGGGCAGGGCTGTGCTTCTGGCCCTTGCTCACCTGGGAGAGGGTCCATGCTGCAGGATGAGGCATTTATTTATTACCAGAGAGAGTAAACTGTCAATAGATCTGAGCTGCTGGTCTCGCAGGCGAGATGAAGCAGGTGCAGGCTGCTCTACGGGGCACGAATAAAAAGCTTGCGCATGAAATCCCTGTGAAGGCGAAATCTGCAGGTGTGAATTTGCAAATCTGTCCCATTAAATTAGAAGGTTTTGGCTCAGTGTGCTGCAAAAATACACACAGAAAGCCACAGACCTCTCCCTCTCCTTCTCTGAGCAAAGCATAACACACATTCCTTCATGCTGTCCGAAAAGTAAAATGGTTTACGATCAAAAGCCTGTGCTGCTTCAAACTGAAACACTGATGAGGGTGAGGATGCTGATACAATGTGGAAGTGACAACTGCAGAGCCCCAGCAAATTTCTGAGGCAGTGACTCTCCAGGGCAGGGAACATCACATTCTCAATCCCATTTATGGTGCTAGAATAGCATCACAGCTATGTTAATTCCCAGGCAAGGAAATTATTCTTTCAGAGCAGAATAAAATAGATTTCAGGGTTATTTTGGGAGTTCAGACTAGGGAATCAGTTGATCACCTTTTCCCATCCCCCTGATATTTCTCTCTACAGCTACATGGTGACTGCCTGTCCTGACATCAGAGCAGCCCAGGCTTAGCAACACCTATGCCTGGTAATCAAACTCCACCAATACCTTGGAAACCTGTGAATCCTGTGC
The DNA here is from genome assembly GCA_013397865.1 of Struthidea cinerea. Taxonomy (NCBI): domain Eukaryota; kingdom Metazoa; phylum Chordata; class Aves; order Passeriformes; family Corcoracidae; genus Struthidea; species Struthidea cinerea. Next base: position 1,606,575 of record VZTI01004746.1, read on the forward strand.
TGCCAAAGCCTGTCTGAGCAGCAGCCACGCAAGACTGAAGCTCATGACCTCCTGCCAGGGCAGGAACCATGTGCTCTACCAGCAATGGGCACTGCCCACACACACTCCCAAGCTTGTTTCATTCCCCCAAGCCACCGCTCCATTGCATAGCACAGGGGTACCAGATCTAATAAATGCTGGAATAGACACACTTATCCAATATAGAATCGGATCAAGATAAGCCAATTACTTTTCCACGCTGTTTGACCCTGATCTGCAATTAACAAATCAATTAAAATATTATTTTCCCTTCTTCTGAAGGGAAACAAGCTGTCACCATCAATAAAGCTGTATCCTAGTCTCTAGGACTTTCCAGTAGAGCAAAAAAGGCTTGAGGAGAAGAAACACAAAAGCATCCAAGAAGGAGAGCATTTTTTTCCTATTTCAGGGCAAATTTGGCTGGTATTGACCACTCAAGGATGACTTCACTTTCTGAAGAGTCACCTGTGGGACACGAATTTGTTCAACAAATGAGACTCTGTGGGGTGCAAAAGCACAAACACACATACGATGCCAAGGCAGCGTTTAGATCCACATTAAAACTTCTCTGAAGTGCCTAGGTGGAAAATAGGCTTTCAGAGATCCATATTCTGTGGGACAAACAATGATTTTGTAATTTCTTTGACCACACAACACTGCATATTGCAGCAGACCTAAGCAGTCTCATCATAACCACACAAAAGAATTGCTGGAGCTTAGCACCTGCCCATTAAGATGTCTTAGGCAAACTGCTTGCTGAAGCAGATATTTGAGACTCTATTTAAAATATATTTACCTTAGCAAGGGTTATTCCTAAACAATTAGTGCCACTCTGCTCAAGGCTGTACATTATTCATTTAGCTCCTCTGAGGCACCCGAGAAGGATCCGAGATGTACAAGTCTTATGGGCAATTCAAACTCAGGGCAGGGATCTGATGCTGTTCTCGCCCCAGTAAAACTCTGCTGGCCAAAGGCACCCAAGAGCAGCTCGTGAGCTCCTCAAGCTGCACACATCAAACACATGGGGGTTTTTTATTTGTCCAGTCTGCCATTTACTGCAATGACTTGTGTGCCATAAAGTCTCATCCGCTTGACCTTCTCACCCTAAATCCCTGCAATAAAACCGCAGTAATTTGTGCTCCTTGCATCCAAACTTGACCCCTCTTCCCTGCATTCAAACCAAGTACATTTTAATAGCAGCTCACTGGGAATGCCTCGGGACACTCAGGTGCATCTGCTGTTGATCATTTTCCTCTTAGGCAGAGAGAGAGAGAGAAGGAAAGCCACACACACACAAAGCACTGCTGCTCTGAGAGGGGCTGCAGGCTCTCAGCAAAAGGAAATGTCCCTTGTCCTACTGATTACAGCCCTCAACTCAGCTTGGCTTTGGTCTCTGACTTGCAGAGTCAAACGTCCATCCCAAGGGCTCTGGCCATCCCCACACTTTGATAAGGCTAGAATTGGGAAGAAACTGTCCTGCACTGGACAGATAAGGATACCAAATGCATCTGTCCGCATCCCACTGAGCATCCCTGTTACTGCCTGGCAAGCAGGATGACCTACAAATGAGTGAAGGTTTGGGTTATCACACCTGTTTCTTGAAATGACTACACAGAGACTGAAAGGAAAGGAACTCTAGATCTATTATCAATATAATCCTTCTGTGTAATATGCTAGTAAGTATAGTTCCAAATAAATCAATAAACCCAAGTAACCAACAGAGGAAGGAATTTCTTGATGACAGAAACATCCATTAATGTCTTGTTGGTTGAGCTTCAGAAAAGGCCTGGCAAATCTATAAATAGCTATACATAGTGTATCCTATTCAAAAACATGAACAAGAATGAAGTGCAAAGGCAAACTAATCCGTAAGGCTGGTGCCCAGTGACCTGGAGTGCTAGCACACTTTTCTGTCATTCACACAGGGCCAGAGATTAAGTCAGTCTCTACATGGTTAAACAGCTTTCCAAAAGTAGTGCTGGCACAGGGTAAGGCAGCAGTGGAAGCAGGACTCTGCTGTCCCACAGCATACATCACAGAGCTGACACTTCTGATAGCTTTTCTCTAACGGCTCTGTGCAGCAGCCAGGGTTTGTCCCACCAGGACTGCAGATCTGAGAGGAGGCAAACCCTCCCAGTGTGGCCCTACATGCAGCTCTCACACAGCTGAGACCAAGACCACTCCAGAACCTGGCCAGCATCCCACCCTCCACCTGCACACCCCAACCTCTGCTGTAGGTGCTCCCACAAGCAATGGGGGGCTGCCTCAAGCACATTACACCTCCAGGGCAGCTCAGTACAGACCAGTGTTCCACGAGACCCTGGGTTAGGAAAAGCCCAGAAAATAAGTGAGACTGCACCAGCTGTATGATTGGTTCTGCAGCAGCAGGAGCCCCCAGGAGCTCTGCACTGACTCAGGTAGCTCAGTTTTAGCCCAGAATAAACTTGCTTTTCAGCTGTCCCCATGGAGCAAGGACTACTACCCACGCTCAAAGTGGAGCACAACCTTTGGTTTTAAGTTACCATCACAAAGAAAGTATCCAGGGTTTAAACTAATACTCCATGGTCCTGCCAACCTACAGTCCATGCAGGAATGTACTACAGTAACATTCTCGTCTACCCTAAGCTTCTGGCCGGTTTCTAGGTGGAATTTAACAAAACCAGGATTTTTTGGACTTGCATAAGAAGCAGCCTGTCACCCAGGTAAAAACCCTGAAGATAACTAGCCAGCAGCACAGATTTACACAAATTTAAGTAATCATTTCTCATGGCATACGCTGCTTTTCAAAAAAAGCACACACTATAAAACAGTTCTTATCTTGAGCCTTTTCCTTCAAGTTTTGAGAAGTGTCTTACTATTTGTTTGTTGCTTTTCAATACTATCTGAGCAGAGATTAGACAGCAGCTGATGTTGTGAACACTGTGCATGGATCTTTGAGAAATACCCATTTTCCATACAGAGCAATCAACCATGAGACACTGAGCCACTGAGACTGAATAGTTTCAATTTAGAGTAAAAGCAAAAACTAAATCTGCCCAGATATATCTGTTATTTTCTAAATTAAGTCTAGGCTTTCCAGTAAATTGCACTTCATAAAAACTGGAAGACCAGGAAAGCTGTATTATCTTTTCACAAAGCGTATCCTTATGTGTAGGCTACAGAAATAAACACTGTGATTTGATATCTCCTTTTCCATAACAGGCAGCAGTATCACCTACACATAGATACTTCTGCATACTTCCATTTCTACTAATTCCTTGGGATCCAAGGTCCTACCTACTCAAAGGCACATCCTAATGAATGCGTACTCACCTCTCAATCTCTGAGCAGTTCACACCCATCTCTGGGAAAAAACCACACATGTAAATATGCATTATGTAACCATTCCCCTGTACTCCCTGATTTTTCAACAGGTAACTTGTTTTTGAAGTTCCAAATCAAAGGCTGACTTTGAAGGATGGGCTACACCTCTGAAAGCACAACTTCCATGCTTGCCACCCTGAGCAAAGGCATTGCTCTGTCCTCAGAGCAGCCCTCTTCTGAGTCAAGTGTTACTCCTGTGGGGAGCCTGATGCCTGGAGGCAGTCAAAACCTTTGCAGGTACTGAACTCTAATTTATAAGGACCACAGTACTCCTATGGGAATGCTCAGGATGCTGGCAGGTGGAGGAAGAAAGTGAATGCCCTAGAGATCTAGTGTTCTCTTAACTCCACAAAGATCTTCATTTAAGACTTAAAAACTGCATCCTTTAATCTCTATAAATATACTGAGATATTTACATATGGGTCAATAGCAGAAAACATCACATTTCCTCAAAGCCCCTAAACCCGGGAAGCACACACGCTAAAAGCAAGCTGTGCTGACTTATTGCTGCTCCATTGCTTTATGCCAAAGGGAGGCAATCATATCCCCACTCACAGATCATCTGCTTACGAACCAGGTCCACAGATGCTTCCTCAACAAGCCCCCAGACTTTCTTTATTAACACTATTGAGAATTGTCTTTTGGATTCCTACCCCCAACCCCACCCCTCCAATTATGCAAGAACAACTCTGCATTTTCCAACAATGAGACAGTCTCATCAGGGTGACTGCAGTGAAGTATCATGCAGGGCCACATAAAAATGTTCTGCCATCTTCAACTAACCCAAAAATAGTTGAAGAATATTTTTAATAAGTTCAGCTGCCTTTCCCTACTAACACACTGCTTCAAACTTGTGGTTCACAGCCCCATTCTCTTATTAAGGGAAAGTCCCTGGAGAACTCCATCTTTCACATTGCAATAAGGAGTCTCCCTGTCGTTCATTAGAGAGATGTTCTAGCTCAGAGTATCATGGAAAAGGTGTTTTATTCTTAACTGTGCTAGAATAAGAGTTTTCCTAGAGCTTTCAAGGCTGACCTTGAGCAAGTTGCTTTACTCTGTGCCTCATTTTCCTTTCTAGCACTGATGAAGCTCTTGGCTTCCCTTTTGTAGCACTGATACCCACGAATGCAAAGAGCTATGCAACAATTTAGTGTTGTATGTCACAAAGGCTGGCATTTCACCAGGCAGACTGATTTGAGGGGAGGAAAGAATTGAGTCCAGCTGCCAGACTCAGCTCCAGAAGCCACATGGCATTAGGAAAAATATTGAAATTGATGAGAATGAAGCTTTTGGGCTCTTTTGGCAAAACACAAAATGTCACGCAAACACATGTCACCTGAACATGCTTGAGATGCTGATCTAGGTTTGAACAGAAGTATCAAAACTAAGCAATTCAATATTGATTAAGTGACTTCATGTCCCACAAATTTCCCATTCCGTCTGTTTTTTTAGTCTGGACAACTGCTAGTATTGAAACATTTGAACTTTTTAGGAAATAGGTACTTCAAAAGTTATTCAAGTCTATACCACAGCTGAAAGGCTTTGCCTTTGCCAGTATTTCTAACTGGCTCCCGGGACAGCTGTTGGGTACACAAGGTGAGCTGCAGTACCACCATAAGGAGCTGGCATTGCTTGTTCCTGACTGTTGCAAAAACAGAACCAAATGGACCATTTTCAGAAAAGAATTTTGGGTTGTGTTCTACCCTGTATTGGTGGAATAGCTACATTATTCAGACAGTATCAGGTGTGGAGCATTACAGTACCTTTGCTTAAGCACCAGCAGCATAAGATGCATACAAGTCTGAGATGCTGGCTTGAGATGTGCCAGTTCTATTGCTGGCACAGGTGGGTGTGCCAGGGCAGGTGCGACTGCAAAAGTCAAAGGCAACATGACAAGGCAAATACAGGAAAAGCACCCACTGATACAGGTGCTTATTGATTTGGGCCCCTCATTCCTCAATGGCAAATGTACACTTTTATGTAACTAACTAGTGGTGTGCCCTCATCAGAGTTTGGCAATACGGACTCATGGATCTCTCTGACCAGTCCCAAATACATCCATCACCCACAGAAACAGCCAACTAGTACCTGAGAGACCACAAACATTAAAGCAGCACAACTCTCCTTCCCCTGCCTTCCTGGAAAGGCAATTATAAATAGCCACCTGTTAGAAGCACACATATCCACACAGAGCCCTGGGTATTTATCTCCAGCAAAGAGCCATAAGAAACAGAAAGAAAACAATTACCCAAAGAATAAAGTTCTTTCACATCATTTCTCTATGTTGCCTTTTCTATTACTGCAAATATTTGTCTTTGAAGACCTTTTTCTGCATGAAAAATTAGATTTACTGTGCATGGAACCTTTACAGATTATTAAGCCAGACCAACTACACTATTTTAAACTTAGAATACAGTCACTATAATAACTTTATAAAACATGTGGATTTTAAAATTAAGGGTGATTATATACACAATTCATAGCATCTTCATAGCTCTATAAAAATTCTCTGATATTTAGAAGTATTAAATGTTTTATGTAAGGGAATCCTCTCTTATCCTGAAGGATTTCAGTCCCCCCAGGAAGTGCCTATCAATCGGCTCTTTTTAGTAGGGAAAATATTAGTAATATCTTTTACACAGAAGTCTAGTGTACCCTGCAAAGTGGTGGAAACAAATGAACAAGTCCTCCAGTCCTGGTTAATGGAAACATTATACACGCAGGACAAAACGTGAAGAGGGCAGTGATGCACACGGGCATTTGGTCACATGCACTCGTAACTTCATTTACCATTCAAGGGAATTCTCATCCGCCGGGCTCGCAGCAAACCAACTATAAAGCAATTATGGGATTGCAATCTTCTGCCATCCCAATGATTGCAAGATTGTACAGCAGGTATTGGAGCTGACAGCACAGGAGGACAAAAACATGTTATGAAATGCCAGGTGATTAGCAATTGTAACAGAAATGGGACAATTACACAGACAGCTACTTCTGTCCCTTCGTCTGTGTTTCTGTAAGGGTGTCCTTCTGTGAGAGCACAGACCAGCCTAGAGAACACAGCAAACTTACAGGAACACTTCTCAGACCCCATGTTTTCCTAGTGCCTCTGCATCACCATCTTTACCAGGGAAAAGATTAGGGCTGAGGCACAGCAGGGACATTACCACCCATACAGGACCCACATCAAGTGACTGCCTGAACATACAGGCCTGACAACAGCTACAAAAAAACCCCACAGAAGACAAGATGTTACCATGGCAATCACCTGGAAGGAAAAGAAAACAGAACTGAGGTTTCCTTGTGTCCTTGTCTATCCTGCCAAAGAGGTCAGATGCACTTTCATCCTCCTGCAATCTTCAACCACCATTTAGGCTGCTGCAGCCCTAATGCAATGCCTCCAGGCCCAACACAGTGATCTCACCCACTGTTACTAAGCACTGCTGCTCTGTTTGTTGCTGAAGTGGTGAAAAGCTATTAGGAGTCATCATCCAAAAAATAACTAGTAAACTTCAACTTTGCTAATCATGATGGCAGCTGACATGGGACACATCTCTCCAGTTTAAACTCATCTGAGATGTTTCAGAGAAGAGTTGTGAGCTATGAACTTCAGAGAAAGGTGCAGAGGGAAGCTAACATCACCCCACTAGGCTGGGGGTGAACTTGTGCTTTAGCAGTATAATTGCTCAAAACCTTTTGGATTAGCAGGAGAAAACAAAACATCACTGCCTTGGTTTCAGGGCTGCATTACCCACTAATCTTCACTCTGAGTAGCACAAAAGATTTAAAAGCAATTTCAACACTTGAACATTCAGAGGTAGAATTTAACCCAGGAGTCCTGCTGCTCTGAACTGTCCTCTTCCTCATCACCAAAAAGATGAATTGTCCAAAGCTCCCTAGCCAACAACACAACATCAACAGCTGGATCCAACCTCTCCCAAACTGTAAATGCTACCCAGGCAAGGTCTCAGATCAGCACTGATGTGACACTAAATCCACACTGAGTTCCTAATACTACTCCTACACAAAGCAATGAAGACCTCAACCCCAGAGCACACATCAACACACATACTGCCCATACAGCCTCCCACTTATGTCCAGAGCTGAAGTCACACAGTCCCCATGCACAGTAACTCCACTAACCAGAGGGTTCTGTAGCCATTCTTTCTTGATAGAGTACAGACAATAAGGGGCTAAACCCGTTTGATTTACAAGCTGGTGTATTGAACTTGGCACAGCTGCGTGAAATTCTGGCTCTTCATCGCCATGCTTTTTTGCCAGCATGGGTTGAGCTGAGAGCCAAGGGGTTTCTTTTCCAGAGGAACAGGAGCTGATTTATTGCCTCATGTAGCTGTAATTAGCCCCTCCAGGAACAGAACTGACAGTCCAATATGTCTTTCAACAAAAAAGAAGGATCCAATATCAGGCCCATCCAGGTTTGTCTTATATCAAGGAAGTTCACTGAGTTCACTGCCCATGCTGTGGTATTTCTGGATTGCTTCATCATTATCTGGGGTCATAATTTGGGACAAGCTGATTGTATTTTCCCCTCAAGGAGGTACATGAGCTTTTCAATTTGTTACACTCAGGGCAGCAGTCACTGGCTGATAGCCACCTTGGTCACTGTTTCTGGGACCATGCAGCACCACTATAAATACATGGAGCTCACAGCCATCAGTGCCAGCTGGGGCTATTCTGGGACATGGGGTGAAAGCTACATAGTTCATAAACCAAGACAGCACAATGTGATTTGAATGGTGCTTTTTTGGTAAAGCTACAAGATAATCTATCCAGATGAGGTCACATCTTCATGGAACTAAACAGTTTCACATGGCATTGCATGACATTTGAGACAATAATCATTGGCAAAGAAGGGGCAGAACATTTGCAGCTGGTATCTTCTGCACAGAAATATGTGATATAGTCAATTGTAACACTTGCTATTTAGTCATCAGTTCTGTTGAACTGTCCTGGGAAATCCTAGGGAGAAAGTAAGTTTTAAAGTTTTCAATAACTCATTACTGTTTGTTAACAGCATCAATAACATAACAGTAATTAATAATATTTTTCCCCTAAGGAAATAATTTCAAAACAACTTCAAACTAACATGTTATTTAGAACTGAAATACAGTATTTTTGAAGAGAAGAATACACAGGCTTTCCTGACAACGTGTCTCTCCTTTCTGGCAAACAGCACTGTGTCTCTTTTACAAAGGAAGTTAAAATGGAAGCCTGGAAACAACCATTTTCCCTCATCAACTTAAGCTCCAAACTTCAACAGATAGAAGATGTATAAGGTTGATTAGGGAAATAGTATAAAAGCTGAAAACAGTGATAAAGCTTTATGGTCCATATGTACCTCCACCTGGAAAGGCCTTTAAAAGCATCCCATGAAATCCACAATCTCTCAGAAATCTGCAAGAGCTGGCTACTGTAATACCTCCTTTAAAAAAAAAAAAAGCACACAGTAAAATTGTTTAGCTTACAATAATGAGCTTTTACTCTCAGTTGTGCTGTTTATACTACCACAGGTGTTGACAAACTCTTGTGAATCCAAGGCAAGATCCATAGGAAAGTGCAGTGTCCAGGAAGCCCCTGACTGGCCTGGATGGCAAAGAAAATATTGGGTCCGATCCAGTTCAGCACAGAAATTTCACAAAATTGGATTTTTTGCAAAATAGATCTGATTTTTAGGCACCTCCGTGGCAAACAGGAGGGAGAAGAGGTAGATGCTTAACTTCAGTGCTCCTGACAGACAGACAAGAGCCCAAAGTGTCCTGCCTTAAGCTTTGCTAGGACACTGACTCCCCCCTAACGCTGACGTCCCAGATACTAAGGAGAAGGACTGTCCATAGGCAGGGAAATTGCAGAAGACAAAGTCCTCACACATGTGAGGAGGCAGGACGGAGAGCCAAGCACCAAGCACTCCTGCCAAGTGCCATGGGCAGGCTCCAAGCCAAAGCCCAGCTCACAGAACTGATGTGCAGGTACTGGGGAGGGACTGAAGTGGGAGATATCCACCTACATGGTCCTCATTTTCTCCAAGCCAGTTGCCCACCACAGCTACTTTCTAGATCAGCTGGAGCTGCAGTCAGGACATGCTCTGTTTGGTTTGGATTACCAAAGCACCATGCAGCTTCTGGGTAATAAAGCTGACTTCAAGAATACAAGAGCAGCAAGGCAGCTGTGCAGCAGCCTTACCTTTATTGAGTATAAACTCATGTTCCACATGAGCATAAATGCATTTCAGAGGTGGTGATGACAGCTTTAACAGTGCTGAGATTCAGCGAGACTCTTCTGGATTCACTGTCCCCAAAAACCATTAAATAAAAAAGGAACTGCCTTTGTTTTCATGTATACAGCAGTATATCTACAACGGGCCATCCATCCAAAAATCCCCACTGTTTGGCTGACTTGCACAGCACAGAGCACTGCTTGCACTGTAAGATCCCCCTGACATGCAAAGCTCAGCATCAGCCCCAATGCCCTGTTCTCAATTTCACAGACAGCAGAGCATGAGGCTAAATTCTGCACTTGGATCTGTTGTCATCAACCTTAGGGTGGTGCCACAGAAGGGACAATTTAACCAAAACCAGTTATTTTCTTACTATAAATAATTAAAATTTTAAACACACTCTGTTCTTTGTCTCTGTATACTGCCCACGGCTGTATGCTTTAGTATGTCAGGCTTGTCCTCACTATTTCTGGGAACCTTCTAATCAAAGGAGGTGGGAAATTCATCCCTAGTGCCTTTACTTTTCCTTTTTTAAAGAAGCAAACAAAAAACCCCACAAAGTCTTGCTGTTCCTGGATGTTGACATTTTTTGAGAGGGGAAAGCACTAAAAGTGCCGTTTAGGTCTGAGAGCCCAGATTGAATATTACTGAGAGATGAATCATGCAAATAAAACTGACAGGTAAATCTAGATATCTAGCACTATGTTTAGTAGCAATGGCAGAGACATGTCTCAGCACAGAGCCACTTGTTGTAAGTCTAATTCATAGTCATTTTTAAGATGGGGTGGATATTCTGACTTTTGAAGATACCAATATAGCAATTTTAACAGCAGTTGCTAACACAAATGCCTCAAGGCTATGTAATTTGTAAAGTAAATCTCCTTCAAAGTGGCAGGAAGAAAGTAAAAGTTTAATAAGCCACAAATGTTTGGTTTTTGAGCATCACCTTGAAACAATACAAAATGACTTATTTAAATCTTTACTATTTCTTCAATAGTTAATAATTGAGGTCTCAAGGCATTTAAATAGGTCTTAAACAATATAATCAGTATTATTTCCTTTGTTTTCAGTTCAGTAGGACATTAGAGACCTGGCCTTTGCCTACTACCCAAATGAGGCATTTAGTTACACCAGTTCAAATTGAGAACAGCTCCATGTACTTCATTTAAAATCTTGACTGGAAGAGGAGACTCAGGACAGTAATTTTTAAACTTCTCTGCTGATTCCCCCATCACTTCTCATATTGCAACAAAATGGTTATAATTTGCAGTATGATATTTCTCCACTGGGGCACACTGATAGGAATAAAAAGTTTAAAAATTAACAGATGACTTTGTCAATGCAATTATTTGATAATGTATGGCACTGGTTAACGGGCAGTCTCAGAATACCAGGAGCACTGGTCAATACTAAAAGGGAATATGAATTCAAGGCCAGAAAATATCTCAAAAGCTCAGATTCAGCCTTCAAAGAGATCAAATAAACTGGAAATATTATAAAAAGCAGGTCTTGCTGAGGAAGCTTATTCTACTGTCAACCCAGTTATGCTGCAATGGCTTGTTAGTATCAAATTAGAAAATCCAAGTCTCCCTTCATGTATAATTAACTTTTTTTTCCCCTCCATTTACTAGAAGGTGCTGGATTCTACATTTTTCCTCATTTTGTTGGCATTACTGCTGTTCCCCTGTCACAGTGTGGTAGAGCCACTAGTACGTACAAGACTGAATTCAGGGCTATTCTGAAGGGGCAGAGAAATGGACATTTCTGCATCATAGCAAGCACAGTGTGTGCAAGGATTCTCAAGCAGAGAATGAATTCATACTGTATGTCTTCTTGAAAAATTTCAGAAAACTAAACTGACTCTGAATATCATCTATGATGAAACAATAATTCTGGATATGTGGAATATTTTGGTGTTTGTTTATTATCTTTCTAAAGCCACTGCTGAAAAATATTCTTAACAAGTTTTATACTCACTGCAGTGCTCCCCCAAAATATATATTCAGGACTACACATCAATTAAGGATGAAGCGCTGAGGGCTGTCCTTCAAAAGATAAATTCATTCCACTCTGCTCAATTTCATACAGGTTTGATCTTTCAGACTGCACAGACACCTGTAATTCCACTCCACCTCAAACAAATCACAGCCAAACAACCACCACAACATCTGGATCCTGCTCCTCAATGTCCCAAGTAGGGATAAACACTCAGAAATGAGAAGGGCATAGAGACCAGTGTGCCAATGAGAGGGGAAGTGGTGAGGTCCAGAATCTGGAACCAGAGAGCTCAAGCTCCTCAGTAGGGTCATGTCAGAGACCAGCATCAACTGAAGATCCCTTAGGGTCTCTGGTCCCACATTTGCTTGCAGAGTGTATCACAGCACTTAAGCACACCCATCCTACCAGTAACCTTGTCTGCCTGGACTTGGAGAGAAAAATAAACGACGATAGCCCTTTATATTGGAGTAAGCATTGCACACAACTCTCAGTGACCAGATGGGCCTCAGTCTTCCTGAAGAGGCCTTCCTGCTTATCGGCCTCTTTTGGAAAGAGTATTACATGCCAGGAAAGTGTTTTTGCATTAATAACACATTCTCAGTGACTGAGAAGGAAGGCAACTTTCCCTCATTATGCCAATAAGACACTCAGCACTTCTGGAGGATTTATGAAGAAAATCCAAGTAGCTACATTCAGCAAATTAACCTTACCTATTGAAGGCTGATGGCAGATAAAGCCAGCCTTAAGCCAGCCTCCAGCCAGCCTCCAGTGGGGGGGATGAAACATAGGAGGAAGAAGCACAGCTCAAGAAAAAAAAACAGTTTTCCAAATTAGAAATGCTGTTCCATGCTTCCCTGATTTCTTGCTTTGCACATGCTATTAAAAATAGCAAGCAGAAACGCCTTACTTCTCCAAGTGCACATCCTGATGCACACACAGCCTCCCTCGGCCACGCGGCACGCCGCAGGATTGCTCCGGCGCTCTATGGAGCGGCCATCATCTCCAGCCACAAGATCTCTACTGAAACATGACGACACCATAAATGGTTTAATTCAATCTGAGGGAAAAAGCCATAGCTTTCAATGTGCATCCCGCATAAGTATCAAATCATAAGGTTCATCCCAACCTGAGACCGGGGAGAAGAAACTCAATGAATTAGCCTGATGATTTGTAGTCTTATTGACTATAAAGAACATGTTGAAAAAGCAGGGATATAGGAGCTACATTAAAAGGAAACATCCTTGTATCACTGACAGGAAAATAGTCAACTTTTTCTTCAATCATTTTAAGCGTTACAGCATTATTAAAGTCTTTATACTTTGAGTGAAAGCATTAATTACTATACCCATCAGGAATATTTTTCTTTGTCAAATTGCCTTTTACCATGCTAATAAACACCAAGATTTGCATGTAAAAATTAATAACATTACCTCATTTATAGGTCAAAACACACTGACTAAAATAGTTTCTGCAATTCTCCCTAAATAACTAGCTCTTGCATATCACATTTTATGGCACATTAGAAATGAGTGCAATTCAGACAAGATTTGAATAGCTGAGTAGATAGAGAGGGAAAGATAAGAGCAGATAAGAAAAATCTTGTGGTAAGCTAAGCCCTAAAAAAAAAAAAAAAAGCTTAAAAATAAATCAATCTTTTTTTTTTTTAAATTTCTGGACCCCAAGTGACCTAGGGATGAAACAGCTGTATGCAGGTCATTACTCAAAGTATCCACAGATTATGCCTCCAGCCACTGTGTATAAATGGTATGTCAGAACAACTGAATGCATTAAAAAAAAAAATCACTTTCAATTACTCTCGCGTTTCATTCAGTCTAAATGCAACATCCACAGCTCCCATGAAACTTGTGGAAATGGGTTGAAGGATTTGGGTATTTTCGTAAGAGCCAGATGACCAAGTCCTGCACCAATTTTTATAAGATTTAAGACTATTGTTAGGGTCCTCTTCCCCCTTTGTTTAGTAACATGGTGGGTTTGTTGGTATGGAGGACTATCAGCACAGCCATTTACTTTTCCCCCCTCATTACTCACTTGAGCACTGTTAAAACACAGATACTTCCTGAGGTACCATATCTTCTTCCCTCAGCATCAGATAGGCTTGGGTCACCCTTCTCATTCAGAAGCTGTAGATGCCCACCCACAGTATTTCAGCAGCTACCAAATGACGGTTAATAAAGGTATTAGACTGCTACCTACTCTTCTAGGTGGCAGCAAATAGCCGAAGTTGGCTCATTCTGCAAGTGCCACACAGCAACCCAAGCTCTCATCTTTGAGCCCTCCCAGGACAGTCATACTTGTGTGTTGAGTTTAATGTGATTTCTAAAGCAAGAGGAACAGACATTTCTCTTCCTTTCTGAAATGTGTTAAAAAAAAAGCAAGAATGCTGAGTGCTAACTTAGTGCCGGACATTCCCCTACTCTTTCAGTGGTGACTGAGTCTGAAGAACAGCACCAAAGTAGTCTCTCACAGCACCCAACTCCAGCCTCAGGGATAAGGTGTTAAGGTCAGGCAATCAGTGTTCCCTCACTATAAAGAAAGCTGGTACCTACATTGAAATGCACAGCCTGGGGCATGGGGGAGATAGCAAAAAAAAGATCAGGCCATTCACTTACCTCCCCAAACACATTCCCCTGTGTCAAACTTCAAGCAGCCAGTTTGAGAACTGCAGGCCTCAGTAACATGCCCTGCATCTCACCTAGCATATCACTGAAAGGCTGAGAACAGGGAGCTGCCTCCTCTACGGAAAATGCATTGCCCAAAGAAGCCTCGGACCATCTTGATAGAGATGCAAGTATTCCCCAAAAAAAGAAAACCGTTTTGTAACAAAAGTAACTGTGCCATTATTTTGTTTGCATTACAAACAAGCACCTAAGATGGCTTGTGTGACCCAGACTTTCCCAAAGCAATCTGCACTGCTCCAGCACATGTGTGTGACAGTATGTGCTGCAGACTCACCTCTAACTAACACAGGACATGTCAGGAAGATGTATTATGGGCAAAGTTTGACGTGAGCATTTCTAGCTTCAGGACATGAACTATGTCTTGGATCTTTAAGATCTTTCCTTTGATTGTTGAAGAAAGCCACAAAGGTGGGAACAGTGCACAGCAACCTCCAGAACTGCATGTTCTCACTTGCCACCCTCTCTCACCTTGTCCACAAAGTCTGTCTTCAATCCTAACATTCACCAGCTCTTGTTGGGTTTTGATCACAAGTTCTTCAAGGTGAAGATTCTGTCCTTTACAGGCATAGCATGCAGGCAGCTGCACAGAGGAAGCTGGCCCACAATGCTGGGGCTGGCCAAGGAGGCTTCAGAGCACCTCTGGTGGGACGAGATGGATCAAACCACTCTTCCCATTCCCATAACCACAAGACAGCACAATGCAAAGAGCTCAGACCTGTTTGCCAGTCCCAGGAAGTGGAACTCTGTGCCCTGAGTAAATGGGATCTTACTGCTTAAGGCCTCCCACTTAAAGGTTTGAACATCCCATGTCTACGAACAACAACATTGTGGCTTTTCTACAAAGCAAAAATCCTGCTCCCAGCTTTGTGACTGGGAAGAGAACATGACTCAGGTAGCACTACTGTGGCAGCATCTGCCTAGGACAGTCACACTGCAGAGATGTCCTCTGCAGACATCTCCTCAAAGCCCTGCTGCTTTGGGACGCTGAGCAGAAGAGAGCTGTAAGGCCAGGTTCCCTGGCTTCTCCCACACAGCCTTCTGAGCACAAGGATAAGGGTCCTGTGGGAAGACCCACTGCATGGAGAATGCCTCTCCAACAGGGCAGGACCATGGCTCAAGGGACTGACAAGAGCATCTCCACATCTCAGCTAACATGCTTTAGGCTTTGCTGTCCCCATAGACCAGCTGACACAAGAACAAGTCCTGCTGTATTTCCTAGCTAACAGCATGCAACCTATGCTGAAAGCAGCCTGCCCTGCAGCCAGGCAATCAAACCGCCCCAGAGCCACCAGTGCCCAGCACTGACCTCCAGGGACAGCAGAGAGTACCAAAAACTGGACGGGCCCCTGAAGAAGGTTCAGGCAGGCAGCTTGCCCCTGCCCCCCCCCCAAAACACTGATGCACCAAGACCCCAATCCCCACATCAGGCAAGATAAAAAGTAGTAATCTGTGTTTTCTGGCAGTGAGGGGAAAAAGGGATTTCTGTGTTTTCAGGAGTACAGAAAAGGATATAGCACCTTCAGAGGAAGGGAGTCCTCCCTGCAGCAAGGCTAGCCTGCAGTCCCTCTCTACTCGATCCAGAAGCCCAGGGATCCATTCCACACTGTGCAGCTTGACTCTTGTTTGGCCAATTTCTTTTCCAGCCTCTGAGTCTGAACATCACTGCATGACATCCCTTCCTCTGCTAAACATCTTTAACTGTGACTGAAGAATCTGGCAAAAGACCAAGTATTCTTTAACCTCCACATTAACTATTGTTAGCTTTGGCAAAGCCCAGCTCCCGGGATGCCTGGTGTGGTATTGCTTACTGCTGCAGCCTACAGGAACTGCTGTAGTGGCGAGATTCAGAGAACAGGGATCAGGTAGCAGATGCAAAACAGAGCTCTCACCCACAGTGCCCTCCATCCCCTCATTGCCTAATGAGCTTTGGGAACAGCCACAACTTTTAAGCTCCTTACTTCTGCAAAAGCTTTGGAGACAGTAAATGTGCAGAACAGAGTAAGTCAGAGAAGCTGTTAAGTTAGATGAGGCCAAATGCTACTTTTAGATCACCAAGATGTGTTGGTAACACTGCAGCTCCATAGAGTGTTATTTATCTGTTAGGCATCATGAGGAGACAGAGGTGTTTGGCTCTAGCCAGCTTTGTCTGCTGGAAGATGGCACAGGCTGCACCACCTCCTCAACCCTCACCAGACCCCTCTTGGCTTGTACTCTTACTGCTACAGTCCTAACAGTAAAGTCCTCAGTCCCACATCCCACTGCACAAAAACTAGGATATGTCCTTCTCCCCTCATTCTCATGAGTAAGTCCAACCAGTGAAATCAGTTATGGCTGCTCTGAGCAGTGCCAGAGATGGTTCTTTAGCCCATTTTTTACAGCAGACTGCAGGCTTTGCAAAGCATCAGCTCCAGCCATATTCAGACAACCAAGTTCTACTGATGGCAAATCCTATGCAGAAATGTCCACAACAGTCATCAGGGATAGCTGAATTCAGAGACCAGACGGCAGGTTTTCTTAAACAGACTTTATGTTGCTTAATATAGCACACACTCTTCCCTAGTATCTGCACAACACTGAGTTGGAGATGTTCTGAGATTTGCACTGAGGAAGACTGGAGGGGTGGAGAAAGGCTGCAGGAGGAAGCATTTAAAAGCAAGAGATGACTTTGGAGAAACATTATCTGCAAGCAACAATCTCCTAACAGAGGACTCGCAATGCAGAGGCCCGGTTAGTAATGAAAACAAAATGTAAACCAGTGCCTAGTAAGGCAATGCAACTGCAAATCCATCTAGGATTAGTCTCAAAAGCTGAAGATGTGAAGAATTTAGTCTGGCTCATCCCTTCCCTCTGGGGAGATGTCCTGCATTGTGTCTCACTGTGCACCTACACAAAACTGCTCCATGAGACCCGTGCACCACAGGCCTTCTCATGCTGCTCCAACACTATTCAAGTTACAAAAATTACTTCAGTGCCAACACAACTGGATCCCTGCCGTGAGAAGACTTCCTTTGCCTTCTCATGTCTTCTGAGATGCCAAAGTTCCTCATGTATTTCCTTTAACGTCATCCTTGCTTTGGACCTGTCCCATTTTGGTGCCTTGATTTCTGCTGGGTTTGCTCTTGACAGCCCTTCTTTTTATACAGATAGAAGAAACCCAGAGAGTATTTGTTCCCCATCTCTACCCCATGAAGGAAAATCTCTAATAACAGCAAACTGCTCAGAATTTTTTGCACAAAAACCAGTAGTGATTCTTGGGCTTGCCTATCCCTTCCACCAAAGCCAAGCACCTGGAAACATGGACTGCTGTGGAGCCCATCTTGCAACTAATAAACACAAGTACCAGCAGCCCCAAAATCTGCCTTATCAGACACTCACTGCCGATTCAGACAGCGACTGCACCATAACAGTCACTGTTTGCACAGGATAGGAGTTGGGTGACCCTCCTTCTGGAGGTGCTTTTGCCACCAGCTACCTGGACCCTTGTTGTTTTATTGCAGATGTTTCCTTCCTGCTCCCTGCACAACTCCTCCAGCTACACAAGCTCCACCTGAAGTTCCACTGAGAGCCTTTTGCCTGCTCATGTAGTGCATGACAAGGCACGCAGAGTGTGTTACACTAAAGTCACAGTCCATTTGTTTCGCATCAAGACAAGTACTAACAGGACATTCAAAAGGCAAAGGTGGCCCATCTCAGGTTAACTGTGAAAACAGCATGGATAGTAAAAAAAAAATTATCTCTAAGGCTAACATGACTGCTGTGAGCTTTTTAATTTAAGCCCTTGCAGATACACTTTCTTAGGAAGTACTTACCTATCCCCAAGCCCTGGTAGTTCTATTGATCACTGCCCACAAGAAACTGTACTTTATACGACATACTGCCTCCTTATGATTGAAATAGCTTCCTTCCTTAATCAGCATATAATCAGATATTCCCACACAGAACTATAGCCCTGACTGACAAGATAGTTATAAAAATAAACCTGAGGTTTAAATATAGCTTGCTCATCTCCCTGGAAGGTATGTAGTATTGTGTTATACAAGTCTACCATAATTTTCCTTGAATTAATATAGTCCATATTGTCCCACTGCCTTGATCACTATCAATTAAACTGCTCCCAGATTTGTGTTATACAGGAGAGCTGGCAGCTACGTTGGGTGGGAATGGCAACTCGCCTTTCCTCCGCATGGACTGATTTACCATCAGTATTTCATTGGCAATTAACACATACAGGTTTTGAGTTCACGTACCAGTTGAATGTGTGATTTCCAATGCAACTGTAGAGGTGGATAGTTAAATAAGCGTGCAGGACCGCACAGCTATGTATGGAAACAAAATGCCTATGCTCAACCTGAAGGGATATACGTGGATGAGATACCTCTGTATGCAAACATACAAACTAGCCAGGCAAGATTTAATTATCTCCTCTTTCTAGGGTAGACAGTTCAATAGCACAATACTCATTGCATTCTCCCAATCTATCAGGATGTTCTGATGTATTAAATATGCAATGTAGCGAGGGCAGAGCTCTATAGCCCTGATCTTGTTTCAGAAAAAAAGAAAAATTAGATTTTTTTTTTTTTTTAAACCCATTCTAATCGCAGAATGCTTTTCATCTGTTAAAAACCTCCCCATTGCTGACTGGCTAAAAAACATGGGACAGACCTCATATTTATTATGCAAATCCTTAGCATTAAGAAAACAAATCACCAACTAACATCTGTCTCGCCCTAAAGGAAAATAAATTAAAAAAATCAGCCACCCTTCTCCTCACTCCCTACGCAGCGGGCCGAGCACCCCGCGGGATCGGCAGGGACGCGCCTCCCGCCCGCTCCCCGCCGGTGCTGCAATGTCCCCAGCACAGCGGCAGCCTCGGCCGCCCGGCCCCGCACCAGCCCGGCCACTGCGGTCCTTTCGCCGCCGCCCCCCCGCGCCCGACCCACCTTTCCCTTCCATCGCGGAGCCTTGCGAGCGCCGGCAAGTTGCGGGAAGACGCGCACACTCCTCAGCCGAGAGCCCGGCGGGCAGAGCCGGCCGCTGCTGCCTCGCTCCGCGGTGGGGACGGCGCTGTCACAGCCCCGGAGCTGCAAGCAAGCAAGCGGCGGGGGGGGACGGCGTGAGCCGCCGGGCCCCCCGCAGCCCCCGCGGCACGGGGAGCGGCG